>JBBMKD010000079.1:5644221-5672282 GCA_037834095.1 Argya squamiceps | reverse complement strand
AACTCTAAAAACTACTCTTTAGACTTTTCTCTTTTGCTACATTGACCTTTGGATCCCTCAGCCAGCAGAAGGGGATTTATTGTTCAATCCAAAGGGATTCTCCTTCAGCTGGCTGGGCTGTTGTTTTCAGGTTATACAGTAACCAAGGCTGGGTATCCCAAAGCCAGCTTTCATTTCTATTTCCATTATAGCTTTCATATTTTCAGAATCTTTTGCTAAGCAATCACATTGATAAGGTTTCCCTGATTCATCTTCCCCAACAAACCCCAAAACCCCTCCAGCTGCAGGCCTTGCACCCCTGCCACTGAAACGTTCTCACAGGTCCCTCATGTCAGAGAATCTGTGCAATAACATCACCCCTCTGCAGTGCCTTTACCCCGTGTCTCCCTGCCACAGGCCCTGGCAAAGGCCAGCCTGGAGAAGGAAGTCCTGGAGCTGCGTTCGGGCCGTGCCCCCACGTTCTGGATCCCGCTGCGGGCACACGGCGTCTGGGACAGCATGGATGTCACCCTGACCTGCACTGCCCTGGGCTGCCCTGTGCCACAGGCCACCTGGTACGGCCCTGCCAGCCCTGCCCCGGGCACTGCCAGCCCTGCCCCGGGCACTCACAGCCCTGCCCCGGGCCGGCACGGAGGGAAGGACAGCTGCAGAGGTGACAGCAAACACCTCAGGGCCCAGTCCCACTGGGACACGGGGCCTGGGAGCCGTGACAGCCCTGGGGGTCCTGCTGCTCCATGGGGCTTTCCCTGTCTCCTGGACACTCCTGTGGGATCCTGCTGGGACAGGGTGATGTTCATGGAGCTTTTCCAGTTTCCTCAACATTCCTGTGGGATCCTGCTGGGACAGGGCTGATGTCCATGGAGGTTTCCCAGTTTCCCTGTGGGATCCTGCTGGGACAGGGCTGATGTCCATGGAGGTTTCCCAGTTTCCCTGTGGGATCCTGCTGGGACAGGGCTGATGTCCATGGAGCTTGTCCTGTTTCCTGGACATTCCTGTGGGATCCTTCTGGGACAGGACTGATATCCATGGAACTCTCCCTGTTTCCCTGTGGGATGCTGCTGGGACAGGGTGATGTTCATGGGGCTTTTCCAGTTTCCCTGTGGGATTCTTCTGGAACAGGGCTGATGTCCATGGAGGTTTCCCTGTTTCCTGGACATTCCTACAAGGCTCATTCTGCAACAGGGCTGATATTCATGGAGGTTTCCTTATTTCCTTTGGTTTTCCCACAGGCAAACTTGGGATTTCAGTCTCAAAACCCAGAACCTCCTTTCAGCACTAAATCACCACAAACACACCCCAACAAGGCCTGCCTGCCTTGGACACCATGGGAGTTTCAGCATTAAACTGCTGCTGCTTCTACAGTTTGTAAAATACAACACAACTGTCATTTACTCCCTTTGTATATTAACCAACCTCATGAGGAGAGTGTTATGGACTGGGCCTGAGTGCACACACACCATAAATACCAGAAATAACGGAAAGGTCACCTCAAAAAAACCAATTTTCCAAGTGTACTTGGATCACTTTGAAGTGATTGACCATTCCTCCTCTGGAAGGTCTGAGTGTGCAAACATTTGCATTACTAATGACTCGTAGGCTGCAGCTCTGCCCTGTGTCCTTCCAGAACGACTTCTCTGAATTATTCTGAGAGCAAAGAGAGCCTGAACCTCCCACACATCCCTGGGGAACACGGGGAAGAGACATCTGTGAACTCCCTCACAGGAGCTGCAGGGCAGGGAATGTAAAGCCAAGGCTGGGCAGGCACACAGGACCAGGGAGGGGTCTGGGTTTAGCTGCCAGACTGGTTTGGATTGGAGGGGGAGATCTGTAAAAGAGGGAATTGTGTCCACCCCTCTTTCCTGTGGGGTTTGACGTGGGTCCTTTCCTAACAGCACATTTCCTCCTTCTCCACCAGGTATAAAAATGGAATCCCCATCGACCTCCGCCAGGCCCCAGCAGGAAAATACAAAATGCAGAATAAATTTGGGATGCTGACCCTGCACATCAGCAGGTAATGGCTGTGCCCTTGGCTGAGCTGCTTTTGCAGCCGAGTGAGACCTGCTCTCCCTAAATTCCCAGTCTGTGGGTGATAAACAAAGCAAGTAATTCTTCTGGAATCTGACCTTGTCTGCCTTTAGGCTGCTGTGTATGAGCTAAACCTTTGCCAGTCTCCACAGCAGTTCACAAGGTTTAAAAAATCTAAGAAAAATAAACCAAAATCAAACAGAATTTAGTGGTTTAATTTACTTCTGCTCCTCTTCTTATGCATCAGCAACATTTATGTCCTTCAGGGTAAGGAATGCACATTAAGGACTCCATGAGCAGACACACAAATGTGATTTGGGGTGGATCAGTGTAATCAGAAGAACATTAGTTCTGATCTATGAATTACACAGTGACACACAAATGCAAATCTTCACTGGAATTGAGTGCTCCACAGGCCTTTTGCTTGTTCAGTGCTTCAAATGTTTTCCTTCTGGCTCTCAAGAGAAAAAATGACTAAAAATTACCAGAAATCCTTGTAATTGAATGGAAAAGCAGCTTCTGGATGAAAAGCAAACACCTCTGGGATGACAGGGGAACCCCTTTGAATTTGTTCTGTGAAATATGAAGAAGGGATTTATTTTTTTTCAGATGCTCCATGGAAGATTCTGCTGAGTACAGTGTGGAGGTAAAGAATCAGTATGGTGAAGCTTATTCCTTTGCTACAGTGCTCGTCAGGAGTAAGTACAAATATTCCTTTGGGTTTACACTCTCAGATACTGCAGAGTTTTCCAAGTATTTTCATTATTTGATGAAAGCACTCTGGAAAAGGATAGAACAGCTTCTCTTCCTTAGTCACTTCTGGGCCCAGCCAAAGTTTTTCCTTTCAGATTCCATTTGGGCACAGCTGTCCTTTCACTGGGATAAAATTGTACTAAATTTAGGAGCTTATTTCTTCTGGACTGCAATGAACCAGCCCCACAGTGAAACACACAACAGGCTCACAAGGAGTCTGCTGAAGACAAGCCAGAAATGGTTCCCCAAGACCTGTGGCTCTCAGTGGGACCTCTCAGAGCATTATTACAGAGAGTGCCACATTCTGCCCTGAAATCAGTAACTGCCAAGGGCAAATGCAACATTTTCCTCTTTGATCTGTGCTGTTCTTAAAATAACTGGCACAGACTCCACAGATACACTTTGTGCACAGCCAGATCCAGACGTGGTGGGGAAGGAAGTAAATAAACCAGCAGCACTTAAAAAGGGAAATCAGCTCAAGCTTTAAGAAATATGCAGAGCAGTCTCACAGGATCACAGTTCAGCTATTCATGTTTCATATATTTATATATCTAAATTACAATTTTATCATAAAAAGCATGGAGAGAATAGACCTATGGGACTTAATTAATTAAATAAACCCTTCAGTGGGACTGACAGAGCCCTCTGTCATGGCTTGTGTTGTTATCACACTTATTTTCACATATTTGAGCCATATTTTGATCTGAATCCTGCCTGGGATGCAGGTCCCTGCAGAAGAATGGCTCCAGGATTGTAGAAGCAGTGTATTATCACAGCTTTAACTAAACGGTGTCAAAATTCAGCATAGCTGGAAATATGCAGCAGGCATTCACCAGTTCTAAAGGGACAGGTAGAAGAGCCCAGAAAACCTTCATGTGCATCCTCCCCAGATTCCCAAACCCCCCTGCCCCAATGAAACAGGAAAAGTTACCAGGAGGTTCTCACAGGTGGCCACAGCAGGAGCTGCCCTTTGCCACAAAACCTGACAGAAAAACTCCTCACCACCAATAACCTGCTCCTCTCAATTCCCTGGGGAAGCTTCAGGATCAGAGCAGGCAGGGGGATGGAACAGGGGCACAGAAAGGCTGGGGCAGCTCTGAGTGCTGCTTAACCTGTTCCCCACCAGGGACAAACCACTGCAGACACTGTGCTGAGGGCCCCCCCTGCTCCTCCTCCCCCCAAACCATCCCAGTAACCCGAGTCCTCCTCCTGCTCTCTGCATTTACTGCTCTGAAAATAGAGATTCCAGGCAGCTTTAATCCTGCTGCACTGCAAACATTGCTGGTGCCCCAGGCAGCCCATGGCACCTCCTGCCCTGGCCCCCCCTGCCTGGGGAGGGTCCCTGGGATCCACAGCTCCCCAAGACATCACTGAGGGTCCCACAGGACCTGGGCTGAGGCTGTTTTACCTCCAGTGTTTCACATTTCCCTCCTCTCCAGTGGTCACACTCATTTTTTGGTTTGCTACTGCCAAACTTCAGCCACTGGAAGCACAGGCTTTACTTTCTAGACACTTATTGCAACTGGAGAGAAAAGTATCTCAGTTTCACCTGAGGTGCAGCAGCCCTTGGATTTCAGCTCCAAATGATTTCCCATTGTGCTGTGATGCCAAGAATCCACCTGTGACTCCTCCAGAGAACCCAGAAACAGCTGCCTTGGGACATCCTTCCCTGAGCTCCAGGAACTGCCTCGGTGTCTCAGCACAAACATCTTCTCCTTTGGTTAAATCCTGAAGTCCCAGTCACTGGGAGTTTTCAAGAATCCCACACCATCCTCTGGGAATGCTGTTAAAACCCAGGGAGCTGATTTTAGTCAAATCTTTATTTTATTTGGTTTTAACTTGCCTGCTTGAAAAGGCAGAAGCCAAAGTGACAAAACCCTCCTGAGCTCTGAGTCACTGAGTGCACGTGAGCATTTGGAGCAGGATTGCTGCCACTGGAACAGTCCTGGGAACAATTTCCTCTGCAGACACATCCCCAGTGGCTTGTGAAGGGCATCAGCTGTCAAATGAATTCCAGTTTTGCCCCCTGATGACACTTTAGAGGTTCAAATTAAGGGTTGGCTTGAGGGAAAAACAGTTTGCTGAGCACCACAGGGTGTTTTTAAGGAGATAAACACTCTGTGAGATTTGCTAAATGTATTTTTCTCTTGTCTTATAGAATATTATGGAAAGGAGTCAGGATTTGATTCAGAAATATACAAAAGTGAGTAAATCATTGGTGTTATTATTAATTATTTTACAGCCTGATGCAAGTTGATTATTTTTTCCCTGAGAGCTTTTCCTGTTGGCCTGACTGCACATGCAAAGTGCAAGGCTCACCCTAAATACACAACAATAAAAATACTACAGGAGGAAGGCTCTGCAAGTCTCTTTATCCTGCTGACTTTTATTCCACAGGATCCCTTTTGGCCAGAGAGGCAGATTTTGCTTTTCCACTGAAACCTTTGTTTGCAAGAGAGAAGGAACCTTTCACCCTCTCCTGTTACTTCTCCTCGGATTTACTGGAGCACCAACGAGGCATCACCTGGTTCAGAGATGGTTTGTAGGCAGCAGCTGAGTTTCTGGCATTTACCTCTGGGAATATCCCACTGGAATTCACAGTTGTCATTCAATGTTCACAGGGGAAAAAAGAAAATAATTCAAATTCAGGATTCCTGAGCTGTTCTCAGCCCTGCTCAATGCAGATGTTACTATTTGATGTTTGTCTTTTCCCCATTTGGGAAGGAGGATACCATTGAAATGTTTTGGAGGTAATGACATTCCTGTCCATGAGAATATTTTAAGAACCTTAGATTGAAAATCCTGTGGTTCTCCAGGGAGAAAACCTTTGGATACTCTGTGTTGTTCTGCTGGCAATCAAAGATTTGGGTCTTTCTGTGGACCAGAATCCATGGCTGCAATTTGGAGGCACAAAAATAATACCAGGAATGTCTCAGAGATCCCTCATCTCATTCTGTGCTTTTTGAGGCATTTGGAAATAAATATTGCCACTCCTAACCAGGCAAATCCAGGTGAATTTCCTCTCCCCCTTCTCCTGCTGCACAGGGGAGCTGCTGCAGGACTCAGAAGCTCAGGAGCTGAGGTGCCAGGAGCAGGAGGCCTCTGTGACAGTGCCCTGTGCCCACAAGGAGGACGAGGGCTTCTACACCATCCGTATCCCCTCGCTGGACGGATACAAGGAGCAGAGCACTTATGTGTTTGTCAGAGGTATCTGCAGGAGCTGCACACCTCCTTTCCTAAGGCCTTGGCAGAAAGGAGTTCCCACCCTCACACACAAGGAAACAGCTCCTCATTGTGTGTGTGGATACAATCACCACAATGACCAAACCTTATTTTTGCTGGTGATTTTGGTGTTAGAAAATAGGATTTCTCTTACTGGGATAGGCCCTGAGACACTTAAAATTAAGCTACTCGATGACAATTTTGGAAGAGAAAGGAACAAACCCCTCACTTGGTGTTTCACAGATGCTGCAGCACTGACAGCTGGTGCCCCAGGATCCCCCCTCAGTGTGAAATGCCACGATGTGAACAAAGACTGCCTGACCCTCTCCTGGGTGGCCCCCAGCGATGATGGAGGAAGCCCCATCCTGGGATACCTCATTGAAAGGTCTGTTTGGCACCACCCTGGAGCTGAGAAACCCCCTTTTGTCATGGAGACAGAGCAAAGGAAGGCCGTGGGCTGTGTTTCCCTGCAGGTGTGTGGCTGGCTCAGAGCAGTGGGTGCAGTGCAGTGCCCACCCTGTCAGGAGCTGCAGGTGCCCAGTGCTGGGCCTGGCTGAGGGACAGACGTACCAATTTCGGGTCAAGGCTGTCAACAAGGCTGGCACCAGCCACCCTTCCAAGGCCTCTGAGCCTGTCACAACCCACGATGCCAGCAGGGACAAGAGAGTGACAGGTTGGTTCTATTTGCTCCCTCAGCACCACGGGAGCTGCAGGAACGACTGAGTGCAGATTGTCCAGATCCTCCCCATTCCCACAAATGCCTTTGCTGAGCCCATCTTGGGAGCATTCTCAACAGAAAAAGCTCAAAAAACCATTGTTTGTGCCATAAAATGTTCCATAATTGTGCACAGAACCAGTGACCCAGTCCTGGGGTCTGTGTTTCTCCCCTGTGGGTGGGTAACACTGCCCTGTTTGTCACTGCAGTGATTCCATACGACGAGGGCAGGACCATAGAAATATCCAAGGATGACCTGGAGGGTAAGTTCAAATTTCCCCAGAGTGTTTGTCTCCTTCTTTATATTGAAGAATCTTGTTTTATAGTGGGAGAACAGAATCCATTGTAAAAGAACTTTATTTTCCTGCCACATTATCACTAAAGCCTCTTCTGCCTTCCCATAGGACACATTAAAATTCCCCTGCCACCCACCAACGTTCATGCAAGTGAGGTCAGAGAAGATTACGTGGCTTTGGCCTGGGATGAACCAGATCCAAGAGGCAGAGAGCCACTGAATTATTATGTGGAAAAGGTAAGAAAATGATATCACCCAGGAGGGAGCTGCAGAGCAGAACCATTTCTGTCCCAGGTGAGGCCATTCCCAGTGAGGAACTGGGGAGATCCAGCCTCAAACCCGGCTGGCTCAGCCTCCTCCAGCCCCACTGTGCCCGGAGCCACGGCCCTGACTGACACCGGCTCAAGGACTAATGATTAACAAGGAATGGCCAAGGAATTTTAACACCACAGAACGGTGGCAGAATTCTAACAGGAAGACCCGTTCCTGCCCTAAGGCCCTGCAAGGTGGAAAAGCTGTGAAGAACTGCACACCACCTCACCGATGAGTTCCCCACTAATCGTTCTGTCGGTTAATTAGCATCTTCTGCCGATCTCCTTTCATGCACTACCCTCCTTATTTCTAAGCAATCTCCTTACTTCTCACCTCCTGTTGCCAAGGGTGAAAAGTTTGGGTACACCAACAAGAAACACGTAATTTCTGGCTTTGGTTTGGTTTGTGTTTTGTTTGGAGCTTTTTGTGAATTCCTTTCCTACAAAGCGCAGCTCTGTTTTTGGTCGGGAGGCTTTAGGAGATGTAAATCATCACCTTTTTTCGTTGCAGTCGCTCGTAGGCAGCAACTCCTGGCAAATGGTGAACGTGGAGACGCCAGCAAATTCGCCAAGATTTGCACTCTTTGATCTGGTGAAGGGGAAATCCTACCGGTTCCGCGTGCGCTCCGTGAACAAGTTCGGGATCAGCGAGCCCTC
Organism: Argya squamiceps; assembly: GCA_037834095.1. Classification (NCBI taxonomy): domain Eukaryota; kingdom Metazoa; phylum Chordata; class Aves; order Passeriformes; family Leiothrichidae; genus Argya; species Argya squamiceps. The sequence continues at coordinate 5,664,304 of JBBMKD010000079.1, read as the reverse complement.
CGCGCCCAGCCCGCCCGTCACCGCCGGGGCGAAACTGGGTAACGACTGCGGTGCTCTGCCCTAACCGGGCGGGGAGGGATTGCCTGGAGGGAACGAGGGCATCCCCTGCCCACGCTCTGCTCTCAGCTTCACGGGCTACCATTACACAGCAGTCGCTTTGATAGAAGGAAATCTCTTGAAGCTTTAAATCCTTCTTTAATTGGTTTGCAGTCGGTCAGGGCAGTGTTAATGTGAGCAGGCAGTGAGAGGGGAATTACATTTAATGAAACAGGAACAGTTGAAGCCTGTGTTTAATCCAAGGATGTTTCCAGCATGGTGTGAGGGAGGTGACAGTGTGGAAGGAATGACAGGAGCTGCAGCAGCCTGGCTCGGGGGCTCAGGCAGGACAGCAGCCCCTGCAGGGCTGCTTTGGGTGGGTTCTCCCTGAACTGAGCTGACAGTGAGAGGGCCAAAGGCTCATGTTGGTGTCTCTCTTCTGCAGAGGGATGAAAACTGACTATTTGTATATTGTCCCACACTGAAGCTGCTCCAGTGTTAGCTCAGAAATGGAAATGCAGAGAGGAGCAGCCCCAGTTCAGGGTGGAGCCAAGGACAATCAAGAGATGAATTTTGATCCTCCTCTGCTTCAGAGGGGAACTGCAAAATGAGTGGGAGAGGAAGGAGACATTGGGCAAACCCAAGCACAAAACCAGACCCTGTAGAGTGGGCCCTGTCCATGGATTTTGCTCTAACTCCACAGAACCCCAGAATGGTTTGGGTTGGAGGGGATCTCAAAGCTCATCCACAGGCAGGGACCTTCCACTATCCCAGGCTGCTCCAGCCCCATCCAACCTGGCCTTGAGCACTTCCAGGGATGGGGCAGCCACAGCTTCCCTGGGCAACAATTTGCAAAAGGTGCTCTGGAAAAGGTGAAGAAGTCAAACAGGCCAACCAACTTATAATAGCTTTGGCTTTTTTAAATTATAGATTTAACCCCTCACTACTTCTGCCTGTGTTTTTTGTTTGTTTCTTCCCTTTTTAGCTCCTCCTCCTCCACCCTCTCAGGTTCTGGCATTCAGAGACACCAAGACATCTGTTGTTGTGCAGTGGGACAAGCCCAAGGATGGCCTGGAGCCCCTGGGCTATTACATCTACTGCCGGGAGACGGGCACGGAGGAATGGCAAACAGTCAACAACAAGCCAGTGACATGCACTGAGTGAGTCCAGCCTCTCTGCCCCTCTGAGGGACGACAGGGCCCAACTGGATTCTTCTGCTTCTGCCTGGAGTCGTGTTTCAGATAAAAAAAGAACTTCCTTCAGCCCCCACACCCAGGCTGGCAGGCACACCAACCCCACGGGCTCGTGGAGGGCTCAGGATTGCTCCAAGGCTCAGTTTTACACCCAGAGTTGGCAGCAAAGGCTGTGTGCTCTCCCCAGGCTGGGGCTGCACAGAGCCCCTGGGGCACCAGCAGAACCACATTCCACGGGTTTGCCTGTTTTCCACTAGAGTAAGCTGGGTGTCAATCACATGCAGAATTTACAGCCACTCTCCAGCCGTGGGGGTCACATGTCAAGCAGAAAAAGTCCATTAAAAAGTCCTGGTTTTCTCCCTGCCAGGGGTGATTTCTCTCCATCTGGTCCATACTCACTGTGATTTATTTGGAGCCATTTCACGTGACACATTAATTTATAATGACAAACAATGATTTTGTGAGAACAAAGCCTTATTAAAGTGTGTTGCTGTCTGTTTCAGCACCGTTTACCTCTGCACAGGCAAACACAAACATGTTCATTTGCTCCCCCAGATTTACTGTTCCGGGGCTGCAGCCTGGAAAGGAATATGTGTTTTGTGTGAAATCTGTGGGTGAGGCAGGGCTGAGTGAGAGCTCACCAGAAACAGATCCCATCGTTGTCAGGCCAGCAATTGGTGAGTAGAGACCGAAATTAAACCCCTCCAGCCCCCATCTGCCAGGCACAGCCACCACTGCCTGCCATGGTGACAGTGTCTGAGAAACAAAACAAAAGGGAGCTCATTTCCTTGTACCCCCCGCAGCTTCTGCCATCAGTGACACTTGCCAAGCGTGGACAGAGTTAATTAATTAGCATTTTGACCTAGCAGTGTGTTACATCTGTGGTGTTAATTTGGCCCTGGGTACAAGTGACCATTTTAAGGGCTCAGTTATGGGATGTCTGGAAATCAACACTGGGAATTTCTCAGGGAAATCAGAAAATCCTACAAGCACACACACAATCCAGGATCTGACCCTCTGTGTTCCTCATTTTATCAACCCACTGCTCCCATTTTTTCTGCCACACAAACCATAAGGCCCCAGGCAAGGCAGCTCCAGAGACACATCCAAGGGTTGTTCTGTGACTTCCAAAGGTGGACGCTGTGCTGACCATTCCTGTTGTGTGTGTCCCTCTGTGCCCAGCCTGCCCCTCAGCCCCACGAGGCTTTGTGCTGCTGCACTGTGGCAAGACTGAGATGACCATTGGCTGGAAAGCCCCGAAACGCAAGGGAGGAACAAAGATCCTGGGATATTTCCTGGACCAGCACGAGCACTCTGAGCCAGACTGGCACGAGGTCAACACTCAGGCAATTCCTCGGCGAGTCTGCACGGTATCCACGGGGAGCACAGCTGGCAACAGCTGCACCAAGCCTTCAGCTGGGTGTTTTCTCCTTCTCCAGTGTCCTGCTGGCTGAACTAACCATGTCTGTCCCTGTGCACCCCCAGGTCAGCAGCCTGCAGCAGGGACACCTGTACCAGTTCCGTGCCCGGGCCATGAACAGGGCTGGAGTTGGAGCAGTGTCTGAGCCCAGTGACTTGTTCAGGTGTGAGGAATGGACAATGCCAGAGCCAGGTATCCCTGATGGAAAACCATCCAGGAGACTGGGTTTGTTACCTCCTCACTCTCCCAAGGGGTTTCTACCACAGAAATGGTTGCTCCCAGGACAGAAAAGCACACAAACACTTGCAGGGATGTTCTGATGCAGGGTGTTACTCCTGCATTACACAGATAGAACATCCAGGGATTTTTAATAATACTGTTTCCAGAGAATGACAAATCAGGATCTAAACTCTAAATCCCTTTTCTTTACACCACAGCAAACACCATTAAAGCAGCTGGTTATGCTATTTTATAAACCTACCCCTAATTACCACAGAAAGCATCAAATACAGACCCACTATTCAACTGCTACATCAAACTGTGCTCTCTGAACCCAACCCAAGTGCAGTTTTCTCTGTTCCCTGTGTGCCAGGCCCTCCTTACGACGTGAGGTGCACTGAGGTGAGGGACTCCTCCCTGCAGCTGCACTGGGAAGCTCCTCTGTACCAGGGGGCAGGGCCTGTCACAGGCTATTTCATAGACCTGTGTGAAGAGGGCTCCGAGGAATGGAAACAAATAAACAAGCAGCCCACAGCCACCACCCACATGAAGGTCTGTAGCTGTTCTTAGTGTCCAAGTGCTGCTTGTCTCAGTGTGACATTAATTCCTGGCCGTGTTTCCTGCAGGTTTCAGACCTGGAGACAGGGAAATGTTACATTTTCCGAGTTCGAGCACTGAACAAGGCTGGGGTTGGACCCCCCTCACTCCCCTCGGATCCTGTGGTGGCTAAAACCAAACCTGGTATGAAATAAAGCCATGAGGCAGGGCCAGTGTGTAAATAAATGCATGATTTGGGTGAAAAACCGCTTTGTGATGCATCAGCTACTTGTTTCACAGCAAGAAACACCCTCAGTAAAACAAAGATGAGCAAATCAAACTGCCCAAATTAATCAGCTCTAAGTGTGCACTGTGTGGTTTGGTTTTGGGGGTTGTTTTTTCAGTTAGATGTGCAGGAGCTCAGCCCTGACCTGCTTTGGTAAGGAATGCTTTGTGGGTTTTTTGCTCCTACAGGCACAAATGAAATTGAACTCGGGGTGGATGAAGAGGGTTTCATTTATATGGCCTTTGAAGCCCCTGAAAAGAATGACTCCTCTGAATTCATCTGGTCAAAGGACTATGAGGGACCTCCGGATGCTGACCGAGTCCAGATTGAAGAGAAGGGCAATAGGTGAGTGTCTAATGCACACTGAGGAAATGAATCATGGATTGGTGAGTAAAGAACACATTAAACACAAAGAAAAAGGGGAAGCCAAGTGTTTCCCTCTCCTTTCCCTGATTCCCAGCCCTGCAATCCATGAAAGGGGCTGTTCACTGCAATCTGGGGAGCAGCTGCCATCACATCCCAATATCTTTGTCTTGCTCCTCAGTGTCATTTACAAACCCCAATGAGTTCTGTATTTCCTCTTCTGGGTGTATCAAATTCTGATACAGGAGACATCATTTCTGAGGAAAACATCATTCTTGCTATTAATCTTTTTACTTCTAGATCAAAACTGATACTGAAAGAGCCCTCAGAAAAGGACCTGGGTGTGTATTCAGTGGAGGTCACAGATGTAGATGATGATATCTCTGCCAGCTGCACTTTAACAAAAGAAGGTAAAAACTAATAATTGCCAACAACTAAAAACTAATGTGCCCTCATTTTCTAATCTTAGATGTTTAGAGGAAAGTTTCTAGCAGAAGAATAGTGAGTGACTAATGTCACTTAATGGTATCACTAAAAAGATGTTTCCCATTCCCTGAAGGCTCAAGGGCAGTTTCTTTTTCAGTCCCCTAAGGAAAGATTCCCCACTCCTGCAAAGCCATTTTTCCACTGCAGTTCAGATTTCACATTTGGCTGCACTGTCACAGTCATTTAAAGCTCCTTTAGCACACTCCCTGAGTTGATCCAAGCAACGTTTTACTCAGATGTAACCAACAATTACCTTCACCACCTTTTCTAGTCCTCCCCATTATTGAATGTTTTATCCTCTCTTTGACATAAAGTTCGTCAACAAATTAAATTAAATTGATACAATTAAGTTGTTTTGGCCTCGTGTTGACTTTTTATTCTGTGCATTTCAGATCTGGACAAGTTACTGAAACGGAGCCACGAAATCAGGAACCCACGTAAGTCAAAGCAGCAAAAAGCCCCAGGGCCAGCCTGGGACAAGGGACGGCAGCAGAGCCCTGGCTGAGGCAGGCCTGTGGTGTGCTGTGATTCCCCTGCTGCCTCTCTGTGTCTGCCAGTGATCAAGCTGATATCTGGCTGGAACGTGGACGTTCTGGAGAAAGGGGAAGTGAGGCTGTGGCTGGAGGTGGAGAAGCTGTCCCCAGAGGCTGAGCTGCACCTGATCTTCAATGACAAGGAGCTCACCAGTACCCCAGTAGGTTTGAGTCTGCATTTACTCCTGGTTTGCTTTCCCACTGCTGAACATGGCACCTTCCCAGTTTTCTAAATTCCCATCAGATATTTTGGTGGGGATTTTGAACACAGTACAGACACATTTCATGAGTTCTAAGAGCAGATGGAAGTGATTTATTTCTCAGTCCAAAGCACTGGAAATAACCCTGTGTGTTACAGCACCCTCCAACCTCCTCACACATCCACAAAAATGTTCAGGCCTCCTCCTTGTCCCCCCATATCAAATTAATATTAGAACATTTAAAAAACACTTGGAATGAGAGGAGCAGAGGGGAGAACAGTTGAGAATGAAGCACAAATATAAATCATGGGCTGTCAGCTCAGTGCAGAGCAGTAATGCCCAGAAAACACCCAGGACCCCCAGAACAAAGGACAGGACCAAGGCAGAGCTGTCTGGAGCTGTCAGTGCCCTCTTGGGGCATTGACATGTTAAATCAACATGCAACAAGTTTATCCAAGGCTTTATCTCCTCTAAAATGAGTCTCCTCTCCACTGGAGAGCTGACAGGGTTCTGCACAATGAGAAGCATTTGTCAGGCTGGCTGGAAGGACAATATTTGCTCAGAGCAAAGGGGGCAGTGAGGCAGAATAATGAAATTTGTGTTCAGGCACCTGCAGGAGCTCAGTGGTACCTGCACCTCGGCAAGAGGGGAAATATTCCTCACCCTGGCCAAATATGTAATTACACACCACAGATTAAAACTAAGTGCAACACTTCCATGCCACTAAAACCACAGATATTCTGGTTTCTGCTCTGTAATATCCATCAGGGAAGAATGTTCTGTGTTAGGTGGTTTTACAGACATTTTCTCTCTGCTGGAAGAAATTCTGTCATTCCCACACACATAAATAATAGATTAATTCCGCAGCAAGGCACAGCACAGGGCACTGCCTTCCTTACCTGGCAAATGAGGGGAGTTTTAAGGACACAGGTACAAAATAACTGGAATATGTGATGTGAAGGTGCTTGGCCAGGATCTGACCTACTATGGAAAACCTCTTCAGTTTATCCTCTTTCCTTTGTTCTCCACAGACACACAAAATCAACTTTGTCAGAGAGAAAGGCCTCGTGGAACTGATCATTCAGGATTTCTGTGCTGATGACAAAGGGGTGTACACAGCCCAGCTCAAGGATGGGAAAGCCAAAAATCAATTCACCCTTGTTCTCATGGATGAGTGTAAGTGGAAATTCGGGATCAAATATAGACTGCCATGCTCAGTGGAAAGTTTGTCAGGCACTTATGGCCCCAAAGTATTTCCAACAATTCTAATGGCACACTGGGAATGGGGAGAGCAAATTCTAGCCCAGATTTAAAGTCCAGGAGTCATTTAAGAAATGATCTGAATCTCTCTTTACCATAAATTAAAGCTTTTGCTCTTATAAATAGGTGCTGGATGATAAAAGCAGTCTGCTGCAGTGGAATGCTTCGTTCTTTCTCCCAAATGTTTTACATATTAGCTTGCAGTGGTGAACTGTGCCTTGGCAGCAGTGGAGTGTGTGCAGTCATTCATCTCAGGGCAGGATCAGGCTGGAAATTCAGTGTATTCACCAGCTGGTTCACTGCACTGACTGCAGTACAGAAAGTGTCAACTGCACTCCAGGACAAGGCACAAAAGCTCAACATGGAACACGCAGCTCCCTGGGCATGCAGCACAGAGACCCTCCTAAAATTAGTTACAAATAGAAAGGAACAAGGTTCTCATTCAAATCCTTCCCCATCAGTGCCTATCTCTGGTTTCAGTTTCTGCATTTTGCTTTCCAGTGCCCTTCTAAAGCTTGCTTAGTTTTTGAATGAAAATGTCCACAAAACCAAAAATGTCCCCGACTCCCTGGAGAGACACAGGCACTTTCCCAGAGGGGTTCAGCACTTGCTGGGCTCAGGAGAGGAAATTAATTTGATGAGCTGTGCTCTAGAAGTGTTCATTTCTCTTTACTGACAAGGTAAAGGCAGAAACTGAAGTTAGATGTGGCTGTGCTCTCTGCCTTCTTCAGTGCTTCTTACTTTTAAAATATTTTAATTTCAGGTTTTACAGCCTACCTGTTTATATGTGAAATCTTGTCTTTAATTTGCTAAATGCTCAATGGTCAAGTCTTCAATGGCTCTTTTGTTTTAATGAACATAAACGTCAGGCTCTCAGCACAAGCAAACAGCACAGCTCTCATGGGAACACCTTTTGTACAGGAAATATCCAATAATGGGGGGGTTGCTGACTTTGTCCTTTGCTGTTCCATAGCTTTTGCTAAAGTGGCAGAAGAAGCTGAAGCAAAACGGAGACAGTGGAAGAAAAAGCAGGGTAAGAGCAGCCAAAGGTTAAGGAATTGTCAGAATAAAGCCAGGATGGCAAAACCCAAGTGAATTTATTTCACTTCATCATCCTTTTAAACACATTATTTGAGCTGATTAAGACACAAGGGTAAGAGTCCTTGTTTTCAGACACTTTGCCCTGCCCTTGAAAATCAAAATAGTGAAATAGCTTTAGCCAAGCTAGGCAGGTCTGTCAGCAGAGAGCTTCTGCATCAGTGCTGTGGCACTGAACCCTTCAAACCCTGGAAATTATCCAACCTGAATATACACTCTGTAATTGAGATCCGCTGCCTTTCCTTGTGAAAACCAGGATTTCTAGCTAAGTTTGTAAAGACCCATGCATTCCATTCTCATGTCCTACCTAATGCTGATGCATGAAGAAGTTTATAAAGAAGTTCATTGCAAAATTACTACAGCTGGAAAGGAGATTCCTGCTAGTGAGGATAAAGATTCACTTACTAGCGACTGTGACACCACATTATAAATCCGGTCTCCTTCTCGGCCTCAGGGTTGCTCAGTGTAGGATGAAAGGATCCAAAGTAATTTATGTCACAGTTTCCCCTCCCCGCTGCCTGCGGCGCTCGGGAATTCCCGGCTGCACCGCGGGAAGCCAGCACTAGGTGGGAGCATTCCCGCAGGAAACGCGGCAAAGGCACCGCCGCAGACATTTCTGCCCTTCCCCAGGTCCACATTTCATCGAGAACCTGGCATGGAAAGTTTTGGAGAGCTGTGAAGTGCTCCTCACCTGCAAGGTAACACAGGCCGGGCTGAATTCCTTCAGCACTCAATTCTCGGTGTAGTTTTCAGAGGATGTGAGCAGTGCTCGTGCAAACGCTTTGCTGCAGAGCAGTGACTGTAAGGAGATGGTTCATTTTGGGCAGAAATTTTAACAAAGAAGGGAAATTCCCAGATCCTGGAGTAATGTAAGTGATGGTTCATATTAAGACACCCAAGAATTAAGAAATGGAATGTATTTTGACTTCTAAATGTTGAATTCAAACAGGCAACAAACCTGAGGAAGGACACCAACTTCCAGTGGTTCTTCAATCACAAGGCACGAGCTGGTGGAGTGTTTGAGCCACAGACTGGGATTGGAACTCTGAAGATCTCCAAGGTGAAGCATCAAACAGCTGAGAGCTTCACGGGAAAATGGCAAAAAAAATATGGGCTGATCTTATTAATATTCCACGTGGGTTTTGGGGAGTGCCCTCTGAGTGAGAGAAACACTGAGAAAAGCAAAGTGAAGAAATTTCTGATGTTACAGTCAGGTTCTGAATCTGAATTCTACTGGAATTCACAGCAGGGGGTTGGAACTAAACAATCTTTAAGGTCCCTTCCAAGCCAAACCAGGCTGTGATTCTAAAGTCCTAAGAAGAAATAAGATGTTTGTAACAGTGGGTGGCTGTTCAAAGTTTAACACATCCTGAGAGGCTGAAAGGAGCTGGAGGGATTTCAGGTTTCACCCAGGGACTGAGGGCAAAAGCTGAGCTGCTGATCCCCCAAAACCAACAGTTTATAAACCAGACCCCCCTATCCTTTCACAGAAGGTTTTGGGGCAAATTGACCCTTTTTCCCCCCCTAATTTCTGCTCAGTTCAACCAAATTCAATGGGGAGGAAGGAGAAAATCTCAGCTTTCCCCCCTTTTCCAAATCCTGCCCTGTTCCAAAGGCATGGGAAATTTCTTTGGGAGGGCTGTTGTTTGTTTTGGGGCTTCTTTGGGTTATTTTAATCGATGTTACACGGGCACACACGTATTTGGTAGGTAACCAAAGCAGACGAGGGCCTGTACAAAGCAGTGGTTTCAGATAACCGGGGAGAGGACTCCACCCAGCTGGACCTGACAAAAGGAGGTAAGAGAACCTCGGGTCACACAGTAAGACACAGTCACACCCCTGCCCTGAGTTCATTTTGGATTTAAAACCGAATATCCTCACTTGCTATGAAACCTACATGTCCAACATGCTTTTACAGGAGTTAAAACCTGCATTAAAAAGTTCCTGGTCAGATGTAAAGAGTTTCCTGCTCTACATGCTAACGTCATTCCCACCTGCAGTCATTTCTCAAGCCAGGACTGCATTACAAATTCTGTCAAGCCCCAGAGATAAAAGCTCAGGGATGTTTCAGTCACTTCAACCCAGAATCAATCAGAAGGTTCTGCTGCCCAAGATTAAATCCTGCCCTGACATCTGGAATCCATCATTTTAACCTGGCACATAAATCTCCTGTCTGGGAGGCACATGATGAGTGTGAGGGAAGATAGGAGCATCTAAATTTAGTAAGAAATGCCCAGAATCTGCCAACAAACCCATCAGGGGCAAAACCTCCATCCCCAGTGAGCTCTGCCACAGAGAAAGAGCCCTGGGTATAAAACATCCCAACCACAGTGAAATTCAGTGGTGATTTGCCATGAATTGTGTTTGTAACACTTCAATCTTTGTCTTTCAGCCTTTGAGGAGCTTCTGAAGGAGCTGTGCAGGATCAGTGGTATGTCAGCTCTCACTTCACAGCACAGGGGAAAGGTGGGATGGCACAGCCAGAGCCACGGGCTCCAGAGCTGTCCCCGGGTGTGGAACAACCCCTCACTGCTCCTCTGGGTGGGATTTTGTGAGGGAACAGGTAAATCTCTGCATTCCTCCTCAATGTCAGTCTTTCCTTTCCACCACCAGCTCTCTCTGCCACACCTCTGAAAATCCAGCCCACTGAGGAAGGCATCAAAATCTACACAGATGTCAAGTACTACACAGACTACATGAAAACCACCTGGTATCACAAGTAAGGCCCCAAAAAAATATTTGCAAAGCTTCTGGAGCTCTGTTCCTTGTAACTGTTTATCCAAAATTAGACATCAGGGCTTGAGCTCATCATCTTTTCAGGCAACTGTGGATTTGTGTGAGTAAGGGCTGAAATCCACAATTCACTCTCATCCTGGAACAAGTCTGGGAATTCCAGAATGAAGAGTCATGTTATTTTTATCGTGGAACTATTTCTAAGTGATCATCTTTACTAGAATAATAATGATGCTGCACTTGTGCCACTGCTCAGTTACAGCCTCCTTGGTTACAGACAGAATTTTTTCAAACACTTTATTTTTACTACTTCATGTTTTCCTAAACCACTCTCTTCCCCCACTCTGAATCAAAAATATTCACCAAAATTACAAAATTCTTCCCAAACACTGACTAATTTAGCCCCATAATGTCTTCCTAAATAGAGAGCTGGTGTTTTATTAGATACCACCTACACATATAGAGAAGGAGGCAAAATTTTAATAACATTCAAGGACTAAATACTTACAAATATTCAACATCTAAATGGGATTTAATCCCTTAAATAAGAACTCAGAGGCCTTTTGTAGAGTTTGTGAAGCTTTGGCAAACTGCCTGAAAGTGCAACCCCGTGGGATTCCCTCACTCTGTGAAGTGAATCCTCACTCCCACACTCCCAACCACCACAGGTCTAGACACAAGTGAAGGCCCTGAGTTCCCCAGCTCTCCTGAACATTCCTGAAGTGACATCACTTGTTTACCCAGGGAGAAAGCACTGCAAAGCCGTGACAGGATGAGGCTTGGCAGCACCATGAACCAGCTCTGGCTGCACATCCTGGACCCCACCGAGGCTGACAAGGGCAGATACACCCTGGAGTTATTTGATGGGGAAAACTCCCACAAACTGTCCACAGACCTGTCTGGGCAAGGTGAGCTGAGTCACACCTGAGCTGCTCTCCAGGAGCCCTTCCAACCCTGGGCAGGGATTCCTCCCTCCCCTGCTGGAGCTGATTTCCCTGGGGAATTGGGTAAGGAGGACAGTGAAGGGCCCACAGAGGAGAGGGGAAGTGGGCAGGAGAAAGGATTGAAGCCTTTAGGGAGCCTTGGCACTGCTGGGGAAAGGATGAGAAGGGACAGCTGCTCCTGGGGTGTGTCCAGTTCCTCCACTGGACCCAGGTGGAATTTGGAAAGGAGAACTTTTAGGTTTACAAAGGTTTTTCCAAACTGTTGGAGGTTTTTTTTCCTCCTCTGAACTTCTCTTTGGAACGAGAGAAGTCAGTCCCACTTATTCCAGCAGTACACAAACAGAGCTGTGTTTCCTCAAGGCAGGGGCAGATACCATCTAGAGGGTAATTACATTTATCCCTGTAATCCCAGCACTGATAACATAGTGCTAAATCTACTGACTCAAACAAAACCAAAGGCAGCTTTCCCTAAAACCTTTCATTCTTGCAGTTTTCGAGGATGCCCTGGCTGAGCACAGGAGGCTAAAGTAAGTTCCTGCTTAAATATTTTCACAGTTAAATCTATTTTGAGTCTCACACTCTGAGTTGTTAATAAATAAAACCACAATCATTTTCTCTCCCTTGCAGGGAAGCAGCAATAGCAGAGAAACGTAAGTAAACCAACCTCTTCCCTTGAGTGAAACAAAGCCAAGTTTGCTGATAAGAAAAACTAAAAGGTTCTATTTGTTCATCCCCAGGTCGTGCCAGAGTCGTTCAAGGTCTGCCAGATGTTGCCACCATCATGGAGGACAAGGTAATATTGAGTAACTTCATTAATTAGTCCTTGCACAGACACAGATCACTGATGGGGAGGAAAGATCCTTGTTTTACCCTCCTGTGCAGTGCCAGCAGCTTTCCTGAGCTGCTGCAGTTGCCAGAGGTGGGAAGTGGTGCCCTCCTGGGTCATCTTCACAGCCAGATCCTTGCTGATCCTCCCATTCCACAGGATGGGACTTTCAAGGCCTTGGCCTGATCTTTCCATCAGAGCAACTCCCTGCTCTCATCCCTGAGCCACATTCCCCTTCACACAGGCAGCACAAACCCCTGCACAGTAACTGCAGACTCACCACGGGCCTGTTTTAGTGCCACTTCACAGCACAGCGAGATATAAACAGCCAGTGAGACAAACATGGGTCAGGCCCAGTGAACTCAGGCAGGTCAATCCTGATTGCACTGGAGGACAGCAGGAAAAGGAATATCAGATATCAGTGTTGGAATGTCACCTCATGGAAATGTGAGGACTGATTTTTATTGCTCTTGATTTAAAAGCTGTGTGGATGTGGCACTTGGGGACATGGTTCAGTGGTGGCCTTGGCAGGGCTGGGTTAAGAGCTGGACTCAGTTTTAAAGGTTTTTCCCAAATGATGCTGTGATTCTATGAGCTGGATTTCCCTGCACATTGACAGCTCCATAATCCATTTCTGTTCTGTTTCACCACAGACCCTGTGCTTAACTTGCTGTGTGTCTGGAGACCCCTACCCAGAGATCAGCTGGTTCAAAAACGACAAGGTCATCGTGTTTAAGGACAGATACAGGATGGATGTGAAGGGCTCAATGGTCACCATCACCATAGAGAAAGTCTGCAATGAAGACACAGGGAAATACAGCATCTATGTCAAGAATAAATATGGGTCTGAGACAGGGCAGGTCACCATCAGTGTCTATAAACACGGGGAGATCCCAGTAGAGACAGAGCAGGAAATCCCAGCTGGGATTACCACAAAAAAGTCTAAATGAATCCATTGTCTCCTTGAATTTCAAAGGAATTTAATTCCTTCAGATGCCTTTCAGTGTCTCTGCCCTAAAATTCAGGCTTGTGTTTATTTTAGCAATATTTCAGTATTTTGGCAGCTGTTATGTGTGTGTGTGTGTGTGCACAGTGCATGTTCACCCTCCAGAGAGACTCTGCCCTGTAAATCCACGTGGGAAGTACCAGAGGATTCACACATGAGGCTTTCAGTGGAGGGGTTTTGTATTAAATCACTGCTTGTAACAGATTTTCTTGTAGCCTGTGTGTGTGTGATTAAACTGAAACCCTTGGTGACATCTCAGCACTGCTTTGAGTATATCCATGATGAAATCACTCCAGCTGGGGGTGCATGGGAAGTCAGGACACACTCCACACATAAAAATGGGCCTGAAAATCAGGGATTCTCACAGGTAAATGTAATTACAAATCTGCCTCTTTCTGTGTGAATTTTCTCTAAAATTACCTACTGAAAAAGGGTTGTGAATTGGTAGGAAAAAGATGAGGATTGGGTTTCTATTTAAACAGAATGAAAAGTTAACTTAGAAAGGTCAGCCACCCCTGGGATACAGGCTCTGTTTGAATTAAGCAATCTAATTGCAAGACATAATCTGATGAAAGTCTTCCCAAACCAACAGTCAGGCCTGCACAGACAGCAAGGAACATCACTCAAGGGCTGGGATGAGGGAACAATTCCTTGTGCAGTTGGTGAGAAAAAAAAAAAACCACATCCTGTTTGCTTCCTGCATTCACTCTCCAAGCAATGCTCCATGTTTTGTCTTCTATTAAAACAAAAAATAAAATAAAAAATCAATTCAGAGTTAGGTGCACACCACTGACATCTGCTGGATAAAGTCATCACTGATGTCCCACTCCAACATGATTTTTTCCCTGCTCTCAAGCAATGGGAGGCCCACAATTTTGAAAGAAATAGAATGATTTTATTCATTCTTTATCCACCATTTAAGGGCCAAGTGCCCACAGCAGAGAATATTGTGATAATTAGGAAGTCCCTGCTGTACAATACCAATCACCTTGATCTACTGTAGCTTTATCTGAGGAATTCTACTCAAGGCACAGCAAATGTGTTCAACACAGAAGCTGTGAACAAAAACCAAACAAATGAAGCTGCACTGCAACACTTTCCACGGACGATGGACAATTCCCCGAGGTCAGTAACCCACAACAAACACAACACCGAGGTAAGAGCAGCATGAACGAGAGGTTATGATCATTGAGAACAAATAACTGATTAATAATTGCTCTTTGCCAGTTAATAATTAGCTCCCTGACAGTTTTGGGCTGGCCTTTCTCCTTCCATAAATAGCATCCCAGTGGGCAGGGAGAGCCCCCACTGTGTCACACCATGGCATTCACTGGCACCTGGCAGATCTACGCCCAGGAGAACCTCGAGCCTTTCCTCAAGGCTCTGGGTAAGTGGCTGCTCCCTCCTCAAATCACTGCCACCACAGCTTTTACTGCTGCTTTTCCCTGGATTTTGTTCCCTTTTCTTTCTATGACCAACTCCCCTTGCTTGGTTAAATCTGTTTGCTCTAATTTGGATGTGAAAAGAAGCTGAAAGTTGTATAAATTGAAGTTTAAAGGTTACAGATACCCCCAAACCCCTGTCTTCGTTAGATGAGCTCCTCAAGAAAGAAGAGCTGTAACAAAAAATAAGTTTTGTTGATTAATTTGTATTTTTATAAACCCATACAACTAGAAACAAACTGTCAATGACTTATTCAGCTTCCCAATTATTGGAACAGAAGCCCTTTCTGCAGCACAAATTTTGGAATCAAGGCAAGCTCCTCAGTAATCTGGGAATGATCAACACAGCAAGTGATAAGAGGTCAGGAATCTGCCAGTGATTATCACTGTGATTGTCAGTAACCTCTGAGTGATTATCTGGTGTAATCTGTGAGGATTAGGAGGTGCTACATCAATAAATACAGACTTACCTTTGCCAACAGAATATTCCCCTTGGGGTTTTTATGGGTAAATATGAGATATTGAGGGAGAATCAATTCCTCTCCTGGTGACAAGGACACCTTCAAGTCATGCCAGGGACACCCCCCAAAGGGAGTCTGAGGTGCTCCCACTGCTGCAGCTCTGGCTGGACAGAAAATCCCCCAACTCTGATCTCCCTGGGAAAATCAAGGAATGCACACGTGGGTCTTTTTCATGGAGAATTGTCACCCCATGACCAGCCCTTAGGGAAAGAAACTCTGCATAATCTGACACAGCACCAAATATAACATCAAAATTTAACCAGACTGGAAGGAATGGAGCAAAAACCTCAGAGAGAAGGGAGGAATCAGAAACAGGATTTGTCTTTCAGCTTGGACATCACCTTCCACTATTGGTTTGGATCTTTTGTGCCTTTGTTGGAGAAAAGAATTTGCTATTTCCATAACAAAATGTCCTGTTTTGCTGATTTTTGCAGGGTTGCCAGATGACACTATCAAAATGGCCAAAGATATTAAACCTGTTGTTGAAATCCAACAAAAAGGCAATGACTTTGTTGTGACATCCAAAACACCCAACAAATCTGTAACCAACTCGTTTACACTTGGCAAAGAGGCTGAGATCACCACCATGGATGGCAGGAAGCTAAAGGTAAAGGAGTCCAAGAATGGAACATCTCTTTATTTATCCCTAAACCTCGATTTATGTCTGAGTGGAATTTGTTTGTACCATTTCCATTTGCAAACCTTTCTATCACTTCAACAAACAGAAATGCTCCTAAAACTCCTATTCAGCTGCTGTGCCCTCCAGTTTAAATTAGCAGCTGTCATTATGAAACATCAGTGTCATTTATTTCCTGTTTATTAGTCCTCCACTTACTCGAACTGAATTCCAAAAAATAATTTTTAAAAAATATTATTTAAATGTTCCAACAGTGCACTGTGAACTTGGTCAACGGGAAGCTGGTGTGCAAATCAGATAAATTCTCTCACGAGCAGGAAGTTAAAGGAAATGAAATGGTGGAGGTAAGTGCCAGGAAATAAGGGCAGAAAAACACTGAAGGGAAAAACGTGGATTAGCTCACAGTGTCTGCACAGTGTCCCTGTGGATAAAAACTGCTCCAAGGGGCACAACCAGCTCCAGTTTTTCCCTCATGCAGATGTTGTACACACATTTACAGGCAGGTACTGTGTATTTTCTGTGGACTAGGATGGATTTGTGCATGGATTGCAGACACTTCTGGCACTCAGCTAGGACAGATTTCCTGGAGCTGAAGTGTGTGTTTGTCTCCCACAGACGATAACGTACGGCGGAGTAACGCTGGTCAGGAGAGGAAAGAAGGTCTAAGGACACATCCCCTCCTCTGTGACACCTTCACATACCTGAAATAAAGTGCACTTTCCACAAGGTGTGAGCTTTGTTTTATCTGATCAAACAGTACAGAAACAATGATGATTTCTGCTCTCCTTCCACACAGCACTTGCCCTTGTTTCAGGACTGTGTTTTCCCCTCTGTCCCCAGACTGACAGAAATTTCCCTCCCAGACAACCCAACCTGGACATAAATCACATTGTTCCAGTTCACCACAATAACCCCTGGCAGCAGCCAAAAGCTACAGAAATGTTTCTGGATTTCTTACACACAGACTGAACACACTCAGCTTTAGTTCCTGCATGTAATAAAATTTAGTCTTTAAGCAAACCCTGTTCTCTCTGACCTGGCCAAGAGAGAACAATCAGGCATTTGTGGAGCTGATCTGTACCACATGTCCCAGCAATAGAAACTGCAATATTTTAAAAGCTGTGAAGCACTTACCAGTCATTAACAACAGGGATGCCTGTTCATAAACTGAATTACATAAAAGTGCAATTAAGAGGCACTACAAAAGCAAAGAGAATTAAACATTCTTCTAATTTGCAATGAACTCCCAGTATCTTGTCGTGGCCCCAGTTTGTGAAGCTCAACTAAACCAGACTTTGTTCAGACCCTGTGTCTCCATTAAGGGAGTATAAAACACACAGGAGCTGTGCCTAGAACCATTTCTCTGCTGCTTAGATCCCATTATTACATCAGCAGCCCCATTTCATAATTAAAGTCACTGCAGATTTGTTAGAATTTGTTTTGGGTGCAAGACCTCCATGAAGAAAGTTGCTGGGCTGATAAAGCCATTTAAAATCCTCCTGGGGAGGTTTTATCCCAGTGCAGAGTGCTGAGTTTCCATCTCCCCATGCTACAGGAGCAGTTGGTGAGGGGGGAGGTTGTGTTTTAATTAACAACACAACGTGATGCAAGCAATTTGGGAAGGGTATTCTTATTCTGGGATAAGGCTGTTCTCAGGGGGAGTTTCACTGGCATAAAGGATCATTGTGCTCCCTTTGCTTCCCAGGCAGCTCTAATGCCAAGCACACTCCTGCAGCCAGAATTAAATTCCACGTGAGTTACACAGAAATAAGATCAGCAGCACAGAAATGGGGCTGCAAAAACTCAGGGAGGAGGAGGAGGAGGCTGCTTTATTAAAGCATTGGAGCTGCAAAAAACCTCCCAAGAACTCAGCACCTTTCTGTTTGGGAGAGCTGCTGGGTAACTGCAGCAAACACACCCTGAAACCAAACACACAATGTGGGTTTTTCCAGCAGGAAATCCACAGAAGGCTGCAGGGCTGCAATGATCAAATGCTGCACCTGCAAACTGGAGGGTGGAACATGCAAGACACTTCAGGTTTCCTTCCAAAGCAAGGCAGAGATCATTCATTACTCATTTAAAACCTGCTACAAAATGAGTGTTGTAGATACACACTAAAAGCACACTGAAGTTATTTAGAACTTAAACTCATGCAAAGCCATTCTAGTGGCTAAAATTGTAAAAAATTAAAATAACACTTTACCTGACCTTCTTCACAACTGCAATGATTTCACATTTCCAGCAGTGGTGCCATCCTTTCCCATCCTTCTGGCAATGTCCTTCTCCCACGGGGCACCCCAGATTTAGGTGGGATATTCAGTGCAGGTCCTTGTGTGAAGCAGCCAAAACCTGAAGGATTTGGATCAGACTGAGATCCGTGTCCCATGGCCCAAAGGAATTAGCATTCCTAGATGGCACAACAGGCTGGGATGGAGCTCTGGATTCATTATTCAAAAACAAGGGAATTTCTCTGTGGACTCCACTGGAGTATTTATACTTGAACTTGGATCTTGTTCAGAGTTTTTATTCCCAATCTGACAAGCTGTGACAAGGTAATCCTGGCAGTGTGGGTTTCTATCCATCACCAAAGTCCACTCTTTGGTACATTCATTATTTTCAGAATGTCCACAAAATATTTTTTTCTTTTTGGCTCTGTGCCAAGCACTCCCACCACAATTCCAGTCTCTAATGTGCATTCTTGGCTTGATTTTTATGCTGTTTTAATGATTTGTGTGAGCAGATCTGTGTTTATATTGCACAAGGTAACGACTTGCTGCTTGCATACAAAAAAACATTAACTGTAAATATTAAATGCAAAAAACATGGTCAGAGATCCTCATCCCTTCTGTGTTGAGTCCTGCACACAGACTGAACATGCAAACACATAAATTCCTTTTTTTTGGACGTGTATATGGCTGCACATCTCCTGTGTTAGTGACTGAACTTCATCTGCCATTCAAACTTGAATTATCATTTGAAACCTGTAAAAATGTGGCACTTCTTAGTGTGAGATTGCCAAGATATGAACAGCAACGTCCTCCCACCAGTTTTCATTCATGAATATTAAAAATAAAGATGAAATTACACTGGTGGCAGACACCAGGGCTGCACCAGCTCTAAGTCTTTCTGTCCCTGCAGAAGTTTGCTGAAAATCTCTCACATGAAAATGCAGACACTTTTCACTGAAGTCTTCACCAAACCCCGTGACTGTTGGGTCACAGATGTGCCTTTTATCCACCTTTATGTGAGTCACACATGAGCGTGGCAAGAAATGATCTCTCCACCCACCAACTGCATTGTTTTCATCTCAGAAACGGCTTTGATGGAAAGGGCTGGTCCTGTGCAAACAGTGTGATGAAAACTCCTGGGGCTCAGCAGGGCTGTGGGTAACGGTGTTCTCCACAAAAATTGGATTAATTACTCTGTGTGCAACAACAGTTACACACTCCAGAGAGACACTGGTCATTTATTTCAGCGTTTCGTGGTTGGGGGCCCTGTGGGATTCCACAAATCGAGCACACCAACGATCAGAATTTATTACTACTTACACATTTGAGCAAACAAAGGAATTAGTGTTCCTTGGCTACAAGTCACACAGTTCTGAATTAGTATTCTATCTTCTGTTGGTTAATTATTCTGTTGTTTCTCATGCTAATTAGTCCCGTTCTCAGTCTTTCTTTTTGGGTCAGTGGTCTGTGGGTTGGTGGTAATGACCTGCCTCTGCAGATGTAAAATGTAAAATTACATTTTACCCAGTTGGAGATCATTTCAGCACAGTTGCTGAGTTGGGTTTATTACTTTATTCCTTATCTTGGGAGTTCTTGCCAGATGGCCCATAAATTCTGCATTCTTTGTGTCCTCTATCAGCGGGCATCCTTTTCTCTCAAGCTTTGTTAACCTCCCCCTAGGCCTGAGATCATCCAGGGATGTCCAGCCCTAAACCTTAACAAAGCAGTTCTACCCATTTGTTATTCTAACACAGGGACATTACTTAGACCTTGTTTGCTGCTGTTTCACGGGTTACATCTCCCTTCTTGTTGATTAGGCTCGAAAGCACAAAAACGTCAAAGACCTTTTCTTAACGGAACTTTGACACACTCCACATTTTGCACCAGCAAGGCCGCAGGACAGCAATCCCTTGAGCCTCAGGAAGGGCGTTATAGCCCGAGGAGGTGTGAACTGGCTGTACATGAGGCAGCCACGGCGTTCTGAGGCGGCCGCACCAGGCCGGGCCCGCTCTCCCCTCACGGCGGGAGCGCGGCCGCCATCTTGCCCCGCGCGCTCTCCCTTCCCTCACACTTTCGGCGGGAAAAGCGAGGCCAGAGGAGGCGCATCGCGCATGC
>JBBMKD010000079.1:5629435-5643938 GCA_037834095.1 Argya squamiceps | reverse complement strand
ACACCTCGCTCTTCGTGCGGAACGTGGCCGACGACACCCGGTGAGTGGGGGCGGAGCGGGGGCTCGCGCAGGCTTTGGCGGGCTCGCTAGGCCGCGGGCGCGGGGGTCCCCCCGCAGCCGGGAGAGGGAACGGGGCGAGCCCGGCCCGCTCCATTCCTCCGCTTTGCCTTCTCCCTCCCTCCGCTCTCCCTTCTCCCTGCCCTGCCTTCCATTTTCCTCGCGATGCTGCCTTGTTCCCCGCCTCTCCACGCGGATCCGTTTCCAAACAGCGTCCAGAAAGAACAAAGCTGGGCCGCAACAAAGTGAAACTCCCCGCCAGCCGCCAGAGTGTGTCCGGCGGGAGATGCAGGCGGGATGTGCCACCGCGGCGATGCTGGACAGCCGCTGGAGTTTGGGATGCTCCTCTGGAAATGCAGTATTGCTGCTAGATGGGAGGAAATAAAACATTTGTGCCCCAAATTGCTGGCGTAGCCGGTCCCGTTAGTGCGGGAGCTGCCGCCGGTTCAGGTGGAATGTTCCTGCGGGAATTTTTGTGTGCCGGGGCCTCTCAGGACGCTCAGTCGAGGGAAGTAATGCTGATCTCCGTTATAATCGTGTTGTACCGAGAGCCCCTAAGGACTAAACGTGTGCGGTGAGACAACTTCTCATAGGGAAATAAAACAACAAAACCAGAGCATTGCACAAGTTCTTATTTATTCCTTATATGCTTTTGGTGAACTGCTGGTTTTCCTCATTTCACTTCGGCAGTTTAGTGACAAAAAACACCTCCGGTGTTTGTTATCAGCTGAGGAACATTTACCGTGCATTGTTGGCACAGAATGCATTTGTCAGAGCACTCCTGTGTTGTTATTTTTTGTAGAATTTGTACGGAGATCCCTGTAAGGTCTAGTCCTGTAAAATGTGAGTTTTCCAACTCTGCCTGGGCTGCTTGGACCAAAGTTGTTCAGCAAACAACAGTAGAATGGGCACGATGGAATGGAATTAATTGAGAGCATTGTGATAAATAACTTCAAATTAAACTATTACATTTTTTCCATTAATTTGTTCGTTTTTCCAATAGTTTATTTTACTTTTAGAACAGCTGAGGGTGATTACTTCCAAATTCTTTACAATAATGTGGGTCCTGTTGAGGATTCACCTTAAGCACAGAGTTCCTGGGGGTGGTTTCATTGTCAGATCTCCGTGCTGCTGGTGTTCCCTTCTGCCAGCACTGACTGTGTGGAGATTTGTTTCCCAGCTGATGCAGGAGAAATGTAAAAATACTAAAAACCCATAGTAACTCTCACATAGCACCTAAAGAAGGCATTACATCAATCTTCTCATGCAGGTGTTTGTCCTCCAATGTCACAGAATTAAATGTGGGGAGCTCATGTGAATCAGAAACCTCTTTTGAGGAGAGGGTGTTGTTCCAGGGGTAGTTGCAGCTGAGCAGTCTCAGCTCTCTAAAACCAACTCTTTGGAAAAACTGTCCCGAGGGCACGAGTGGCTGCTCGCTGAGATCTGTTCTATTTGATGTGGTTGTAAGTATTGATTATTCTATGGAAATGAGTTTGGGTGGCTGGTTTGTTCTCATAATGTTTATTTGGAGCTCATAATTGATGTTCGTGTGTTGCAAAATCACTGCCGAGTTACGAGAGGTACTTGAATAAAAACATAAATAATTTAACAATCCCTTCTTTCATTTTCTGGCAACCTTGGCTGCATTGAATGAACTCAGTTTAGGTTTTTATTTTAGGGTTGTGCTGAAGGCTGGTTTCAAACTGCCAGGATGTATCTTGAGCATCCTGAGAATGAGAATGCTCCGTGTGCTGCCAAGAGAGAGCTGCCCGAACACTTTATTCCCCAAAAAAATGTCTTGCTGCTTTCATCCTCCACCAAACGCTTCCAAAAACCCAGGGATGGTCACATTAACTGTAGATTGGCTTTTTTTGTGTGTTTGATTTGGTTTTGGTGGGTGCTGTGTAGCAGTGCCAAAGCCATATCAGGTGTTTGTGGTGTTGCAGGTCCGAAGACTTGCGCCGTGAGTTCGGTCGTTACGGGCCTATAGTTGATGTTTACGTTCCCCTTGACTTCTACACTCGGCGTCCCAGAGGATTTGCCTATGTTCAATATCCTTTCTTCACATGGCTCAGTAGTGAGGGGTGTTGGAGTTTGAGATTCAAGTTTGTGTAAGAGGTAACCAATCTAAATGAAAAAGCAGTTTACTTTTGTGTTGTATCTAATAAGTGTCTTACTTCTGTCGTGGTGTTGCGTTATTTTTGAAGATTAACTTCTCTCAATTGTTCTTTGCCTTTCTTTTTTTTTTTTTTGCAAAACTTAAGTCCAGTAATATAAAAGAGCTTGCTTGTGTCACTGAAATTAATACTATATGATTTAAATGAAAATTTTATCACTGACTCAAAATTGTCTAGCACGTTTTTATTATCGCTGGTGTGTAAGTAAAGTTGTGCTTAGCAAAATGTGGCTGCTATTCATTGTTAATTTAACAAATGGAAACTGGAATCACTTGATCAAAATCAGATTGTGTAAAAAATTAGGTGAACTTCTTTCTTTAATATTGTCCCCTAATTTGCTGTCCTCTGTTGTTGCCTCAGAATGTAAAGCTGTACAGTAATGGCGACCCCAAAGAGAAAGCATGAAAGAACCTTTAGAGTAGAGTTCAACAATTAAGGCAAGTAGACAAGCCAAAGACCTCTTAAGGATCAGGCTTGAAGAGAAGGGAGAGTTTGGGAAAAGAAAAAATAAAGAAAAGCTGGAAGAAGGACAAGCCATAATGGGAGACAAAGCTTCGCTTTATCTGCAAAAGGGGGAAAAGGTTGTTTTTCAAAGTTAAAGATAAAGCCATCTGTCATTTTTGGCCAAGCATCTCATGACAAGTCCTTCTGACAAGCACTTAAAGAGTTAAAGGTCAAGATGAAGTTGAATGGTGGCCAAGATTAAAGGAGTCATACCTGATGTATCCTACAGAATAACAGTTTTCTTCTGTCTGTCATGTAAGCAGTAATTTGATGAATTATTCTGGTTTAGTCCATTGACAAAACCTGTAATATTTCTCTTGTGAGTGCTACTGTGACTGTGGTCTGAATGAAATGGAAGTTTCTCTCCTGCAGAGATGATGCTGCTGGGAAATTCCCCCTGGAGGGGAAAGGCAGCTCATTGTTTTGGGTCCCACGAGCTGGAATTAGGGGTGTAAATTCCAGCATTAAAATGAATGTCTGTCACTGTACCTTGGCCCTGAGTGGCAGTGCAGGGCTCACAGTGTCTGCTCTCCTCTCACACTGGGGAGGTTCTGCACGCAGGGCTGTGGCATGACATCAGTTAAACCTAAAACCAGTTGTTTAAAACAAAAAGGAAAGCTTTATTCCTAAGTTAATAGTTAATATTTTCTGTTGGTATGTCCAACTAGGGCTTAATTTTAATAAACTCAATGTAGTGGAGAGAACTAAATGACCATTAACAAGTGTATTTTGAAAGGATACCTTTGTTTTCTTTGCATAAGTACAAGTGGGAGAAGAAAAGAAATTAAGAGTATCACATAGCAAGTGCTTGCTGATGGATAAATTCATGGTCATATTACAAGATTTTAATTTTATAACAGGAATTCTCAGCTAGCTGGTGGTTAATTAAAAAAATCACTAGTGTGTAGAGTAGCATGACAAAAAAATCTTAAAACACTGCTGTAAAGTGAGAAAATGAAACTTAAATATTTTTATTTTAAATACCAACTGTGTTAAACTGCTCAAATTCCCAAGTACCTTAACACTGCCCACATTCGAAGATGTCCGAGATGCAGAAGATGCTCTCCACAATTTGGACCGGAAGTGGATTTGTGGCCGGCAAATAGAGATCCAGTTTGCGCAGGGGGACCGCAAGAGTAAGTGCCTGCATTCCCTCCCAGCCTGGGTTTCAGCCCCACACACGTGCTGCTGGTTGCTGTCATGTGTTCTTCTTGTATGTAACAGCCTTTTAGCCAGGAACTGTTAATGACTCGTTTTAATTATAAATGGATAACAAAGTACAGCAGTCACCACAGTCACTCTTTGGAGCTTTCTGTGCAGCTCTGTGTGACTTCCAGGATTGAGGTAATGGCTTCATTTTCATGTGGCTTCAGGATAAAAGTTTCAGTTTCAAGGTGGAGCAGACCTCGTATTTTCTGAACGGATAAATGTAAAGAGAATTTAGCTCTTTTTAAATCTGTTGTTTGTGTGCATAGTCTTAATTTGCAGGGAGATATAGATTTGTAAAACCTGGCACAAACCTGTTGGTCTAAAGCAGGCCTGTAATACTCATGTGATGCCTGGGGATAAAAGGACCTTGAAGGTCTTTAGTTACAGCTCTCAGAGAAACAACCTGACTGTCCAGTTCTCCCTCAGGTCCTCACAATTAACTTCAATGGAGTCAATGGAAATTCAACACTCCAAAGGACGAGTTTCTGCCCTTTGTATAAACATTGGGATTTCCAGCAGGTTTCTGAATAAAATTAACTAAATCCACCTTAGTGTGTTGCAAGCAGCACTAAAAACAAAAAAATTGTAGCCATTTGGTACAGAGGGTGTTTGTTACAGCATGTTTAAAATACTTAGAGCACGGTCTTTGGGTTTGAATTTGATGCAAAGGAAGGATAGCTGTGCTGCTCAGAGGAAATAGAGTAGAACACTAATAGGTTCATTCATTCTTAATTACTTTAATAACTAAGCTGCAGAGTGAAAGTGAATTGTTTTACTGGGGGGTTCCTTTTGGAATCAGACTTCTCTTTGTGTGGCATCCTCCAAAGCCTCTGTGTAAGCTGGGCCTTGAATCATTGAAGACAGCTGTGGATCAGGTGTGATGGTGGTGCTGTGCAGTCAGGAAAGAGTGTTTAATTAGCTTTCACTCACTGGGTAAATTCAGGAATGTCAGAATGTGTCAGTCATGGCTCTGACCTGCCCTACCAGTTTCCAGCTGGCCTGAAATCACCTTGGCCAGCTCTGTCTTCTGGTTTTATGGAGCATTAGCCTTCCTGACTGGTTTTGTGGAGGTTTTTTTGTTTGTTTTGCTTTCTAGATTTACAGTGCCCCCAAGGCTGCATTATTTGTGTCCAGTGGCTAAAGCAGCACAAAACAAGTGGCACAGAGCAGCCTCTCACCTGTCCCTCCATAAACATCAAATCACGGATGAGCCTTTCTGCTCAGCACCAAAAACACAGCTTAGACCTTGAGGGGAAGAACTAGGGCATCATCTTCACCTGCAAATCTTGCTATTTTTGCAGCACCAAACCAAATGAAAGCCAAGGAAGGGAGAAACCTGTACAGTTCTTCTCGTTACGATGACTACGACAGATACAGGCGCTCTCGGAGTCGCAGCTACGAGCGCAGACGGTCGAGGAGTCGCTCCTTTGATTACAGCTATAGAAGATCCTATAGCCCCAGAAAGTAAGTGTAGTGTGTGGGGCTGGCCTCAGTGCACAGCACAGACACGCCACGCTCACTATCTCATTGTTACACTTTGGAATGATGTTGGGCGTTTTTTGTTGTTTTTTTTTTCTGGGAGTTGCATACCTTGCATGCTGCATCTGATCAGGAGTAGTGAATGAAACCATTCTGTGCTGCATTGGAGAATAACTAAAAGCAAAATGCACAGCTTGAAAATTGAATGTATTAAGTAATTGTATGTTTGCATAGGTATTTGTCACCGTTTACTTTTTCTGATGTACCTTTTTAGCAGTAGACCTACTGGAAGACCCCGTCGTAGCAGAAGCCATTCGGACAATGATAGGTAAAAAACCACTTTTTACACTCTTTCAATTGCAAACTAGATCACTGTATTCCTTTAACTTTAGGTTTTAAAAAAAAAAAGTTTCTCCTGCAAAAACGGTAAACAATTTTTAATGTATTAGATGTCTAAGAATAGTGTTTTTACATTCAAATCTCCTCTCTCCCCTTTATTCTGATAGGTTCAAACACCGCAATCGATCTTTTTCAAGATCTAAGTCCAATTCAAGATCACGATCCAAGTCACAGCCCAAGAAAGAAATGAAGGCTAAATCACGGTCTAGGTCTGCATCTCACACCAAATCTAGAGGCACCTCTAAAACAGATTCTAAAACACACTATAAGTCCAGCTCAAGATATGAGAAGGAGTCGAGAAAAAAAGAACCAGCTAGATCCAAATCACAGTCAAGATCACATTCTAGATCTAGGTCAAAATCCAGATCGAGGTCTTGGACTAGTCCCAAGTCCAGTGGCCACTAATAGTGTATCCATGTTGGTTTAGGCATGTAAGATTCATTTACACACAGTTCAGTTTACTTAAATTATCAGGAATATGATGTTGCAACAGTGCTAAAAAATATTTTCTTTGTCAGTTTTCCCTGTAGCCGACAATGGTTGAAATTAAAACAGTGTTGAGGAGCCACAGAGAGAGAGGGAGAGAGATTGTCCCCTTGGTTAAATGTCATGGGCAGCTACTGATTTGGTTGTGGTGTCTCTATGTATATTTTTGTAAAGATTTGCATTTTTAATACTTAGATATTTGGTGATGACTTGATTGATCGTAACTTGCAACATTGTCCTTTTACAAATGTCACACCCGTAGAGAAATTGGTACCAGTTTGTGCTGGGCAGTTAAACCAGCTGTTTAACTGGTTCTTCAACTCTAAACTTAGTAAAAGAACAAAAGGAAAACTGGACAGCTGTAGTGCAGCCCTGGCTGCTGGGCAGTCAGCCCGGCAGTTTGTTTCCGTGGCTCCAGGGCAGGTTGCCGTGCTCTCCGTGCCCACCAGCACCAGCAGGTTGGCAGGTGGAGCTCTGTGGAGGGAGACTGGGGAGATTTCTCTGTGCCCTGCTCTCTGCAGAGATGGTACTAACCTTGCACACCACATGGGCAGACAGTTGGTCCTGGAGCTCGCTCAGAGCCTGTGCAGTGTCATGACCTGTCAGGACAGAGGCTTCACTGCCTCTGCCCTGGCTGCTGCTGCTGAATGGGAGGGAAAAAACCCACCTTGACATGGAACATCTAAATTCAGATTTTAGCAAACAGCAGAGCAACTAAATATTAAGTTGTGTGTACATTTTACGCAGTTTTTTGTATCTATTCTCAATTTTAGTGAGCAGTTAACCATAAAGTTGCTTAGTTTTCCTGCTGTTAGATACAAGTAGATCGTTTCGAGTTGTGTGTGTACAGTATATAAGAACTAAACTTTTATGCCAATGACTCCTGTGGTTAGTTGGTGTATTCATAGGTATCAAAGTGTAGCCATCTCCCTGGGTTACCAGGCTTGCTTTTTACACAGCAAAAAAAAAAAGCATTTGGTCAAGCAAGTCTGAATCACTCTTTCCTCAGAATGGATAGTGGTTTGGTTACAAGATTTAATTTTCCTTCAGAACAAATGTTTGAAGTTGGATATGAACAAGAGCTGCATCTCTAGTTATGTAGTTTATCACTAATACAGTACATTTAGAGAACTGAACATGAAAAATAACAAACCCAGTGTGTAATCTTACCAGTATTTCTCTAGAAGGCAAGATCCTTTGTTATGGAAATGGCTTTTGGCATTATTTTTTCTTTGTCTTTACCTTCAAAAGCCACCATCAAACACTTCAGTGTTCCTGGCTCTCTGATATCTGTAGTGTATGAAGACATTGATTTCCAGAAGTTCCTTTTTAGAGAAATGTTTCAGGGTTTGGTTTTAGTGTTTCAGCAGGGCCTTTAAAGGAGCCCAGATGGCTTTGGGATCTCGTCAGTGGAACGTGCTTAGGGGTTGATCCTAGAACCTTTGTACATTTGATAGTATTTCTAACTTTTTCTTTACTGTTTGCAGTTAATGTTCATGTTCTGCTATGCAATCATTTATATGCACGTTCCTTTAATTTTGTAGACTTTCCTGGATGTATAGTTTAAAAATGGCAAAAAAAGTCTATTTAAAACTGTAGCAGTAGCGTGCAGCTCTAGCAGAGGAAAGTTGTGGGATTAAACTTTGTATTTCCTTTCTTATAGAGGCTTCTAAAAAGGTATTTTTATATGTTCTTTTTAACAAATATTGTGTACTACCTTTAAAACATCGATGTTTTGATCAAAATAACTAAAGACCCAGCTTATTTTCTGCTTGCTGTAAATTTAGCAAACATGCTGTAATAAAAAAATGAAGGAAATACTGATCCACTGGAATTATTGTAGCTTTAGATTTGACTCCAGAGCATGGTTAGGAGTAGAGCTATGCATCCCTTATGGAGTAAAATCCTTACTGTGGTATTTCAGTAAAGGCAGGAATTTTTCATTTAGTGTCTAAATAAATGTCACTTTTTTTGAAGGGCTACAAGACAAACTGAGAACACTAAGCATAAGTTGTACTTTAATATATTGAATTTTCTTTGCCATTAACATTTATTATTGCTGGATGGACTTGCCCCATAGGTTGTAATTCAGGTATTATTAGCCAGGTTATGAAACTACTTAAAAGCAATGACTGAAGGTTCATACAGAATCAAATTTATAGTATCACCATATCAATTTAGAATTGCCATATCAAACTGGTGCCAGCAGTGGTTCTGTGAGAGGTGGCAACAGGGATGGAGCTGCCTCCTGGCACTGGTGTGTGCCCAGCTGAAGGCTCTGCCCTGAAAGATAAAAATCCTCTGTAAAGCACTTACAATTCCTTTGATAAACCCACTTTCACCCTTTATAAGTTGAGCTGTGATTATTTCTGCTTTCTAACAGCAGAAACCCCCCACTCTTTTCATCTTTATAGATTTATAAATATAAATACAGTCTTCACGACTAACTGGTGCTTGAAAGGGGTCCTGGTGACTGAGTGCTGGGGACACGTGGCTGTGGCTGTGTCAGGGACCTGCAGGGATTGCTGTGGTTGATGGTGGTGCTGGTCCAGCTGGAATTGGAGCTGGAAGGGTGGGAGGAGGGAGGAGAAATCTCCGTGTCCAGGCAGAGTAACAGTAACTATTCCTTAACTGTTGTGTCAGCATGTCCTTATATTGTGTGCCTCAGCATTTATGTATAGCACAGTTTTAATTTTTTTGTTTTGAAAAGCCAGATCATTGCAAGTGTAATGTAGTGTCTGCCAGTTCTGATGGTTCTTTCTTTCTCTCCCAGAGGTAGGACTAAACTTTGACTTGACTTGTGTATATGAACAAGCCAGAAAAGCCGAACACAAACCCACGATGTTTCAAGAGTGCATGAATAAAGATGTTGTCCTAGTTCTTGCTCCCATGGAAAAATTGTGAAGAAGCTGTTCTGTGGGCCTTTCAGTTGGGGACGAGTTAGCAGGATGTGGCCAAAAGGGCAGGGAATGTTTATGCATTCATGCAAGTCAAGCCACAGCCCATCTAGATAACATCTCCCTTCCTTGATGCAGGTATCCCAGTCCTGCCCTAAAATAAAAGCAGGAGCCTGTCTTGTGCAAGCTTCCTGCAGGTTATGCACAGCTGGAATGCAAGAACTTTGCAGGCTACAAAAGATCATGTCTAGGCATCTTTCTTTTGGAGTCTCAAGAACGGTGGGAATTACGTTTTTCTGTGGTAAAACTAGATTTTGTCATTCCTGCAAAATTTGTAGAATTGAAGTAGCGTGTAAAAAACCAACAACTCTGCTGAAATAATGGCTGTGCTCCAAAATATCTGCAGCGAATCGATTGGTGTCAGCAGTCATAGAAGGCTCTATTGGAACTTCTTTTTCACCTAAAGTCCATGCACCCAACTGGTAATTAAAAACCTTCAATTTAGTCGTTAAGTAGCTGGGTGTTTAATTAGGGACTCTGATAGACTGGTCTCTGAAAGCTCCATGTTATCCTTTCTATGTCTTATCAAGATGTTTAATGTACAGTATCATGGTTTTACTGAAAGTGGAATCTTTTGGTTTCAATGTTGTTTTGAGCTCTCTGCTTGGAGAGAGCTTTTTTTCCTGCCTGTTGAGTGTGGGGTGACAGCTGGGGCTGTGCCCAGAGCAGGGCACTGCTGCTCAGGCCTCGGCAGGGATCGGTGCAGATGAACATTTTGAATTACAAAGGGATAAAATTGACACATTTTTAGGACATAATCACCCATTAAGAATTGCTGGTTTTCTCCATTTATCTTGTAACTTGCTTAAAAAAAAGTCTGTAGTCCATTGCTATAATATTTGTCTAAAGATGCTCTTGCTGCTGAGACTATTGTAGGAAGGGAAGACTCTGTACCCTGTAGTGTGTTTGATGGGAGATGCTGATGTTTTATTCATCCACATCCTTTCTTCTTGAGTTTTGTGTTCCATCTGTGCAAATAACCCTGTGAATTGGGAATAAAATGTACAAGTTTTGACTATAACGTGAGAGCACCTTCTGACTTAATTAATCCAGCCGTAGTGTGGGGGAGAGGGAGCCCCAAGTGTGATTAATTAGTGTGAATTAGTGTGAATTCTCAAGCCCTGTGTTCCCAAACCTCTGGAAAGGCATGAAGGAGAGAAGGCTGCAGTTAAAGAAACCTCCCCTTGGGAAGGGAACTGCCAAAATGAGGTCATCCCACTTCTCCATTTCCATCAGAAAACAAAGAGATGCTTTTAGGGGGTAAAAAAAAAAGTTTATTTAAATGATTTGTTTCCAATTTGTACAAACATCATCAGTAATTGACAATTTGAAGTGCAGAATAGATAATTAACTGGGATCCAACTCAGACTCTGGTGAAGGTCCAGGTCACAACACAAGTTTAGAGACTGCCAATTCCGTGTGATTTGGAGCAATAATTTTGTAAACATTCAGCTCAGCTGCCACTGCATTTGGAATGTACAGAAAGACACGTCTGAACATTTCAGAATCTGCAAAAGGCCTGTTCAAATTAAAGCACTTTTTAAAGTAATCCTTGTATTTTGAAAGAACCGTGGCTGTTCCTGCTGTCACAGTGCAGCTGTTCCTGCTGCAGGGTGACAGCACAGCAGCCACCTGCCCTGGCCCTCTGTGAGGGATTTTAGCAAAGATTGGGACACAACGTTATTTTTACAGAGCATTGACGCATTTCAGAAACACAAAATGATTACAATCCTTCGGTTTTATCAAGCACCCAAACCCAGGCATTTGCATTTCTTGTGAAACACTTGATTTGGAACATTTCAGTGTTTTTTCATCACTGAACACACACCTCTCCTACACATTCACAACAGGAGGATCTGAAACTCCAGCAGCTTTTTTTTTTAATTTTTTTCTTTCATAAAAAAAAAAATCTAAAGCCTCTTTTGCACTGATTTTACTTAAAAAAAAAAAGAGATTAAAACCAAATACAATGTGCATATTCACTGCATGTGAAGTGCAAGGGCACAGCCACAAATGTCTTTTTTTTTTGTTAGTTTTTTTTTAAACAAAAATATCATTTTTTAAAACCAGGCCACGTACTCAACATGGTCATCTTACATTCAGCAGTTTTGTACTAAAAATACTTCTGTGCAGGAAAGCCCAGCAGAAATGTACATATGCTACAATGTTTTACATGTATTTACATGGCTCTGTCTTCCCTGTGAGAACACCTAACACCTGCCCCAAACTATCAATTGTTAGAGGTGAACCAATTTAAGACCAGACTAAGGAACTACTCCACATTTTCTTATTAAAAAAAAACTGGCACAAAAATGTGGTTTAGAACTCCTCAGTGATGTGGGCACACAACTGGGGGGAGTTTTTTTGGCAGTCACTGGCACTGCAAGGGCTTTAGTTGGCACTCAGATTCCTGGGGAGGCTTCATGGATCTGCCTGAGGAGTTCTTCCAGAACATTCCAGAGGGGAGTCACAGCCCTGAAAGGCTCACCCAGCACTGCAGGAGTGCCACTAAAGCTCCCAGGGACAGCTCAAGGAACCAGCTGTGCCTCCCCTGGTGCCCAGGGGGAGGTTTCTGCTCTGCAGAGTGTTTAGCAAATCTCACACCAGTCTGAAAAGCAGCAAATAACCTGACTTAAAAGTTTTCAGTGCTTAAAATAAAAACTTAAGAAGTTTTTATTTTTCAGTTCATGCTGCATTAAGTTAGGTAAAAGGTGGTTTTCTAACAATTCAGAGTCACAATTCCAATTTTGGACCACAGTCCCATTTATTCTTAAATACAGTAAATGGTGACTGCTCAGGATTTGATTGATTTTCAAGAAAACAGCTATTTCACAGTGAGGTGAACACAGCACTGAACTTCTGAGGTAAAAGATGAGGGGAATGTAAACTCCCACCCCTCTCCAAGTGACTAACTACATGCAGCAAGAACACCTGGCTCTGTGCAGCTGGAGTTGGGAACAGGAATGCTCAGATTTAAAACCCTGACAATCGAAATCACGTCTGAAAAACCACCCAAGTCACACCTCAGGCCTGGACTTTCAGTAGGGTTTTGAGCTGAAATGTCATTATTTCTTTATCAGAAGGTTTCAAAGACACAGGTACCCAGTGGCTCGGGGGCTTAGGCAGAACACTTGGGGAGGGGGGCTCGCTGAACTTGGCCCCAGCGTAGTTCTGGCTGCTCTGAGGGGTGAACAACAGGGAACGGCTGGAGAGAGCAGGATTCCAGCTGGGATTCTTGGGGAAGTGACCGTTGTTCTTCCCCCCCTTCTGCATGGCCTGCCATGCGCCAGGAGAGGAGCTGCAGCCGTGGCCTCGTTCCTTCTTCACGTAGGTTTTCACCTGAGAATTCTGCTCTTTGTTCTTCTGCCTGTTTTTAAGTTGTTGATGGTTCTTGGTGGTGTTTCTAGGCTGGGAAACGGGAAGGTTGTATCTTTCTCCACCGCCCATCTTCAACTTAAATGTCACCTGGAGAAACAACGTGAGTCAGGATAAGTCTGGTTTTTTTGAACACAGTATTTCAGAAAATGTTTAGATTTTAATCTAAGGGACAAAAATCAATCTAACCAAAATTGACTCTAAGCACTCCGCTTCTCTCCTCAGAAAAGGTGAACTGGAGGAATGGGACTAACAAAGCCTTGCTCAGAAAAGGCAGAGCCAGATTAAATCAGTCAGTAATGAGTGCTGGAGATGTTTAATTTCAGCATGTTAACACCTAAAGATTGGGCAAAGTTTGCACTGATAAAGCCACTCCCCAGACTTCCTGGTGAGTGTGAGAATTGCTCTGATAAACCCAAAATGAACTGAAAATCACCTTCATTGGAACAGATTTAATTCAACTCAATTCCCAAAGCCCACACCCAGAATCCAGCACAGCATACTCAGCACTTCCCTGCCAGCTCTCCTTTCTTTCCCCTCTCCCATTTACCTCTCAGTGGTCTTCTCCGATTCCACACTCTCCAACTCTTGTCCCCTTTCCTGCTTCCAAGCCTGGAAGAATAAGTGCTGCCTTGTGCTGGACTCTTTCCTTGGGCTGGGAATAGAAGTTTTCATGGGCTGATCTGCTGTCTTCAGCCAGGGAGCCGAGCCCAACATCGGATTCTCGGCACAGAAGCTCCAAGGGAGAAGTCCTGCTGCAGAAAACGAAAAAGAGATTTCAATTCAGATTAAGGAAACGATTGTTTTATTTCGGGGTGGAACAAAGGGCAAGCGGAAATAATTCAGAGAATTCAGAGTCGGCTGTGTCTCTGTATACGTTAAAGATGACAACGTGCTAACAAACAAAACCTCATAACCCCACCCAACGAGACGCAGCTTTGTTTGTCTTTCTCTACTTACATAAAGTTCACCACCACTCAGCATATTCCAAGTAACATTTTGCTGACGCTCTATCTTAAGCGTTTTACCAGACAATCTAGAACTTTGTCCCTTTCGTTTTAGTAGAGAAAATGTGAACTACAATGGAAAATACTTTGGTAACTTTACTACAGGAACTGCCCAGTGTCCAAACCTTTCCCCAGCCATCACAGAGCTCTATTTGTTATCTGTGAGCTGTTTCTTTAACCTCCGTTAGCCAAGTAATTCTTTAATAATTCTTACACCATTTTCTTGGGACCTCTGAGATTTTAATATTGACGCACTCGAGTCTGTTCGGCTCCTGCCACTCTCTAAACTCAGCAGCCCCCTGCCCATCCTTCCCACAGCTCCAGAGGAGCCGCCCGTCTCCATTTCCAGCTTCCGCCTCGTTCGGACTGAAACCAAAGCCGAGATAACGTCACCAGCCCCGGCCCAGCTACCGTCTGCTCCCCCTGACCAGAGGAACTTCTTCGCCTTTAAACTTTCTCCCTTTTTGTCTCACCGACACCTGAGGGGAGCCGGGCCCCCCGTCCCCCCTTCCCCAACAACGGAGCACAACATGGCGGCGGCCGCGCCCGGCGCTTCCCGCATCGCTCTGCCCTTACCGACTTCTGTCCGCTCCGCTCGCCCACAAGCACGGACACACACACGGCCTTTCAGGAACCGACCCTGCGCTGCTCCGCCGTCACTGTCCGACCCCCGTCCTCAGAGCTCCGTCCGCTCTGCTCCTCTCCGCACCGCCCCTCGCTCTCCCTCACAAAATGGCCGCCGCGTCCTGCGCCGTTTAACACCCTCTCCCTCCTCCCCTCCCTTCGGGGCCGCGCGGCCGCAGCCAATGGGAGCGCGCCGCTCGCCCGCTCCACCAATAGGAGCCAAGCCCCG
>JBBMKD010000079.1:5616637-5629335 GCA_037834095.1 Argya squamiceps | reverse complement strand
CACGGAGGGGCAGCGCGGGACCGATGGCCGCTCTTTGTCCCGCCCGGCCCGGCCTCAGCGCCGGGCAACGCCCGACGCTGCCCCGGCTCCTCTCCACAGCCCACCGGACACGCTGCCAGCCCCGCCCGGCTCGGCCTCAGCACCGGGCACCGCCCGCGGCTCCCCCCGGCTCCTCTCCACTGCCCCCCGGATACGCTGCCAGCGCCGCCCCGCCCGCGAATTAGCACAACAAAAATAGTGGGGAACGCCCACACCAGCTGCCGCTGGGGGCTTCAAAGAGGTGAAATAATTATAAAAAAAAAAAACCGCACAAAACAGCCGGCTGTGCCAGCGAGGAGCGTCGAGAGGGAACAAAGAGTAAAATGCAGCCCCCTCAGAGATCCCCGCAGCGTTCCGATGTCGAATGGAGGGTCTCAGGTTTGTTGACCCCGTTCTCCATGCCTGCATTTAGTTAAACTATTTAATGTTTAAATTTAAAGTATCGAGAATACCGTAGATGGATATTTCTGTTCAAAATACAGGGAAAAGCTTCCCCAGGTTTAAACAAGCGCTGTGGGTGTGCAGAGCCCATGACCGTGGTTGTACTTTGAGTTTATATTCACATTCTCTTATTTTGCCTCAAAGGATCATTTTGAAGAAAAACCCACAAGATTTTGGTCTTTACCGTGTGTAGGATGAACGAAAATTAGGTATACACAAGAAATTTGCACATGTAAGAGTGTTCCCTGCCCACTCCTGAGGAGCCAGAGCACAGTACACCACATTAAAGGCCAAAACAAGGGAGTTTCAAAGAAAATGGAAAAGAACTAGCTCAGTTCCAGCCCCACCAAGTCAGGGCAGTACTTAAAAACAACACATGAACATTCAGAGCTTTTATTTTGAGGTAAAGGCCCTGGGTTCATTGAGTTACCCTGCGTTCTTAGCTACGGAAAGGAAAAATTAAACATTCCTGCTTTATCCCTAAAGCATTTTAAACAAAACTGTTTCCTTACCGACCTGGTGTTACAGGGCTCTGACCCAGCCCAGAGCAACGTAAAGACTCTAAAAAGAAGTTTGCATTCATCGTGAAGTTATTTAAAAAGCCAGCATATATTTTAATACACAAGATGTGTTGACATACCCAAGCCCAGACCTTTGTTCCTATTCTTTATTGTATGTTTGCACAAAGCAAGCTGAAATTAATTTGTTTTCCTCCCTTTGTTTTGGATTCTTTGGCACAGTCTTAAGGCTGAGGTCCTTATAGCAGCTTTTTTTTGTCTTTAGATGGAAGACAACAATATCTTCTGTAAGCCTTGAAATTCCACTCATTAATAATTCTTCTACCATGCACATCAGCAGATTTTTTCTTTGTTTCTATCTCCAGTGTGTTTATTTCTGCTAGAACACAATCTCACGCCAGTGTGTGGATGTTTTCAAGCCAGGACATGTCAGTGGGATTAAGAAACAGCATTTTTCAGGCTGTGAATGTTCTGTCCTCTTGTCTGGGGAGGACAACAGCGTGTACTTTTCAGTTCAGATCAAGGATGACACAAGGTCTGGCTGTGTATCCTCACTATATTATCTGAGATAATTAAAGAAACATCTTGTCTTTCAGAGCTGGTTTTGGGGTCAGGCTGACACATCTAGCCTGGGGGAGCAGGAAATGTCAGTGATAAGCCATTCCTGTATTTGTGCAGGAGCTGTTCCACTGAAGCAGATCCAGTCATTGGAGGCCGAGCAGAAACATGAGGTTATTTTTGAAACCAAAAGGACAAATAGCCCACAAACACCACAAAGCCCAGCTTGCAAAGTTCTGTGTTTCACCCCTCAGCTGGAAACCCCTGGGCTGGTTTCCTCTCCTGCAGTGGAAGGACAGGAGATGTTCCCAGGGCTGTGGTAACCACAACACACACAGAAGCACTCGTGAGTTCCTGCCACGTCCTGAAGACACAGCACAGAGGTTCTGTCTCAATCCTTTATCATCACTGCCCGAGATTCCTTCTGCAGGAGCTAATTCACTCCTTCAAACAACGATTTTTCAACCCTGTTCCATTTCAAAGGTCTCAGTGTAACGTTTGTGACTCCTTAGCATGTGACACTGCACCGACCTCAGTGACTCATGGGCAGGCTGGGATGTTTTAGCTGCCTCCAGGATCATTCAGTGCCACCCTTGGTGTCCTGCAGCCCTCCAGGTGCTGCAGAGTTCCAGAGGCAGAGCCCCCAAGCACTGCTGGAACAGGACAGTGCTTCCAAAGCCACCGTGCTGTGCCACGTGGTGACACAGACTGGGTGACCTCAGCTCCACCACACCCTCTCCTAACCTGCACAGGGGTTTCCTATTGTGCAACTGTCTGCTCTGTCTGCATTATTCCACTTCCTCCAGGTATTCCAGTGATGACTGCAGTAAATCCCAGCTTCCCTCGTGTTCCCAGGGAGCTGTTTTACCCCAGCAGCTCCTGCTGCCACGGTGACAGCACCTCGAGGATTTCCCCCAGCCACCTTTCATTTTCCCTCAGCACCTCCACTCCCTCTCACATCAAACATTAATCCAGGCCAGGGAAGCAGCTCCATCTGTGCTGGCACTGCCACAACCAGCGAGTCCCAGTGAAGACAAAGCCTCCAGAGCTTCATTAGCCCCAAATTAAGATGCTTCCAGCTGTGGCTGGGATGGATCTCACCACACACGTGTTCCAGTGGAAGTGCTCAGCGTGGATGCTGCAGGAAGTCTGCAGCAGGGATGACTCATTTGTTAACTCAGTAGTGAACCATTGCCCCAGTTTGATTTCACAGTGACGACTTTCCGGCAGTGGGTGACTTTCAGTAAACCAAGATGTTTACTTTCTGTGGCTCCAAGAGCCCCATGACACACTTGAAACTTGGACGTTTCCACTCGAGCCAAACATTAACCAGATTTGTTAATCTAAGCTTCCTCATGAGGGAAACGTGCCAGGTTGTGTTTTCTTTAAAATCTGCCTGAATGCACCGAGTATACAGTAATGTTTAGAATATCCTTATTGTGCCTGGCAGAGGACCCGTGTTCATCAAATAAAGGATATTCATAGCAGTGAGCTACAGGAGCTAAGCAGACATTTGAACCTCTGCAGGGTAAACAGAGAAGAGGCTCAAGGACCCAAACAATGCCATAAAACGACACGCTTTAATGGCTTAAATCTCCTTGTAAGTATATTGATGTAAGCTTTAGACATGAATTAAGTTGGTGTCCACCAGTACCTGAGTTACATCAGCTCCAGAACACGAGTTCCCTCCTCTGCACTCGTGAGTGTGAGATACTGTGTGAGGCACTGTGTGCCTCGGTGTGTGTGGGTGTGCACAGCAAACAGCGCTGGGACTAAACCCACCCCAGACACCGCCAGATCACTTATCCAAACACCGAGCCGGGGGGGTTAAAGGGCTCGTGCTGAAGCAGCTTTGTCACGGCTGACAGCCCCGCTCTGGAAAACAAACACATCCAGGCGCCACTCCCGAGTCCCTCCCTGTTTTCTGCCTCAACAGCTCCGCGTTCGAACCCGCACCGGCTCTGAGTCACAGAGCCCTGCAGGAGCTTTCAGCCTCTTTAAATCGATATGCCTGGTTCACGTCCTGTGCCTGAACCCTCCTCCCTCCACAAGGGCAGTAAAGGTGTTTCTGCAGCAGGCCAGGGCACAGGAGAATCCCTCAGGCCAGCCCTGTTTGCTCTCAGGAGCTGTGCTAGACACGGCAGTAAATCTGGGGTTTTTCCCTGAGCATTTTCTCTAAGAGCGCAGTGGAGTCACTCACCGTGGCTCTCTGAGTCACACCGTACCAAGGTGAGCAGTTCCCCCACCCTCAGCCCCATCTGCACCTCCCAGCTTCCAAATTCAGCCCCAGCAAACACAAGGGTCAGAGAGGCAGATCCCTGACCTCGCACAGAGCACAGACACCCCTCGTGCAGCGGCTGCTGAGTGTCCCAGCACATGCTCTGTGTCCCAGCACTGCCCTGCCGAGCAGCACCAGCCTCACAGTCCCTTTCCCCAGCGCCTGCACAGCATTTCCTCCACCCTGGGTATGGGGGTGTTCCCAAAGCTTATTCCAGGCTGGATTAACTGAGGTTGGTGCCAGGGGATAAAAATCCAAGCTGACCAAAAAGCCTTTACATTACAGGAACAAGCTGTAATGGTTTTCCTTTAGTCTGGCAGGAGAATTTTTGCTATAAATCAGAGTCAAATTAAAAGCTTCCAACCATGCTGCAATAATAAGATTTCTTTCCTATAACACACATTCCTGTGACACAACAGGTCCCTGTGCAGACAGAGGAAATTTGGGTCCATATTTCACAGGATGCTGCTTGGATGTGAAGCAGGGAATAATTTGGGGCAAGGTGCTGCTGTTGGAACTCAGGACCAGTATAAAGAAACTTCCTGTTTCTCACCTGCTCTTTACAGTCTCGTACCTTTTCCTGCAAATTTCTCCGTTCCTGGGGACGGGAATGGAAGAATTATTTTTTGACACAGAGCTGACAAGCCATCATCTCCTGTGCTTACACCGCAGCCCGTGATACCCCTCATGGTTATTGTGGTTTCCAGACTCCCTCCCAGCCCTGCCCAGCCCCGACAGGGTCAGGCAGGTCCGTGCAGCGCCAGGGAATCCCCTTTTCCCGGCCAGGAGGAAGCGCTGAGTTCCCGGTTCTGCCCCTTTCTCACGCTGTCCCGGCCGCTGTCCGTGTTTCCCTGGAGAGGGCAGCCGAGCATCGCTGAGCTGGGGCTGCGGAACCGCCGAGCCGCAAACGGTGCCGAAGGGGAAGGAGGCAAAGCAGGATTCGGAGAGGACGGGGTGTAACCGCTCGTGAATGCACCGAATGAGGGAACTGGGATGGCAGCAGCAGGGAAAGTTGAGTTCCCAGCTGGAGAATCGAGATGCTGGTGCTGGGATGGGGTTGTGGGTGGCAGAGAGGGGTAAGGTGCATCCAAGGGGTAAGGATCACATCTTTCCTTCTTTCTGTCACTTCCAAGGCTCTTCACTACAGCCTGTATGGTCTACATCCAACCCCAGTGTGGAAAATTCCTCTGGGATTTGGGGCGAAGCTGCCCCCAGTGACGCTGTGGTGTTGTCCCTGGTGTCACCCGGGGGCTGTCCCTGCTTTCCACGCCACCAGCACAACCCAGCCCAGGGGGAAGTGGTTACTGGGGAAGGATGGATGAGAACAGGTCCAGCAGTGACCACAGCCCCTGCAGCCCCGAGTCCA
Source organism: Argya squamiceps (assembly GCA_037834095.1). NCBI lineage: Eukaryota > Metazoa > Chordata > Aves > Passeriformes > Leiothrichidae > Argya > Argya squamiceps. Next base: position 5,624,135 of record JBBMKD010000079.1, on the reverse strand, counting down.
TCCTGACCACAGGGATTGTGTAAAAATGAAGACCTTAAGCCATTTCCCTTCCACTTGCAGAGAGAAAATCATCTGGTTCCTCTGGCATGAGCTGACTGTGTGCACAGAGAAATTCAGGGGCACAGGTGAGGTGTGTGCTGCTCGTGGAGCTGCAGGCACAGACAGCAGATGTCTGAGCTTGCCCTTACACCTGCACACAGCCAGGTACATCCAGAGTTCTCCACATTTTCCACAGTTTTTTCCTCCCCATACTTTTCCACGTTCCCAGAGAAATCAGGAGGAGAACCTGAATTTCTTGCCTCCAACCCTGCAGTTACATGGAGAAATGAGAGGGACTGGGAGGATTATTTCAGCGAGCTGGAGGGTTTGGGTGGTTGTAGATGTGGCACGAGCAGGCAGCAGAACACAACACCCAGAGGAGAAGTGGGGAAGGAGAGAAAACCCGACACACATTCTCCCAAAGAATGTGACACAGAGAGCAAGGAAGCAGAGGAAGGACTCACACTGATGGATTTCCAACCCAGGGGAATACAGCAGGATGGTTCAACGAACCCAGCTGAAACCAGAAGTGCCGTGAGAGGAGAGGGAAGCAGCTGCACCAACTGCCCTGAGAGCCGCAGGGATGGGAAGCCCCAGAGCATCTGTGGGGAGGTGAGTGGTTTGTGTTTGCTGACCCACAGCATCCTGCAGCCCTGGCTCCTTTTCTCACACTGGGGCACATCATCAGTGAGAGCCCTCGGTGCTGCTGTGCAGGCTGGGGAGGCTCTGCTGCACGGGGAGATTCCAGGGTTAACCATCAGGGTAAACTGCAAGGCACCGTGTAACACAGGGTGGGAAATTGGTTTTCCTAGGATGGATTGTTTCTTAAGGAGAAGGTGAAAGGTAAGTGCTTCATTTGCAGGCTGGGGGTTAACTCTTGACAGCTGATTTTGGGGAATTGTTAATGCTGGATCAGTTCATCAGGACATGAAGGAATTGTTCCCTGTGAGGGTGGGGAGGCCCTGGCACAGGGTTCCCAGAGCAGCTGTGGCTGCCCCTGCATCCCTGGAAGTGTCTAAGGCCAGGCTGGATGGGGTTTGCAGCAATCTGGGACAGTGGAAGGATGGCACTGGGTGGGTTTAAGGTCCCTTCCAACCCAAAGCATCCCTGGATTCTCTGTGTCAGAGGTATTTCCAAATGTCTCACAGGGATGTGATGCTGAGTTCAGTGTTTATGATGGTTTTGGTGCAGTGACAGCAGCTCTGTTTTTGCCCTGCTTTGTACCCAAAGTGGCACTTGCAGGTGCTCTGCACCCACCCTGTCCTGGGTTTACTGTCCCCTCAGGCAGTCACACATGGCAGAGCTGGACTCATCACAAATAACCAAATAATCCTCAGTGTGACATTTGAGGTCTTACATCAGGGAGGGAATTCCACTTGCTGTTATTTATTGTGACCAGCAGCACAAAGCAGGGTGAACAGCTAATTCCAAAATAATGGGAAAACTTCTGCAACCAAACCAAGAAATCACATATAAACTAAAATGTTTGTAAAGCAAAAGATACTTTGCTTCTTCAGCAAGTGAAATTTGCAAGCATTAGTGACAATTTTTTTGCACAAATCACCCCACTTGTTCATAGCAAGTGATCATTCAAGACATTTCCTTACACTGTAAAGCTCAAAACTCTCAGAGATTCCGAGCATGAAATATTCAAGAGCAGCCCTTGTGCTGCAGGCACAATGCACTGGCTGATTGCAGCAGGAAAACTTCATTTCACATTATCTGAGCAACTGGTAGGTAACTTTTTAATCCAGCAGGATGCTGTGCTGGCTCTGGGAGTGCAGAAACCATCCCAAGTGGAAGCAGGGCTGGAGCTGCTGCGTGCCAGGCAGGGCGAGCCCGACAGCTGCAATCAGTCACAGCGAGGCATTGAGAGGGAAAAAGGCTTTTTCATTTGTAAATTTAATTTCCCCCGAAGCCAGTTGGAGTTGTTAGGCTGGAGTGAGTGGGTTTGCAGCAGATCTAGTGGGAGGGGAGGTTTCTCTGCTGCTCTGGGCACTTTGCAATCACTGAGGCTGTATCAGGGATAGGTTGTGTTCCCAAGTATCTTTATCTGGATTCTGTTCCTAATAACTCTCCCCTCATTGATTCACTCTGTTGTTGCTGGGGGGGTTCTGTACTGCAAGGACACGTTATTTTGGCAGATTATTCCCTACCTTGGGCCTTGCTGCTGGCAGGAGATGCTGTGCTGTGATCAGAGAGTTAATCCTGTGAGGAAGCCCAGGGAATCCCAGCTCAGCTGCTGCCCTTCCAGGGAAGCAGTCCCTGGATCTAAAGGAGAGCCAGAAGCCACTTGGCTCTTTCTTGTAGAGCTGAGCTGTCAGCCCACAGGGCTGGGACTCCCTGGGCTGCCCAGGCTGCACAGCCATGCCTGGGGCTGGAATTCCCAGGGAGGTGGAGATGATGCTCTTGGAAAAGGGGTTTTCACCCTGGAAGTGGGACTTGCCCCATGGAGGATGCTGCAGGTCAGCTCTCCCCCAGGAACCAGATATGGGCTGGCACTTTTCCCAGGAGCTAAGCCAGGCAGGGGGCAGAGGGCATGGACAAACAAATCCAGGGGCCCATCTGACAAGAGGAAAATGTCCCCTGAGCAGGAAAAAACAGCTTTGTGGCCAAAAAAAAGCAAAAAACAAAAAGAGGGGGAAAGGAGTGCAAGGAAAGGAGCTCTTGGCACTGCCTGTGTTTTCATGCTCATGCAGAAGAGCAAAGCCCTGTGCTGTCCCTCATGGACACAGGAGCTGCAGGGAGGGTCTGGGGGAGCAAAGAGATCTGTCCTTGTCCTTCAGCCTGAGACAGAACAGATGTGGGAAAGGCAGATCAGGGCTGGCTGAGTGCTGTGAGCCCAGCACAGGATTTTGAACCTGAGGCTTATCGGAGTTTTTTCAACTTAGTGGAGAGAGCTGGGCCAGGACAGGCCACTGAGAATTTTAGACTTTCTGTGCTGACAGGCACTAGGTAGGAGTTATTTTAACATTATAAACTGATTGTCTCCCCAAGCAGCAGAACGTCAGGGATGGCATTTTGCTGCCTTCACTCCCTTGCCTGGTGTTCAGTGGTTTCCAGGCTCCTCAGGATGTTAGTTGGATATTGCACAACAGCAGGATTGAGGATTTCTGATGGTGCTGGCTGCAGGTAATGGATGCCAAGGTGATGCTGGAGGCTGCTTGATGAAGAGATGTCTCAGTTTGGATGCTGAGGTTTGGCTGGGGAGCTTTGGAGGCTCGAGGCAGTTTCTGCTCCAGTGGTCCCTGGTGAGCTCTGCTGTATGAAAAGTCCATCTGTCAGCTAAACCCATCTCTCTCCAGAGGGAGGGATGTTGTCAGCTTTAATAACAGCAGTTGGTAATTCCTGCTGCCTGCGTGGTGCTCCTCTGAAGGGCTGCAGGAAACGAGAGCTCTGAGATCTGAGGGCAACATCCTGGCCCTGTGCTGTTACCCAAGCAGGAGCCTGATGTAAGAGGAGGGCAGCTTGCAACACTCAGCCACACATCAGCCCAAAGTCCAGCACTCCTCCAGCCTGGAATGCCAAGAAATCCCAATCAGGATTGCCCTGCTCTGCCTGTAGCACTGAACTCCCTGCAGCCACCCATGTCCCAGCCCTGACAGGCAGCAGGAGTCAAACGTGGGGCTGGGGCTCTGCTCTGTCACCTCCTGGGCAGCCTCTGGAGTCATTGGGGGTATTTTGCAACTCCTGAAACACAGGAAGAGTGCTGAGTGTGGGGGGGAATCAGTGGGGAAGGAAGTCCCAGGCTAGACATAAAACTCATGTCCCTGCTGAGATGTCCCAGACAGGTTTGTTGGGCAGTGCTGGCTGCTGTCACCTCCACCAGCAGCTGAATTTCACCCAGCAGGCAGGGGAAGCACAGAGGGAGGGTACAAGTGGCTGGGACCCACAGGCCAGCAGGCCTGCCCCTGCCCCTGTGGCTGGCACACATGCTGGCCGTGGCTCCTGTGTTTGGGACATTTCCTCTTTCACAAGAGAGCCGAGGGCAGGGAGTGACAGTGACTTGTTTATTCTGGGGGAAAGGGAACGCTGTCAGCTCAGTGCTCTCCTCCAGCAGAGGGAACTCACCATCCCATGGCCTGCATGAGGCATCCTGAAACTTTTGGGAAGGGGGGTCCTGTTCCATGGCCTTGGGCACAGCATTTTGCTGTAATTCAGGCAGCTTTGGGGTATCCCACAGCTGCTTTTTCACCTGCTCTCTAACCCCCGTCTCTGCCCACAGCACAGTGTCCCCATGAACACTCCCTTCCTTCCCGTGCTGCTGGCCCTGAGCAGTGAATCCTGGAGGAGTGATAAGAGCTGGCTCAGGATTTGTACAATTCTCAGCGTTGTTGCTTCCCTCTTGTGGTGAGGAACCAGCCTGGGGGACTGAGGCAGGACAGCCAGGGTGCCCCTGGGCGGTGGGAAATGGGACATTTCCTACACTGGGAATGTCCCAGCCCAACCAGCAGTGGGACAAAGCCTGGAGCTCTGCTGGGAAAGCGTGGATCCAGCACCTGGGCTGTGGGCCTGCAGGCAGCTCTCTGTGGGCTGATTTCATTTTGCTCGCTTCCCTCTGAAGGGAGGGGAGTGTCTGGGTTGAATCTATTGCTTCTTAAGTCCTCTTCACCTCCACCTTTTCCAGAGCACGTGAAGAAGTGCAGAAGGAAGCCGAGGGCTCTGTGTGAGCTCCCAGCTCCAGGTGAGCACCATGGATGCTTGCAGGATACCTGCAAACGCCTCCAAGTGCAGCGGGAGCACCATGGAGTGCTTCATGGTGCTCAGCACACAGGCACAGAAGATAAGCATTGGCATCCTGTGTGGCCTCTTTGGGACTATGTGTGTTTTTGAGAACTCCTTGGTGCTCTACCTGATTTTCTCCTCCCCCGGGATCAGGAAAAAGCCTTCCTACCTCTTCATCGGCAGCCTGGCCCTGGCTGACATCCTGGCCAGCATCATCTTTGTCTGCAGCTTCGTCAACTTCCACGTCTTCAACCAAGCTGGTTTCTCCAAGGAGGTGTTCCTGCTGCAGCTGGGAGGGGTGAACACGTCCTTCTCTGCCTCCCTCAGCAGCCTGCTGCTCACAGCCCTGGACCGCTACCTCTCCATCAGCCGGCCCTCGGAGTACAAGCTGCTGATGACCAGGAGAAGGGCCTGGACAGCCCTGGGGGTGCTCTGGCTGACCTGTGCCACCATTGCTTGCCTGCCCCTGCTGGGCTGGAACTGCTGCGTGCTGGATTCCTCCTGCTCCCAGCTCTTCCCCTTTGTGGATGACAATTACCTGTCGGGCTGGCTGTGCTTCGTGGTGGTGCTGCTGGGCTGCATCACCTACTCCTACAGCCACGTGCTCTGGAGGGCTCGCCAGCACGTGGCCTACATGGAGAAGCACCAAGCACAGGCAGGGAAGCAAAACAGCCGTATGAGGATGGATGTGATGCTGGCCAAGACCCTGGTGATGGTTCTTGCTGTGCTGGTGCTCTGCTGGTCTCCTGTGCTGGTGCTGATGGTCTACAGTGTCTTCTCCAGGCTGAGCGACCGCCTGCGGAAGGTGTTCGCCTTCTGCAGCACCCTCTGCCTGCTCAACTCCATGGTGAACCCCATCATCTACGCCCTGAGGAGCAAGGAGCTCTCCTCCTCCCTGAGGAGGGTGTTCTCCCACTTCAGGAGGCAGCTGAAGGCTGCTGAGGAGAGCCCAGAGGCAGAGAGCACCCACAAGTCCTCCGTGATAGAGACTGTGTGTGAGGACACACATGCAGTGTAGGGAGGCAGCTGTGGGAAACACACACACTCAGGCTGGAAGGAACAGTCTGGATCACTTTTTTCTTCAGATGGGAGTTGAGAAATCAGCTGTGATATGGTGTAGGGAAACACCTGAAGGAAACCCACAGGCTGGAAGGAACACTGGGTCACTTTTCTCTTCAGATGGGAGTTGAGAAATCAGCTGTGATATGGGGTAGGGAAACACCTGAGGGAAACCCACAGGCTGGAAGGAACACTGGGTCACTTTTCTCTTCAGATGGAATTTGAGAGATCAGCTGTGATATGGACACAGCTCTTGCTGATGTCACCCTTTGACTCTGGGACATAAAGTGCACAGATTTTGCTCTCAACCACAGGCTGGGATTGTTGGGGATCGTCCTGTGCAGGGCCAGGAGTTGGACTGGATGATCCTGGGGGTGTCCCCTCCAGCTCAGGGTATTTATTCCATGATTCTGTGATAATCTCTCACCAGGGGAGGTTCAGGTTGGACATCAGCGGGAATTTCTTCACAGAAATGTTGGTCAGGTTTTGGAAGGGGCTGCCCAGGGAGGTTTGGAGGCCCCACCCCTGCAGGTGGCACCTGGATGTGGCACTGGGCTGGTGACAAAGTGAGGACTGGGCACAGCTTGGACTCCATGGTCTGGGAAGGCTTTTCCAACCTCACTGGAACATTCTCACTGTGGTTTAAGGACTTGGCCAGAGCTGGGGCAGGCAGGACCTTGCAGGCAGCACATTTCTTCCAGCAGATTTCAGGAGAACTGACCTGGAAAACCACACGGGTGTTTGTTGGATGTTATCTGATTAAACATATAAGCCATTTTCCAGGTTTTTCTTCCTTTTCTTTCCTGCTGTACAAAGTTCTCCAGGTGACACGTTTAAGCCCAAACTGGGGCAAAATACTTTGAGCATGAGGAACTTGATTTGGCTTGGTTTTTTTCTTCCAAATTACGCAAAAGCAGCACTTTCAACTGAATAGACAATGAAGTGGGACAGGGCCCTTTCACCAGTGACCTGGAGCAACTCCCAAAACTCCTGCTTGGCCAGGGCATGGCCACGAGGCCCTTGCCCTCTGCCCTGTGTCCCAGAGGATGCACCCAGCCCTCGGGAGGGTTTGGGAGCCCTTCACGGGAGGGTCTGGAGAAGGGGAGACTGAGGGGAGACTTACCAAAGTCTGCAGGGCACTGAAGGGGCAGCTCCAATCTTTGTGACCATGGACAGGACTCAGGGAAGGGCTGGAGCTGTGCCAGGGGAAGTTTAGGTTGGCTTTAGGGAAAGGTTCTTCCCCCAGAGGGTGCTGGGCACTGCCCAGGCTCCCCAGGGAATGGGCATAAGGCTGCCAGAGCTGCAGGACCATTTGGACAGCACTCCAGGGTGGGATTGTTGGGATTAGCCCTGATGATCCTCCATCCCATCCCGGGATATTCCCTGGTGATCCTCCATCCCTTCCTGGGATATTATTCCCCAACTGCTGGGGTTGTTGCCGACGATCCTCCATCCTTTCCCGGGATGTCATTCCCCGATTGCTGGGGTTAGCCCCGATGGGCACAGGGTGGGATTGCTGGGGTTATCCCCGCTGATCCCCCATCCCATCCCGGGCCATCCCCCGCCGTTCCCCAGCGGTCGGGCCGCAGTCTCGAACCCGCGGCCCTGGGGAATCGGCGGTGGCGGTGACGTCACGGGGCGCTGGCGGCCATGGCGGCGCGGGCGCTGCTCTGTG
>JBBMKD010000079.1:5572107-5587841 GCA_037834095.1 Argya squamiceps | reverse complement strand
TACAGCCCCCAGGCCGCGCCGCGCTCCGCCGCCTCCTCCCCGCAGCAGCGGCACCGGCCGGGCCCGTGCCCGTGCGCCATGGCCGCGCCGGTACCGCCCAGCGCGCATGCGCGGCGGCGAGACACGCCCACACTGCGTCGAGGACACGCCCACAACGCCTCAGGGCACGCCCGGCTGTCACCTAAGCCACGCCCATAACGCTCGCAGGACACGCCCATCTCCCTGACGTCACGCCATATATTAATTGGGTACGCCCCTATTCTCATAGTCACGCCCACACGGCCCGGTGATAGGTCCGTTGTCTTATAGCCACGCCCACACGACCCGGTGATAGGTCCGTTGTCGTGTAGTCACGCCCATATGGGCGTGGCCTAGCGCTGCACGTGCGGAGCCCGCGAACCGCCCCGTGATACCGGGGAGGGGTCCCGGTGATACCGGGGAGGGATTCCGGGGGGCCCAGCCCCTCACCACCCGGGGAAGAGCGAAGCTGCTGCTTTCCCGAAAAGGCTCCGGGTGAATTCTCCGTGGAATTCTCCGTGTTCCACAGAACGGGAGCAGCACCCGCGCCGGGATACCGGGCGGGATAGCGGAGCGGGATACCGGAGCATCACCCTCCGAGGAGCCACGGAGTTGCCTAATGGTGTGTTTAACATTCGTTGTCAGTGTCAGAAAAGAACGAGCAGCCACGGTCCAGTGTTTGGCTTTTATTGAGACATGATTCTCCTCTTTTTTTTCATATAACTTATCTAATTAAAATATTCATCTTAGTTACCACAAAAAAAGGAACATAGAAAATTGTATATATATACACAGTTTGGGACCAAAATACAAATACCAGTCCGAGTCACTCCCCCTCTTCTTCCTCCTCCCGTTACTCATCGTACAGGGAGGAAGGTGGAAGAGGCAGCTCTGCTCCATCCTTCAGCGTGTGGTGGAGCACAGAACAACTGCACAAGTGTCACAGGAAGGAGCACTTTGATCCCAGACTTTGCTTAGTGTGTCCCCCAGGGAAATATCCCTGCTCTGCTCCCAGCTGAGGGCCGGTGCCCACCTCTCCCCAGGCTGGATTTAGTGTCTGAGCAAAAGGAAGGGAAGGGCCAGGGGTTGGCACCGCCCCTGTGAGAGCAGAGCCACGCCAGTGTCACCTCCCTGCAATGCCACAAACAGAACACGGACACGGCTGGCAAAGCCTGGAGCAAAGCTACTCTGAGAGGGAAAAAGCATCTCCCCAAAACAGCAACGCTTGGGCCACACCCACAGCTGAGTGTGGAGCTGTGATATCAGTTCATTGGCAGTTTAATGCCCAGAATCATTCTTGGGCATCACCCAGATCCTTTGCTCAAAGCTCCATCGTGTCTGAACACAACACCAGGCTCTGCTTCCCTCCCCTCTGCCCCTACCCCACGTACAGAGAGGAGAAATAAACAGTAGCACAACGGTCAGCAGAAGGGAATATATTGTTATCTAATTAAAAATACAGCAAAATTAAATACAGCAAAAAAAACCCGCAGGAGAGGAAGGAGCCATTATTTTACAGCACAACACACACTGAAATGCTGCACGGTAACATTAAAGCATCCGGGACTGTAACAAACTTACAGCACGTGAGAGTCTTGAGAACATTTTTCCAAGAATTTCCAACTAAACAAAGAACAGACCAAATAAACAGGAGACAGGTGTTCAGAATGGTTTTAAAGAAAGACATTGCTTTTAAAGGAGGAAGGGGGAAAAAAAAAGAAAGGAAAGGAACAACCAACCAAACAGAAACCAGAAGCAAAACAGGGATTTTTCTAGAGCCCTCCAGGGAGGACCCTTCACAGCAAGGTTTCCCCCGGTCAGTGCACACAGACAACTCCACCGGTTTGGGATTTGGCAGCCACGGAAAGCCAGCAGCAGAGCTTCTCAGGAGCTGCCAACAACAACACTAGCATCTTTTCCACCCAGACAGCAAAGTCCTAGGGCAGCAAATATGGCTTGGAACAGGAGAATCCCTCCCCTCTCCGACCCAGTCGGACCCTGGAGCCCTCGGGTCTCCCCAGCCCCATCCTCTGCTTGCACCACCCCTGGGGTTCCCTTTGGGGCAGACAGAACACAAGCAGAAACCTTCCCAAAAATCACAGCACAGCTCCTGGCTGCGTGCAGCTCCAGCTGCCATCCTCACACCCTCAGCAGGGCTCCGACCTCTCCAGGAGCTCCAGGACACTCCTGACACTCCCAGCAGCCCCATCCAGCACCTTTCTCCTTCCTGAGCTCCAGCTCCTCACACACCAGCTCCAAGGCAGCCTTTGGAACTCCTGCTCTGGAGGACACACACGTCTTTACAACAGCCACATTCCGTTGCTCACTTCCCTCCAACCTCATTCAAGTGGTTTCAGGTTCAAAGACCAAAATCCTTGGGTTTTTCCCAAGAGGGGACAGAGCAAAACGTACAGGGAAAAGACAGGATTTAGGCACCAGCTTCCCAACTGGAAATAAATCCTTTGCAGTTCCACACAGAGAACGAGACAGAAGTATTCCTTCTTCCCACTAAAAAGGCAAACGATGCCTTCACTGGTATTTAAAAACTCTTTCCCATTGCAAAGTTCCCTATCTCTCTCCAGATAAAAAGTTAAAATCTGACTTGGTGCACAGTAAAACCTCTCCCACATCCCTGGCAGTTCCATTCCCAGTAGCCAGCAGAAGACAACAGCAGCAGAGGAAACGTCCCCAAAGGCTCTTGGCATCCCTGCAGGACCACAAAAGCACCTGTACAGGATCTACAGCAACAGCACAGAGAAGGTCAAGAGCTCAGATTTTATTGACACACACGAGCAGGGAGCAAAGCCTCAGGGCTGGATGCACTTGCCAAAGGACTGACAAGTGGCTGGGCCACTGGTGCTGCCTGTCCCAGAGTCTCCAGGTGAGACTTTGGGCCCAGCAGGTACCAGAGCACAGGAAAGGCTCCTGTGACACCCAGTGTCCACTCAGATGGATTCCAGCTCGAGTCACCAAGGCTGACCCCAGGACTGGGTTGGGAAGGGAAGAGACTACTGGGAGCAACATAAATAATACAGCAGGGTAGAGGGGCAAAATATTAATTAAAACCATTTCATAATTTATTAAGAGGTTAAATAGTAAATAAGTCTCTGGATCTTCCACTCTCAGCAGGTGCCAAGATTTCACATTTTCCTGTGTCAGGAGATTCTGTACACCCTTCTTTCGATGGATGACAAAGCCAGAAACAGAATGTTGAGGACAGGGCGGGTAAAAGAAGGGGGCTTGACACTGAGAAAGGGACCAGAATAAAAGATAAAATACTGTGCCATCATCTTGTGCAGATCGAAGCTTCTCCCAGCAGCTGCAGCCTCCAAAGAGTTCAAAGATAAGGAAGGGCTGTTTGGGTACCTTCTCCCCCTTCAGTGCCACTCCTCCACAAGAGAGAAAGGCCCAGCTCAGCTCTGCAAACTTATCTCCGAGAGAACCTGTTTTTGAAAGCTTTGATAGTCTTTGCCATCATTGGTGCAATTTCTGCAAAAGAGAAAGAGAAGAAAAAAAACCCCACTGAATTGAACAAAAAAGCCCCCACATGAAAGCAAAAGTGATAGATGGAAGAGCTGAGAGCAGCTGAAAGCTGCAGCCCTGGCAGACACGAGTGTTTGAGCAGGGCTGATCAGAGTTTTCAGGTGAGGAGAAGCCACTGCTTTCTGCACTGCTCCAACAGAGATCCCTGGTTAAACCCTCCCTGCTCCCTTCCTGAGAGAGCTGCACTCCTGTTCCAGACAGCTGGACACACACAGAGGGCAAAGGCAGAGGTTCTGCCTCACTGGTACCACCAGGACAGGCTGATACAGTCAGCTCTGAGCAGCTGAACCAGATATTTCCCTTCTCTGTTCCTCATGCAACAAGTCTGAACAGATCCCTTAGAAAGGGGAGAGATACCAACATCAACCCTCCTGCACAGCCTGGAATTCCCCCCAGCAGAAGCAGCTGTTAGTGAAGGAGAAGCTCTAAGAGACCAGAGGGATGAGGTGCAGGTTGTACTTACTCTTCACAGGGGGTTTCCTGGGGTCGTAGGAGGAGAAGGTGCTACCTGAAGACGGGGCCGAGTGGGCACTGCTGGTGCTGGGCCCATCGTAGGACTGCTCGTCACTGGCCCGAGCGTGGCTTTTGCTGGGTGAGTACAGGACTGGTTTTATTCTGCAACAGACACAGCACAGGCATTGCCATGAAGGATTTACCCTGCTTTGAGGCAATGCTACAGACACCAGCCACGTTTGTAACAGCAGCAGGGTTGATACAATGTGGAACCAGCAGCGAGCCGGTGCTTCCCAGCAGGAAATAGGTGATTACAGTTACAAGTTTCCCTGAAAAAGCAGCTCCCAGACACACAGTATCCTTTCCTGAGCTTCAGGGGGCAGCTGGCAGAAAGTGCTACAGAGAAACACTCACTTGGTCTTCTCTGGCGGAAGGGGGCCTCCAGTTCCAAACTTCTCCTGTCTCCTCCGAACGTCCCGAGGGGGCTTGGCTGCAGAGTTCACATATGCCATCTTGGCCACTCTCCCTGCAAGAGGCCAGAGGGGAACAGCACTTACATCCAGCTGGCTGTAAAGGAGCTCCTCTCTGCTTGTCTTACTACTGACAGTTCATCCACCTCTTCCCAATCCATTCCAAAGAAACAGTGACAGACTCCTTTCTAAGGTCTGAACCTCTCGCAGTGAGAAATGAGACTGATCACCTCAGCAGTTCTCATTATGTTCACCCAAAATCCAGGAATGTTTCCCCCCACCCTGGTTCTCTTCCCTGCCAGCATGGAGAAGACACATGAAACAGGAGCATATTCATCATTGCTGTAAAATAATGAGCTGCATCAACACCACCATGGATGAAAGCAAGACACCACTAAACCATGAAGCAAAGGCAAGCACACAGAGCCAAGCAGCTCCTAAACTGGACTGGTTTTAAGGCCAAATCACAGAATGTGCAGGTTGGAAGAGACCTTCAAGATCATCGAGTCCGACCCAGCCCGGACACCTCAACTATATCATGGCACTGAGTGCCACATCTAGTCTTTTTTTAAACACATCCAGGGATGGTGACCCCACCACCTCCCCAGGCAGACCATTCCAGTATTTAATCACTCTTTCTGTGAAAAACTTCTTCCTAATATCCAACCTGTATTTCCCTTGATGCAGCTTAAGGCTGTGTCCTCTTGTTCTGCCTGAATAAAGAGACCAACCCCCAGCTGTCTACAACCCCCCTTCAGGAAGTTATAGAGAGTGATAAGGTCACCTCTGAGTCTCCTTTTCTCCAGGCTAAACAACCCCAGCTCCCTCAGTCGTTCCTCACGTGGCTTGTTTTCCAAGCCCTTCACCAGCTTTGTTGCCTCCTCTGGATGCACTCAAGCATCTCAATGTCCTTCCTAAACTGAGGGGCCCTGAGTTTTCCTGCTTTTCAGTGTTTGCAGCTTGTAGTGGAGATTCTCACACAGCTTCATGTAAACTACATATATATTCAGAATTTATCTATTTTGTTTACATATTTCTCATCTCTAGGAGGAGAAATATGATTGATGGTGATGTTCACCAACCAGGTCAAGAAGGTGGCAACCTGTGTAGCCAATCTTTTGCCTCCTGATCAAAACGTATAAAAAGACGGAGTCAAGAAATTAAAATAGGAGCTTTCCTGCCTGACTTTCTGCTGTCTGCCTCATCCTTTGTGTGTCTGAAACTGGCACAGGGCCCAGAACTGGACACGGTTGGACAGCAGTGGCCCTCCCTGAGCCCCACCTTTGGGTTTGTTGGCGTGGGCAGAGCCGATGTTGCGCGCCAGCATCAGCAGGCGCTGCTCGCGCGCGTCGTGCAGCCGCAGGTACATCTCCCGCCACGACTCGAACTCCTCGGGCTTCTCGTTCTTGAAGTCCCTCAGGCAGTGGTTGTGCCACAGCTGGTCCGTGTCCTCCACCAGCACCTGAAGCAAAGCCACACAGAGCTGGGATCTCTCCTGACTCCTCCAGTCCCCTTTCCCTCTGCACCAGGTTAGTATCATTGTAATTCCTTTCGCGTGCAGCAAAGGCAGGAACTCAGGACTAGCAAAAGCCACCTCTTGCAATGAAAGAGGTGTCTTCCTTGTTTGCTGTTCTGCTCTTGCAGGTGAGGACAGCCCTGCACATCACATCCCTTCTCCCAAGGCAAGGCACTCACGTGGTTACACTCCTCGATGCGATACAGCTGCTCCGGGGTGCACCTCTCCAGTACCGGCTCCAGCACGGAGAAAGGGACACCACCCACTTCATAGATTGCTAGAGAGAAGAAAGAAGCACAGGGTGTTCATTATTCCTGCTCCTTCCTTGCCACAGAAAGGGCTTGGCACCTTGAAACACAGTGGAAAAACTGCAGTGTTGCACAACACCACACAGGATGAGGGCAGAGAAAGGAACCTCAGCACTGATATCTCCAAGTTAAGAAATATCTGTGCAAGCCCCATTTGTCACAATTTCCAGTGCTTTAGCACTGCTTGAAATCATCCTGGGTGCAGATCCCTGCAGCACCTGGACTTCCAGGGGGATTTATCCCATATTTGTAGCAAGGGAGGAACTGCTGGGGTCTGCACCAACAAATTGCCAAAATTTCAGTGCACGTGCACAGTGAGTCTGAGACAAGGAAAGGTACTTACAGTCGATGTTGTTACTGAGGACCCTGATACACTGCTGGTACAGGGACATCATCTTTGGGAGGTAGGCAGTTTTGGAGCCAGAGTACACCTGCATTTTGGAATTTAACCTTCGGCCTGTGAAACCCGCTTCGCTCTCCTCCACCGGCGAGGACACTGCTGTGGAGGGAAATGCTTGGAGTGAGCAGGGGACAGGGAAAACAAAGAGCCTGTCCTGATAAATGGCACAGGAGGCACAAATTGGAGCCACTCAGAAGTGACCTAAAGGGCAAAGTCTTCTCCAAGAGACCTGCAGAGCAAGTTCAGGGAGGGCAAGTCCAAAGCCCGAGCCCCAAAGAAGCGTCAGTGAAGGATTCGTCTCATTTCTGATGGGGCACGTGGGAAGCAGCTGCTTTTTTGTCTGAAACCTCTGAACCCAGCCAGCATCCACTCCTGCTCTCTCCCACAATCTGGCTCATTCCAAACCCCTTTTCCTGCCCAACATACCTTTCCTTTTTGTCTGGGAGCAGGTGATGGACTCAAGGGAGGGAAGAGGACGATAGTTGGCCTGGATGGGGGGCAGGGGGATGTCTGGTAACGTCGGTACCACATCTAAAATTATCTGGAAGGAGAGGATGTACATGGAATAAGACAGGAATACAGCAAAATGTGACATTTCACCAGTGTACAAACAGCACTGAACTGTGGGGGTTTTGTGTTTATTTTGAATAAAGCACTCAATGCTGCTCAGTTTGCACCAGGGAACCACCTCAGGGGGTGGTTGCCAGTAGGAAGAAGCTGAAATTTGGGATCTAAATAATTCAGCACCTTCCAGAAAGAGCCATCCATGATTTTAACCTATTCAGGACAAGCAGAAGCATTTCCTTGATCTCAAACACTCATTTACCAGTTCTGCCCCTTCTCCTCTTCCTGCAAAAAACTTTGCACTGGTGCAGGAGAAGGGAACCTCAGAAACTGAGGGCAACTGAAAACTTTGACATGGAGTTTTATGAAGCACTTATTAGAATGAATAGCAAAGCAGGATTTAAAATGCTGTTAAACCTTATAAAAACCACTTAGTGAAGAGCCAAATGTTTCAAAGTTGAGTAAAAAGGTGGAACAGTAAAAATTTTACATATTAGTCCCTATTTATACACCAAACCCTGGCCCCCATGTGACAAAGGATCTGTACAGAAATATTGCTCATTTTCCAGGCTTTCACAAAAGAAGGTTTGTCTTCTAGAAGGAGCTGCCTTGTACCACCAGTTCTCCCATTTCTGGACACTAAAAAAGGTCCATTTTAGAGAAGCATAAATACTTGAGAGGGGAGACATGGGAACCTTGTTAGTAGGAGAAGCACTGCAAACTGGGCTGGATTCTAAACTCACATGCACAGACACTCTGCCTTATTACCAAACCTTACCCTCTTTGGTTTAGGAGGCTCTGGGGGTTTCTTCTCTGCCTTTTTCTCACTTGTTCTCTTGTGGCTTGAACTCTTCTGACTGGAGCTCGAGCTGTTGGTACTGGCTTTGGATCCGTTCTGTTTGCTGTGCCCTCGGTCTTTGTCCCCGGCTGACCCAGCCGAGGATTTGACCACTTTCTTTTTCTTTTTCTGGGGCTGGTCGTAGCTGAGATACGACTCAAACGACATTGTAGGCTGCTCAAACTCATCCTCTGCTTCCCCCTCCCCAGAATTTGAGGAAAAACCCACTGATTTTTTGTCCATGTCGGAGATTTTGCGCTTCCCCTCCGACGACTTTACGCTCCCGGAACCCCCTTTTTCCTTGATCCTATTGCCTGAGTCACTCTCAGCTTTCCGTTTCTCTGAGTTAGAGCTCTCCAAGCTCTGCTTGGACTTTTCCAATTTGCTCTTCTCAGAGTCCCGATGCTTTTGCTTCTTGACATGGTTGTCCAAAGTTTCCTCTGAGAGGGGCAACGAGTGCGACTTCTCCTTCCTGGAGGCACCGCTCTCCCGATTCTTCTGCTTTTTGGAGCCCTCTGACGTCCTCTGCTTCTCCTTGCTGGAGGCTGCCACGGGGGATTCTCGGAGCTGCTCTTTAAAAGAAGCCTTGTGCAACCTTTCTGGGCTGAAGGCAGAGGTCCTGTCATCCCCTCTGCCATCCAGTCGTTGCTTCTTGTGCGAGGATTTGTGCTCTTTGCTCCGGCCGACGTTCCCTTTGTGGCAGGAATCGCCGGAGCCGCGCTCCCGGCCCGCCCCCGCCTTCTCCTGGAAGCTGCTGTGGCCTTTAGTGGCTTTCTGATGGAATAGTGCTGGTTCTTCCTGCTCCTCAGAGGCGTAAGGGTCCGTGTCCACATCCTGAGGGCTCTCACTGGGCTCAGGTGACACAGCTTGCCCACAGTCCGAGTACTCCTGGTCTGACGAGAGCACCGGGGAGGATCTGCCCCAGCCCTTCCCCTGGTGGCTGCTATAGCCGTAAGTCTCGTGGGCTCTCTCAGGCCTAGGATGCCTTTTGGACTTCTTTTCCCTATGATCTGGGCTGTAGGACTGGCTGCAAGAAGGCTGGAAGGGTTCTGAGTAATCCTGATCAGCCTCCTCATCCTCTCTGAGGGAGGATTCCTGATGCCTTTTGCTCGAGCTGCTCCTCTCGTAGTCACGGTCTTCAGAGTCCAGGTTATTTCTGAAGGGAGAAGAAACCAAAAAAGAGATTAATATAATTGGTTTAATTCTGCCCAACATGAATGAAAAGAGCCATTCCCTGGACTGGAACACCTCTCACACAAGACCAAGGTTGGATTTGGTGGCCTTGTGGCAAAAATCCCACTAAATGTCTATGGAACAGCAACAATCAGGGATTTAAAAAGTGCATTTCTAGTGCAAGAATTGATGAAGCACTTTTATTAGGACTAGAGACAGAACCTTCTCCACGCCTACACATTGCTGGCTGTGTGATGCTGTGGGAAATGTCCCCTAGTTCCCCATTTCAACACATGGGAATACCACTCCTTTAAATTCCCATCAATAACTGGGCCTTTATCACTCAAATCTATTTGATCTCTGCTGGCTTCGACACAGCTTTGTTACTGCCACATGCCTGCTAGCAATAACTTCCAGTTTCCATAGGATTCTGGCTCATAAAAGCATTCTTTCAAATTGCTTGGGCCTAGAACTTCCTGTCTTCAGAATCACAAAATGGGAAGCAAGCAGATTGCATCTTTTGCTTTATTAAGGGCACTTTTTTTGGCATCTCCTGTTAATCTCTTAATCAAACTGCAAATTCTTGAAAGTTGGCCCCAGCTTCCACACGAAACTGCAGCTGTCATCATCCCAACACTCCAGGACCAGCAAAGGCAGGAAGTTTCTGCCAAAACAAGGCAAAACCCCCAGGCAGAGTTCCCATATTGGTTTTACAAGTTTTTCCAGAGGCTTGGCCAGAGAGGTTTGAAATCTCCACTGAAAAAACATTCCCAAAGCTCATCCATGGGGCTCACTCACCGCTCTGCCTCCTGGGCCACGGGCACCAGCTTCTTCCACCTGGCCACGAGGTCCTTGGCAAAGTCTCCCACCAGCTCGTGTTTCCTCAGGCTGTTCACAGTCTTCCCAACTCCTGTCTCCTTCAGGAGAGAGCCATGAATCCATCTTAGCAAAACAGGAATTCTCACCCCTGCTGAACTCCCTAAAGAGTCAGGGAAATCAACACACTCCCTGCTGCTGCGAGGGAGAAAGTTCCCTGATCTAACAGCAAAGATAGCACTTCTGTTATGTTTTCAGCTGCTTTATATCACTCACTACACATAAATCAAAGAGTTAATTCTACCTTAGTCAAACACTAATTATTCATATTAATACCCCAAGTCAGTATTTACCATGAGAGCTGGCAAGTCTGAAGACAGAAGCCATTAAAAACTGTAAGGATTAGCACTTCCTCACTTCCTGCTGATTTGTTATTGCTGGGATCTGCTCCAGCTCTCACATCCCAGTCAGGTGTTAAGCTTTGGGGAGAACCAAGCGTGACAAACTGTCCTCCATGGCTTTCCCACCTGCCTTGGCACGCTCCTTCCCCGTGCCTGGCACTTCCTGAGCCTTATCACAATCACACCCGTGTCACTGGGCTGCAGGCAGCACAGCCTGCTCCAGGGAAAGCAGCCCTGCCAGGGAAAACAGCCCTCCCTGGAACTCCACAGACACCATGAAAAGCCCCAGAAATTTCACAGCTCTTACCACCAGAATGTCAACTGTGATGGGTAACTCTGCCAGCCTCTTCAGACTCTTCAGCAGCTGTGGAGACAAGAGGAGAAGTGTTCAGGGTTCAGGGTTGTCACACAGAATCACAGGCAGGGATTAGGGAGCAAGAACATGCTGCACTGCCTCAGAGAGCTCGTTAGGAAGATCCAAGTGGCTGATGAGCTGAACACAAGGGCCAACTGCAAAAAAAAATCTTGTCTCTGCCCCATGAGGACCCACCTGAAAGTTTTGTAACACACTCAGACATTAATGTTTGCCTCACACGGGACTGCAGCTCAAATCTGGCTCAGAGCACTGGGAACAGAAACACACAGCAAGGGGAAGAAAGGACTTGGAAGCCTGTGACTCTCAGAGGGTGGTGGTGGTGGAATCACACCCCTTGGCAAGAGGGGTGGGAGCAAACCAAAATAAAAAGGGGAAGGAAGAATTCTGAATGCTCCTAAAGACTTAAGAGGGGAACCTGTGTCTCCACTGCTGATAGCTCTCTTCAGTCAGGTGCTAAAACAGCACCTGACCCCTTCCAAATTCCAAATTCCCTCCCTCTTGCTCCACTCTTTTCCCTTCTCCAAACACCAGGGAAGTGTTTTTTCCTCCACACACCCCAAGCAAGGCTCTGCCAGCACCTTCAGCTGCCCCAAGGGACAGGGTGGGACAAGGAGCCCTCTCCAACGAGGAGCTGGAGGGGTTTGGCAAGAAGAAACAGCCTCAAGCTGCACTAGGGGAGGTTCAGGTTGGACACCAGGAGAAATTTCTTCAGGAAAAGGTGGCCAGGCATGGGAAAGGACTGCCCAGGGAGGTGGTGGAGTCACCATCCCTGGAGGTGTTGAAGGATTGACCAGACATGGGGCTCTGGGCTGGTTGACAAGGCAGGGGTTGGTCACAGGTTGGATTTGATGATCCTGGAAGTCTTTTCCAACCCTAATTACTGTGGGGTTGTAAGTGCAGGGGATGATGCTGTACCCCTGGCACCCAGGTGGTTTGGGACATGGCATCACCACGATGTCTGTTGGCTCTGTAGCTACAGCACATGGCAGAACACATCTGACAGCACTGTTGCCCCTCACATCATTTCCCACAGCTCAGCTATAGCCACAGTCCAGCCTCATCAGCATTCCCATTATTATAGCCCCTATACAGCCCTGGCTGTGCTCAGCACTCCTATGCTATATGCCATACAAAGGGCTGCCCCTGATCCAGAAGATCTTCTCTTTAAAGCACTGTGCTCGTGCTCAAATCAGCACTGTCAGCCTGAGCTGACACCCAGTCACCCCTGCAAGGATCACACAGGTTTGCAGGTTTCCTTCCTGGGGAGGGAAACGAGGTCCTTTAACCTATTTGAGGAGTGCTCTTGCTTTCAAAGAGGAAACACTCCTCGACACCCAGAGAAGAGTTCCTCTGACTTCAGCAAAACCACAATTTCTGTTCACTAGAAACCACTCCTTTCTATTTAGGAGCTAATAACTGTGACAGCAGGTTTCGGTTTTCTTGCTTTAGAAGAGTGAAACACTGATACCAAGAGTGGCTACTGTTGCCTTGCCAGCACAGCTGCTCAACAAGTGCACTGGCAACTGAAGCCATCAAACCAAAGGCAGCAGGACAGAGGCCAACTCTGCTGCCTCTCCTCGGACTGCCTGCCACAGTTCAGGGGGCAGGATCCCTCTGGGAAGGCCAAAATCCTTCTGGGATTGGTGATAAAGGAGTTTGGACTTGTATGTGCAGAGGGGACAGGAAGGAAAAGAAGGATGGATTTTATACTCGATAGAAAAAGAGTAAACCAGGACAATATTAAAGCAACAGCAGCTCTGTGAGCTAATTAAATCCCTGGAAAGGTTTCTTCAGAGCTTACAAAATCCCACTGTGAGAGTAAGAACCAAAGGAGAACTCATTCTGGTGTCCGTAAATCCTCCCAAGTGTTTTCTAGCTACACCCCACTGTAGCATCT
Organism: Argya squamiceps; assembly: GCA_037834095.1. Taxonomy (NCBI): domain Eukaryota; kingdom Metazoa; phylum Chordata; class Aves; order Passeriformes; family Leiothrichidae; genus Argya; species Argya squamiceps. Next base: position 5,575,068 of record JBBMKD010000079.1, on the reverse strand, counting down.
CCCACAGCTCTGTTTGCTCTTTAGTTATTTGTTGCCTTCAGGGCTGGATTCCTGGAAGAGAAGTGCTGTTCTCAATGGGAATGCTGTTCTCAGTGTGGTTGGAGAGCAGGAGAGCCACACTCTTGATCCAGAACACGTCTCACAAGGAGCTGAGTTATTCCACAGTCACTGCAGTTTGTTCCTCCATGGAACACAGGTCCTTGTGCATGAGCTGCACCAAAGAGACAACTTTGATGCAGTGGGGCTTAAAAACTCTAAAATGGGCTTAAAATGGTACTAAACTTCATTTCCTTTGGAAATGAGCTGATGGAGTTCATCCCACTGAGGCTTAAAGGGACTCCAGGGAGAATTCTGGACAACAGGAGGAATTTCTTCACAGAAGGGTGGTCAGGCATTAGAAGGAGGTGGTGGAGTCCCCATCCCTGGACGTGTTCAAGAAACAACTCAGTCCTGGAGGTCTTTTCCAATCCTGGGATCCTAAATCTGGCAGCTCATCTTGGAAATAACCAAGATCATACAAATCCTGTGAGGCAAAGGTGCCCAGGTGGGAGACAGAGAACCCCAGGCTCGTGTCTTGTGAGAGACACACACGACAAAGCTCTTGTAAAACACCCCAGGGCAGGGCTTCAGTCAATGAAGACACAACCCATAAAACCTTCCCCGAGTTCCAGCTCCAATCAAGTCCTGTTGGACATGGGTGGATTGTTTTGTTTTTCTGACAGGAGGCAGCCAGACCGTTACGACACAAAAAACACACACTAATATCAAATTGCTCCAGCACAGCCTCCCTGAAGATGCTCTTGCTCATGTTTTCCTTCTCCTCTTTCTTCCCATAGTCCTGCAGCAGAGCTTGTACCTCCTCTGCTGGAAAAAAAGGGACTTTTTCCAAACCATGACAGCACTGTCCAAGATTTCACTCGCACTGCTCCGTGCCAGCAGCCCAAATTTCACCCCAAACCAGTAATAACAACACTTTACACCTTCCAGCAAGGCAGAGAGTTGTACAGGATAATGGGCAAATGCTGTTCTGTCACATTCCTGATAAAATATTTTGAAAGGACCAGGCAAGAAAAGTGAGGGCTGGAAATGGTGTTGGGGTGGGCAGCATCCAGGGATGCCATGGATTTTCCTGCTGATGGAGTAAAATTTCTTTAGCAGGAGGGTCCTCACAAGACCTATCAAGACAGTGAAATGGCAACTAAATTCAGGCTTTAAACCACTAATGCTTCCAGGATATGGTTGGAAAAGTATCAGAAATAAAGAATATAGGCCACAGGACCTTTCTGCTGGGCAAGAAAAGAGGTTTTCAAGTTATTCCTCTGCCTGCCCTTGCAAAACCACCCAGGAACAGCAGGGCAAGAAACAACTTTGCACCACGAGGTCACTGGAGAAAGAGCTGGGCTGTGCAAACACTGCCCTGAGACTTGCAGTGCTCCAGAAACACACCAGCAGTTCTTGCCCCGAGCTCACACAGGGCCCGGGGAACAGCAGCACCAATTCTCAGACAATATTTGAAGTTTTGCCCGTGGTCTCAGAAGCTCAGAGCCCCTGGAAGTGACTCCTTGGCACTCCCTCAGCTCCATTTGGGGCTCCAGCAGTCAAACGCTGCTCTGGTGCTGGCTGAGAAGAGTAACCAGATCCCATTGCATCACCCCCAGCCGGGCTGCAGCTCCTACAGGGGCTCCCATTTCAAAGGGTCAGCACCGAGCATCCTCTCCTCTCCCTGCGTGGTGGGAGATCTCGAGAAGGGAGTTGTGCAGGTGTTAGTCTCAGTGAAACAGAGACAGCCCAGCACGGAGCAGCTGCACAGCCCTGCCTGCCTCCTCCTTCACCTCAATCACACAAAACGTGAACCGAACACGTGTGAGTAGCTCCCAACAGATGCTCCCCCTTTCAAACTGCAGAACGGAGTAACAGCACGCCCGAGTTCAACCATAATTCCGAATTTTAGAAAAACCAGCTCTGAACGCTGGTTCCCAGCAGGACAGTCACTATCACCAGCCGAATATCACCGAACACAGCGAGGGGCAGCACTGCGGGCAGAACATGTTGGCATTGCCCACATTCCCTCGTGGAGAGGGGGCAAGAAGAGCCCAGCAAATGCCCCGAGGCCAGAGGGAACGGAGGCGACAGGAGGCAGCTCCGGACCGGGAGCCGCGTCCCCTCCCCAGCCCCGCGGCGGTGCCTCCCTGCGTGGGCTCACCCGGCACCGAACACGTCACCAGGGCAAGACTCTTCCGGCCACTTCCCCGCAGCCCGTGTGCCCAGCCGGGCCCCGGCCCTGCCCAGGGGACCCCAAAAGGGGCCAGTGCCCAAGGGAGACCCCAAAAGGGACCCCTGCCCGCCCCAAAAGTGATCCCTGCCCGCCACTGCCAAAGGGGAACACCGAAAGGGACCTCTGCACACCACCACCCCTGCCCAAGGGGGACCCCACGCAGGATCCCTGCCTGCCGCTGTCGCGGGAGGATCTGCCACGGGACCCCTGCCACCACCCCAAACCTGTCACGGGGAGGACCCTAAAAGGGGACGCCCGTCCACCACTGCCACGGGGGGACCCCACAAATGACACCCGCCCGCCGCGACGGGACCCCCCAGGGCCTGCGAGCCGGGGACAAGCCCCGGGCACCCGGCACGTCTCACCCCGCACACCGCGGCCCCGGCCGGGCACGGAGCTCCACGGAGGGGGAAGCCCCGGTGGAGGGAGGCCCTGCCCCGCGCCCCGCGCACTCCCGACCCCCGTCCCCACCGCTGGAGCCCCGGCGGGCTGAGGCAGCCCCTCATTACCTTCTTGGGCTCGGCGCTCCCCGCCAGCCGAGCCTGGAGCCGGCCCACAACTTCCAGCACCGACTCCGCCATTTTTACTGCTGGAGAGCCGCCGGCGGCGGAAGCGGCTTCAGCGGCCGCCGGGCCCACGGCGCTGCCCCGCCGCCGCCGCCATCTTGGCTGCGGGCAGGAAGCGGA
>JBBMKD010000079.1:5544317-5572007 GCA_037834095.1 Argya squamiceps | reverse complement strand
CAGGGCGGGGCCACGTTGGGGGCTGACAGGGCGGGGCCATGTTGGGGACTGGCAGGGCGGGGCCACGTTGAGGGCCGGCAGCAGCGCTGGGCGGCGCCATCTTGAGTGCTGGCAGGGCCGCCCTGAGGGGAGCGCGGCCGCCGCGGTGCTGTCAAGGAGTTTCTTGCTTTGCTCTCACAAAATCCTTTGCTGTCACAGAATGACAGAGGAGTTGAGGTTGGAAAGGATCTCTGGAGATCGTCCAGTTCAACCCCCTGTCAAACCTGGAGTAGGTGACACAGGAACGCCTCCAGGTGGGTTTGGGATGTCCCCACAGAGGGACACTCCAGCCCTCCCTGGGCAGCTGTTCCAGGCCTCTGCCACCCTCATGGAAAGAAGTTATTCCTCATGTTGAGGTGGAATTGGTGGCTTAGTTTATGGCCATTGCTCCTCATCCTGTCACTGGGCACCACTGAAGGGAGTTTGGCACTGTCCTGTGACAGCCCTTGGGGATGTTTGTGTGGATTGATGGGATCCACTCTCAAATTTCCCTTCTCCAGACTGACCTGGCCCAGCTCCCCCAGTCTCTCCTCATCAGGGAGATGCTCCAGTCCTTTAATCATCTTTGTTCCCTCTTTTAGACCCACTCCAGCAGCTCTTTGGCTTTCTCAGCCTGCGGAGCCTGGAACTGGACACATTTTTTTTTCCCTGAGGCAATATCACCCCAAACCTATTCCTATTGCCTCCCAATGGCTGCTTTTCTTTGGGATTGCTGGCACTGAGGACGTTCTTGCCGTGCTGGGTCTCAGCTGAGTCTGGAGCTGAGTGCAGCCCATTCCAGGTCAGAGTCCGGACCTGAGTCCAGCCCTTGGCAAGGGTGGCTGAGCTCACACCACCCCAAAATCCTGCTGTAAATGGAGAAGTGATAGGAGCAGCCAGCTGGCTGGGAGTGGGGCAGAGGAGGACGGAGTTGTATGGGGAAAATCGAGGGTCTCTGTGCCTCAACCTGCAAATCCTGGTGCTGGGCAGAGCTTCCCCCTGGACAGACCTGTCTGAGAGCAAAGTAAGAGCAACCCCAGGCTGTGGTGAGTCACAGACAGCCAGGACACACCTGGCAGGATCAGCAGAGACTGCTGAATAATGGAAAATGGGAGGAAAGACTTGGCTGCTTTCTAAAACGGGGCTGGAGGAATTATTAGCAGCAAGAGAGAGCCTGGAGCTGCAGTGCCCAGGGAGTTTTCCAGCCTGGCTGGGAGCTGGCTGTGACTCAGACTCTGAACCCAGCAGCAGGGAAAGGAGAGGGATTCTGTCTGGTTTGGTATAAAAGAAAATAAACCTGACACAACTTTCTGAAGGCAGAGTTACCCTGCTCTGCTGTTGGCTCAGTAACCAGGGCTGAGATCAGCAGCACTGAAAGGATGTGGGGACAATCATTGTCTTTTAAGAGAAATTTAAACAGCCAGAATAAAACCCTCCCTTCTGCCTGGGCCCTTTGAAATCTCTTCAAACCACTTGTTTTCTAGATTAACCCAGCAGCCAGGATTAATCTGAATGAAAAATACTCCTTTCAGGCTGCTGCAGTGACATTTCAACCAGGAGCAGCAATCATGTCCCATTTTCAGTTCAGTGCAGGTAAGAAAGGTCACTGTGCCCTCCCACAGCCAGACTTTGGAATAACTCAAACGTGTGCACCTTGTCAAAGGTGCCCAGGCAGGATCCCAGGGATATCAATCCAAAACTTCCCCTGTAGATCTGGTTTACCCCAGAACAATTTCCTTCTGGGCAGCAAGGAGGCTCTGGCAGTGCTGTACTTCAAGGAGAGGCAGGTCTGAGTGATCTGGAGAGAAAACCTGGAAAAAAATTATATTTTCCTAGGAAATTCCAATATTTAACCTGGATCTTCATTTCAAATCCAGCTGAAGCTGCACATTTTTCTGAGGAGTGGACAGTCTGGATAAATTGATTGGAAACATCCCAGTGTTGTTGCTCTGAAAGGACAAATCCCAGTCCTGAGCTGGTGTCAGAAACCATTTCACATCCAGACTCAGGGAGGGAGCAGCATTTAGGTCCCAGTTTCAGGACTCAAGGATGTGACACTGTAATAATTGAGCTCTCAGTGCTGTAAATTGGGGCAGCCCTTGTGAAACTCCACAATTCCAGGATTACCTGGGCCTTTCTGAGCCATCCCTGCTCCCTCTGCCACACTGAGCTGGCACTGCCACTTCCCCACTCCAGCCCAGACTTGAATCCTCTCTCCTGACAGGGACTTTTCCCAAACTTTTCCCTTCTCCATGTTTTTCCTGCAGTCTCCTAACACCCCCCTTTTCCTCCCTGTGCTAAACACAAGCTGATTACTCAGTTCCAAGAAACCTGACCTTGTTGGGAAAGCACAAAAAACAGCCCCAGACACGTGAGGCAGAGCAGAACAGCTTTTTCTGCCCCCAGATTTGTTCTGAGTTTCCCACTGGAGGTTCAAAAGGGATTTTGGGAACGTTCAAAAGCTGTGCCTGAGTCAGGTGAGACACAGCCCAGGAGCAGTGGGTGCTCCCAGCTCCCCAGAGCAGCCCCCCAAAATCCTCACAGGCCTTTAGGACACTTTGTGGCATTGGTTGGGAGCCAGCAAGGGAAGGACACTGAGCTGGATAAAGAGCTGTGATGATGTTTGGGGTCACTGCAAACTTTGGGAGATGGGAAATTGTCCCCTGAGCTGCCTCCATCTCAAAGCTTAAGGAGGGAATGCAGACACAGAAGAGCTTTTATCCCCAGGCTGCAGCACTGGATTGGGAAAAAAAAAAGGGTGAAAAAAAGAATAAAGCCAACCCATAATAGTGGAGAAAGACCCTCACTCCCATCAGCTTCCCCACAAAACTCACCACACAAGTTAAGGGTTATAAAAATTTATTTACTTCTCTGGTAACAGGAACTGCTCATTTACCAGGAAGGATGATGCCATCATACTGTGAAGGAAACAAAAAAACCACAAGTGAGAAATCACCACCAGGTAAAGGTGCAGGAAAATTGAGTCAGCACAGCCATTCCAAGGCAACACAGGCATGGAAGGTAAATCCTCCTGCAGCTTTGGTGCTGTGCTGGAATGTCCAAGGGGGCTGTGCTCAGGTAAGCACCAGGATCTGCTCAGCATCCCTCTGGAACAAGCAGCCACACCCTGCACAGGCTGGTCTGAGCAGCCCCAAAATCTGGGCCCTGAAGGGAACTGAGCCACATCAAACACAGCCAGGCAGGATGGGGGAAACAGGAACTCAGCAACATCAGGGTATGACACCTGTGTGGGTCCAGGCAGACTTTTTTTATGAAAAAAAAACCCAAAAAAACCCCAAGAAACTATCAGTGGTCCCCACCTCTGAGATTTCCAACCCAGCTTTCAGCAGCTCCCATTCATTATCCTCATATTCATTATATAGACAGATAAATCCAAGAATTTGTTTGATCTGTGGATCTCTCCATCCTCCACGTGTGGCAGCTGAGCCTGGAGCTGTGTCAGCCCAACAAATCCTGACCCTGCCTCACTCAATCATGATCCACAAACGTGCAGCTCCTCCAAAAACTGTGGGGAGCCCTTTACACAAGAGCTGGGAGGAATTACCAGCTGCTCTTTCAGCTCAGCACCCCCAAAAAAAGCACAAACATTTCTATTAATAAACATTTCTATTTCGTGCTCAAACATCCCTATTTAGCAGCAGCTTCTACTGCTCTGGGACAGCAAAAATCTACAATTTAAGCATTCAAAACCTGCCCAGTGATTTGCTGCGGCCTTTCCAGGAGGCATTTTGCTGCTCCTTGTTGGGAAACACAAACAAAGATGGGCTGTACCTTTTGCTGGAACCAACGCATGGCCTCCTCCTTGCCAATCCTGTGCTTGGCCCCGATGTTGCCAGTCCTGCGTTTCTTGTCAGCAATGCTGAAGCCTGGCCTGCCCAGCACCTGCAGGACGAGCCCAACAGCACTGCTGCATCCTTATTGTTGTCTTAAAATAAACAACACTTCATCCTGACACTTATTGTTGCCTTAAATAAACAGTTTTCCAGCAGGCAAGCCTGGGATTCCCTCATCAGTGATGCTTCTTTGCTGCTCTCTCCTTCTCTAAACTCAGCTTTGCTGCTTCAGTGTTTTATCCCAGGAGTTGCTGTCAGAGCAAGCAGGATTTGTTTCTGAAGAGGCTTTGGGAGATTTGGCATAAATCAGGGGTTTTATGGCAGCTCCGGGAATCTCAGATGAGAAAAATGTCAACAGAATCCAAGCCTGTCTTCCAGCACTTGGCAGCAAATCCAGTGCTGGTTCTGGGCTCCTTCTGGAGCTTTCCCACAGGCCCAGGAAGGAGGGGATACTCACCACATAGAAATCCAGGCCGTAGATACCAATGCTGGGGTCGTATTTAATGCCCAGATCGATGTGTTCCTGGATTCCAAAGCCAAAGTTCCCCGTGTCCGAGAAGTTGTTTTTTCTCAACTCGTATTCTCGCACCTGGAAACATCAGTGCTTGGTCATTATTTTGGTCCTGACTGGAAGCAGAATTAAAACTCCTGCCCAACTCACTTACAAGTTATTCAGTCTTTATCCCAAAAATTTTACTCCCCCAGCTTGCTCCTAAATCCCAGCAGCAAAGACAGAACCTCAAAAATAAATCAGCTGCTGCACCAATTAGTTCTTAAATAAGGATGAAACAGCACCCAGGTAAACAGTGTGAACATTTCATCCCGTGTCTGACCTGCCCCTACATCAGGTGCAACATTTCAGAGCAGACACCCCTTCAGTGGTAATGGAAAAGCTCTGTTCTTTCCCAAACCAAAGCTCCAGCCCCAAAATCCTCACCTTCAACCCCTTCTCCAGAATCTCCTCTGCTTTGGCCCCACGAACCGTGCAGTGAACGGCGATTTTCTCGTTCCTCCTGATGCCGAAGGATCTCACCGTGTATCGGGCTGGAAGCAGCAACAGTTACACTTTAGAGAATTCCCACCGGGGGATTCAGAGCTTCTCAACACCCGAGAAATTCAAGGGAATTTAAAAAACACCCGAGGCAGCCTCACGTTCTGTTCTAAGGGGCGTTGGCAGAGCAGCAGCCTGAGTTTGGAGGCAGAACTGAAATGACACAAAGGTGCACAAGTCCCTGAATATTTAATCCCCCCTGATCCTCCAGCAGCTCTCCCAACACTGGCTCTGCCAAGGAGCCCTTTCCTGGGAACTGAGACATTCATTTTTAAGAATTAAGGACTTTAATTAAACTGGATATTGCTGAGGTAAGATAGATAAACTTCCCTCTATTAACAGAAGCCGGATTTAAGGAACTGATAAATCATGAGGCCTGTTTATGTGTTCTGACTAATCAATAGACTCCAAGAATACAATACCATCATAAATCAAACAGCCCTGGAAAAATGGGATTCAGTTGTCATGTAGCACTAAAAAGTTAAAAATTCAAAGACCCATTTTACTTCATCATTTTGAGACCCTGCCCCATAAAAAAGACCACCGACCCATTTCAAAGAACAAACTACTCATGCTTAATTACTTTTTGGCTAATTACCATACGGAGCGGGGAATGGGATGTACCAGAGTTATCAATATGCATTTGTGTTTTGGGTATTCAATACTGCTGTACATAAAAAGCCCCTGTGATCATCTGTAAATTGTGGTGTGTATTTGGGAGCTCTCCCCGCACGCTGCCCGGTGCTGTAATAAACATAAATAAACACACACTTTCTAACTTTAAACTGTTAGAGAGTCTTTGTCGGTCATAGTTGGATATCGGTATTATATCAACATCCATATTTTTAATAACTCAGAACCGCGCTGCCACTGAACCCACGGGAAAGGAAAACCACCAGGGCCCCTCCGCAGCCGCTCACCTTTGGAGAACACGGGGGTCTGCCCCGTGAGCTGCTCCAGCACTTTGGCGGCGCGGGTGAGGCGATCCCCGCTCTCCCCGACGCAGATGTTGAGGCAGAGTTTGCGGATCCGCAGCTCCCGCATCGGGTTCTCCTTCTCACCTTGGTCTTGCTGCGGAGAGATCACACCGGGGGTAACCGGGGCTGCCCGGACCGCAGCCCGCCGCTCGCCCCGCCAGCCCCAGCACGGTTCGACAGCGGTCCGGAGAAAGGTTTCCGCTGCCGGACACCGCGCCCGGTTCCCCGCCGGGGCCCAACCCCGGCGCCGCCGCCCCTTCTCCACCGGGCAGGCCGCGGCCTGTCACGGCAGCCTCTCTCCCGGAGCGCCCCATCGGCTCCTCCGCGCCCATCCCGCCCCCGCGCATCTTCCGCCGGCCTCCCCCGCTGCCTCCCGCACCCGGGGGAGCCCCGCCGAGCGCGGATGGCGGCGGATAGAGACGGCCCGGCCCGGTCCCGGCCCGCGGCTCCAGCACTCACCGCCATGATGGAGGCGGGGAAGAGGCGGGAGCGGCGCGGCCGCGGGGGGTTATGGGAGAATTCTGAGCGGTGGCGCCTCCCGGCGGGCGGAGGGCGGGGTTGCCATGGAAACCGCGGGGCTGTCATGGCGCCCTCCGGTAATTAATGCTCGTAATTGAAAATGTTATAAATGGGTGTGCTGCCTCATCATCCAATCAAAAAAACAACAAAAAACCCACAAACAAGATTATATTTAGCAGCAATTTTAATTTGAGCAGCTCAAAAGTTAGAATAATGACAACAATTTTAATTTTGGCAGCTTAAAAATTACAATATATATATTGGTTCTAATAATACAAGAGCAAATGGACCGCGAGGTACCCGTACCCTGCTCTTGAATTATCTTTAAAAACCAATATATATTATCTACCATTAGCAAATTATTGTAACTTTTAAGCTGCTCAAATTGAAATTGTTGCTATTCTTGTAACCTTTGAGCTGCTCAAATTTAAATTGCTGCTATATTTAATTTTCTTTGTTTTTTTTTAATTGGATAATTAGGCAGCGCATCCATTTATAACAAAAACAAAGTCAAATGCAGGAATAACGGTAAAATGGTAATAGTTATGACAATTTACTGAGAGAGGAAAAGGCAACCCGAACATGTGATGCACTCAGGAGGGGAGTACAACTTCCCAGCTTCTCTGGGAATGGGGCAGTCCCAACTCACACCACTTTGGAGTCCAAATTTCTCTTCAGTAGCCACATTCTGAGCAGAAAATGCCTTTGATGAGGCTCACGCTCAGTAAGGATGGCACCAGCTCAAGGCTTTCCCTGTTTATCCCTTTTCCCTGCCTCTCAGGGCTGCCAGCCCAAGCTCTGTAATGCCATCAATTATTTTTTGCCCCAGTTGCTTCTAAGCGGGGATGAAGGATAAATGAATAATCAGCTTGTCTCATTAAGGAGAGAAAAAAAAGCGTCAGGAGTCTCTGCGCAGAGGGTGTGAAAAGCCTCTAGTTAAAAAGTAACACTGCTGCTTCGTTATGGATTTACTTCATCGAGAACAGCTTTGCTGGAAATAGCTGCGGGCTGGGCTGGCTTCCAGCAATCCATGGATCCTGTTGGGATCTGTCCGTGCTGCAGGGCTCCTTCCCACGGGCACAGCTCAGGGCACTGCAGCCAGCTCGGGGCCAAGGGGAGCAGGGTTTGGGACCAGGGGCTGCACAGAGGTGGCTGAAGGTGCTGCTCATCCCCTCCCAAGCCCGTGGCTCTCTCTCCACAGCAGAGCCCTCCTTTGCCCAGTCCTGGATGGTCCCACTGCCAAAGGCTGTGCCCGAGATCAGGGCCACACTCTTAATTAACTCATCACTCTTAATTCTTATTGCTCTCACACAGGAGTAGGTTCATCTCTAAGAAGGAAAACAAAGAATATAAGAGGCAACACACAGTTAATAAAAAATTCTCTGTCATTTAATTTTCTCTGTCCCTTTCCCTTTCTCAATCAGCTTCTGCTGGTGCACTCAGTTCGCCCCCATCCCCATCATGCTGAGGCAGTTCCTGGGGGACATCAGAGAACCCTGCCTACTGCTCCCATAGATGGGCTTGATAAAACACAGATATACTTCAGTGACTTCTTTTCAGACCTTGAATCTAGTTTACTTTTTTGTAGCTTACAAAAGCTGCAAAGAGGCTGCAGAGGGGGAGAAGGAATTGCTCCAGCCATGCTGGAGATCCTGAGGGACAAGAACAGAGCTCAGTGGTGTCACCCTTCCCTTCATCTCCATGTGGTGACCACCCCACTGCTGCCCCTTGATGGCATTAACTCATCCATCCTCTGCTCCTGGCTCCTGCCAGCAGCGGGAGAGCTTTGCTCAACTCCAGACATGGAGAATCAGAGAAAGATGGAGTGGTTTTGGGTTGGATCTTCCAGCTGATCCCATTCCACCCCTTGCCATGGGCAGAGACACCTTCCACTGTCCCAGGCTGCTCCAAGCCCTGTCCAGCCCAGCCTTGGGCACTGCCAGGGATCCAGGGGCAGCCAGGGCTGCCCTGGGCACCCTGTGCCAGGGCCTCACCATGCTCACAGGGAAGAATTGCCGGACTCCGTCTTGTTGGAGAGACATTTCCTACCTTGGCATTTCTCTCATGGATTCAGGAAGCTTTTCCTGCCTGGCACAGAGCTTCCCACTCACCCACTCCCTCGACCCTCTCCCCATCTCCAAACACACACAGATGGGGTCCCATGTGGAGCTCTTCCTGCTTTGAGTCATCCCTGTCCCCAAAATAGTCCAGAGCTCTGTTTTGCCAGGTGCTACAACACATTTTCTCTGGGAGAGGGGGTGGGCTTGGTGTCATTTTTGATTCAGTGCAAAGAAATTAATCCATTTCTGAGAGCAGGTTTGGTTTTTATCCAGGGATGTGCTGTTGGTTTCTGGCCCCAAGTTACCTGGCTGATGAGAAGTCCAGCTGCAGTGGGAGCAATAATCCCTGCCACTGTGCCAAAGGTATTTGTGATTCCAGCAGGAACTCTGCATATCTGGGGAGACAGAGAGCAAAGATTTCCTGAGCGAGGCTGGGAGGAAACCGTAACAGGGAGGGATAGGAGTGGGTGCTTCCTGTCCTTTCCCTCACTGCAGGGATGCTGCCTGGAGTGCTGAGCAATGTTAGGATCGTCCCTGCAACAGTGGGGGGGATTTTAAGCCTTTATTTCACCCCGTAGCTTCCAATGCCAGCAGCTACAGAAGAAAAGGGGAGAGCAGGAATTGCAGAGGCCTTGTGGGAGTGGGAAAGGGAAGGGTGCAGAGCCAGGGAGGGCACAGATGTGCCATATCCACGTGGTTGATATTGATGCCTGCCCCTGGCATGCTGATTATTATCAAGGCCAGCGTGAGAAGGACCACAATGACTGTGGGACTGCAGCCAAGGCACGGCACAGCCACCAGGAAAGTGGCCGGGAGCAGCTTCCCTTGGGAGGAAATGGGAAGTGTTTTATAACAGGCCACGCAAGTGTGTTGGAAAGGCCGGGTGGCAGATGAAGACTTGTCCTTTCTCGGGGCCGAGAAGAACTTCCTGACGGCTGCTGTGCCAAGCACCCGCCTCTGCAGGGGGAAATCAGCCAGGATGTGCCCCAGCCCGTTCCCAAGGCACGGCAGGGCACAGAGGATGTAGGGCCACGTGGACAACACGCAGGCAGGGGCCTCGTGGATTTCCTGGCTGCGTGTCCCGGGGCGGCCACGCGCGGCCGCAGGATTTGTGATTCCTGGGTGGGACCGGGAGCGGCGGGGCTCGAACCCACAGCCCCGGGAAAGTCCCGGGGCCACGTCCCCGCCCTCAGACCACGCCCACACAATTAAACCACGCCCACACGCGGTCTCGCCCTGTGTTGGCCACGCCCCCAGACCGCGCCCCTCCCCTTGCCGCCGGCGGGTCATGTGACTGGCCAAGATGGCGGCGCTCAGGGCGGCGGTGCCGGTGCTGGCGCTGCTGGGGCTGTGCCTGCGCCCCGCGGCCGCCGTCACTCCCCTGGTGATCTGGCACGGCATGGGTGAGCCGGGACCCTCCGCTCAACGGCCGCGGGGGCGGTGGGACTTGCCTGGGGGCCGAGCAGGACCGAGGGGCGCTCGCTCCGCTGTCCCCTTCATCCGGACCGCCGGTCTCCGCGGGGGCCGGGAGGTGCTGACCCTCTCGGGGCTCGTGGTGTGTTTGTGGAGGGGAGGTGAGGGCCGGGGCCGTGGCGGGGGGGTACATCCCGGTGTTCCTTCTGGCAGGAGACAGCTGCTGCAATCCGGTGAGCATGGGCTACATCCAAAAACTGGTGGAGAAGAAAATCCCGGGGATTTACGTCCTGTCGCTCAAGATCGGGAGCAACATGATCCAGGTAAATCGGGTGTCACCGGGTAAATCGGGTGTCACCGGGTAAATCGGGTGTCACTCGGGTGCCTACGTGCAGGGGTGGGGCTGCAGTTGCTGCGATCCGTGGTTTTAACAGGATTCCACAAGGATTCCTGCTGGGCTTTCCCTGCTAATTTCCTCTGCTCGGTGGGGTAAACAGCTTTGACAGGTAGAACCCGATAAAGTCCAGCTAATACCTGCAGAAAAGCACCGGAGGGAAAACAAATCCCTGACCTAAACTGGATTAATATGCAAATCCAGTGATTAGCTCACTCTGACCATTGCAGGTGAAGCGTGGGATGGGTGCTGTGCTGAGGCAGAGTTTTATCCCTGGCAATGCTTCTCGATTTGCAAACGTTTATTTACTTCAGTGTAATAGATCACACACCTCTGCACCTCCATGGGTCTTAACAGTTTTTTTAGTCCTGTGGAATTTCTTTAGATAATTTCTCAGGACAGTGTGCAGTGTGGGTGGCTTTTTTGGGCTCTGGAGAAGTTTATTTTTTTATTTTAAAAAATGTAATAAAATAAATTTTAAATTAAAAATTAAATTTAATTAAATTACATTTAATTAAAAATGAAATAGATGTTATATTAAAATATATAATTTATATATATTATATATTTATATGTATTTATTTATTTATATTTATAATTATATCAAGATATAAAATATATAATTTTTTATAATTATGTGGTTTTATATATTTATTTATGTTTATAATTACATTCACATATAAATATATAATATACTTATATACTGTTTTATATATTTTTATATATATATATAATATTTATTTGTAATTTTTATAACAAAATCTGAAGAGATCCAAGTTGTGGAGAAGTTTGGGGAAATGTCACTCTCCCACATGAGGCAGTTTTGCCAACCAGGGCAGGTAAAGGGAACTCTGTTAAAGGGAAGTCTCAAAACTGGAATTTCACTTCCCTCCCTGTGAAAGCTCAGATCCTCTTTCAAAACCCCAAATCTTCAGTGACCTGTTTGCAGAGCTTCAAACACCCCCAAATAACGACCAAGGTACAAATGACCCATCCCAAATCTGCTCCCTCAGGACATGGAGAACAGTTTCTTCATGAACGTCAACGACCAAGTGCGGGAGGTGTGCGGGCAGCTGGCCACGGACCCCAGGCTGCAGGGAGGCTACAACGCCATGGGCTTCTCCCAGGGAGGCCAATTCCTGTAAGTCTGCACTCCTGCTGCCCTCAGCTCCTGCTTTAGGACCCTTCAGAGGTGCTCAGCAGACACCAAACTGCTCAATTCCTACAGCTCAATTCCAAACTGCTCAATTCCTAAAGCTCAATTCCAAACTGCTCAATTCCTAAAGCTCAATTCCAAATTGCTCAATTCCAAACTGCTCAATTCCTAAAGCTCAATTCCAAACTGCTCAGTTCCTAAAGCTCAATTCCAAACTGCTCAATTCCTAAAGCTCAATTCCAAACTGCTCAATTCCTAAAGCTCAGTTCCAAACTGCTCAATTCCTAAAGCTCAATTCCTAAAGCTCAGTTCCAAACTGCTCAATTCCTACAGCTCAGTTCCAAACTGCTCAATTCCTAAAGCTCTTTGTTTGGGGAGATGTTTCCCTCCAGCCATCCCTGGCACTGCTGAAACTCAGGGGATGGCACTGCTGGTTCCTGCCTGGCTCAGGATCCCCCTCAGCTCTGCTCCTGTTGCTCCCAGAGTCCCCTGAAATCCCTTTTTCCCTCTCCATGAGGAGAAGAGCAGAGGTGGAAGCTCCCCCTTTCTCTGCAGGATCTCCTGGCATTGCAGGAGATGAACAAAAAGTGCTCCAAAAGGGGCAGATTGTGTTTTCCTGCTCTTCCAGGAGATATTAAACATTAAATATTTATTAAATCATAATTAAAACATATTAAATCCCTTTGGCAAACGTTCCCCAAGTGCCCAAACCCACGCAGAACCTTCCCCCCGTGGCCTGGGCATGTTTTGCTCAGCTCCTTCCTCTTCTCCCACAGGAGGGCTGTGGCCCAGAGGTGCCCTGCTCCTCCCATGCTCAACCTGATCTCCATCGGGGGACAGCACCAAGGTAGTGTCCCCTGACAGTGTCCCCTGCAGCTCTCACACCTCCTGGGCACCTTTTGGGGGCTCTTTCCTCAATTCTGATCCCTCCCTTTTGGATTAAATTCTCCCTTTTGGATTAAATTCTCCCTTTGTTCTTGCCTGGATCTGCTGATCTGTTTGGCCCAATTAGTGTTTGCTGATTTCATTATCTTGATCTTGCTTAATTGGCAATGGAAAGGGACCTCTGTCAGTAGCTGGCTTCACTGCCTGGGTAGGATTCTTGCACACCTTGGGAACACTTGGGGTGAGTTATTTTGTGAGAAATTCCTGCAGATCAAAGCCTTTGTGAACCTTGTGGGTTAGCAGGTTTATTTTACAATCAGCACCTGGAAGGCCAAAGCCCCCAAGGAAAGGGAGGTATTGAAATGGAATTTAGGAGGTGTGTGTTGGGAAAGATGGGACAGAAAAAGCTCACAAATATGATTGCCTGGCAAGAGATACTGAGAATATAAAACCTGGGAGTGAAATAGAAATGAGAGCCAGCTTTGAGATGGGATCATGGCAGGCAGGAAGATGGGGATTGTAACAAAAAATGGGACACCAAGGGACCCAAGGGTGTGGCCCCACCAAGGTATCAGGGAAAAGATAGATAAGAAGACAGTCTTTAGAGTTTAGAATACACAGTGATGTGGTAATATAGCAGTTCTCATAGGCTGTGTGCAAAGTCTGTAGGTTTTGAATCTCAGCAGGTTGGTCACTGTAAATTAGAATATTCAACACAAAAGGAGATAGAATGGATTGTAACAAGGTTCTCTTTCTTCTGGTGTGGAGTTAAGAGTGGCTGGCAATGAATTCCAACTACTCTCCTCTGTGGCAGTTCCAGGGCACACAAGGAACGAGGCAGATGCAGCAGGTCAAGGGAAAGCTTCTCTTTTTTTATTCTATTCTAATTAAAAACTCCATTACTTATATCCATTTGTACAAAGGTCAGGAGATTGGCTACACAGGTCACCACCTCTCTGACCTGGATGGTGAAACATCACCCTCCATCTCATTTCTCCTGCCAGAGGAGAAAAATGTAAACAGATAAATGCTAAAAATATCCATTGTTTTCTTGAAGCTGTGTGAGATCAGCACTGCAAGATTTCAAACACTTGCATTTTCAAGACAAACTGAGGGCAACACTCCTCTGAGAAATCCCATGGCTTCTCTGTAGTGGAGAGGGAAGATTTGTAGGGAGCACCCACCATCCCCATCCCTTATCTCTGCCACAGCTCCTGGCACAGCAGGGCTGTCCAAGGGCTAAAAGCTGCCTGATTTTCTGGCTGACTCTTGCACGAGGAGGTTCCTGTGCAGCAGGAGGGCTGCAGGGCCCCAGCTGGGCTGACTGGGCTGTGTCCCTGCCCCAGGGGTGTACGGCTTCCCTCGCTGCCCCGGGGAGAGCTCCCACCTCTGCGACTGGATCAGGAAAACCCTGGACCTGGGAGCCTACACCAAGGCAGTGCAGGAGCAGTGAGTACATCCCCCCCAGAGCAGGCCACAGGGGCAGCTCTGCCATCCCAGCCTGAGCTTTTTGGTTTCTCCCCTCTCCAGCCTGGTGCAAGCTGAGTATTGGCACGACCCGCTGAAGGAGGAGGACTACAGGAAAAACAGCATTTTCTTGGCTGACATCAACCAGGAGAGGGTAAGGACCTGTGAGGGCTTTCCCTGAGCGTTTTCCCTGGCTCTGGGCTCTCCAGTGGCTTGGATTCGCTCTCCTGCTTCCACCCAGGGCATCAACCAGACCTACAAGAAAAACCTGATGGCTCTGAAAAAGTTTGTGATGGTGAAATTCCTCAACGACACCATGGTGGACCCTCCAATCTCTGAGGTGAGGAGGGCAGGGCAGCTTTTGGGGCTTCCTCGTCTCTGCTTTGTCCTCTGGTGGCAGAACTGGAGGTTGCAGAGGGGCAGGCTGGGCACAAACACGGGCCTGACACTGCCCTGCCTCCAGCAGGAGCTGCTGGGAGCCCTTCAGCTGCTGTTCCTTTATTTTTTAAATCCATTTTTATGCAGTGGTTTGGGTTTTACAAAAGTGGCCAAGCCAAGGAGACCATCCCACTGCAGGAGACCTCGCTGTACAAAGAGGTGAGTTCTGGGGGCTGGGGGCTTGTGCTGTGTCCCCTCTTTGCTGTCCCTGAGGCCCCACAGCTCTGCTCTTGTCACTCCTGGGGCATTGCCTGCCCTGCCAGCAGCTCTTTGTTTGGGGAGATGTTTCCCTCCAGCCATCCCTGGCACTGCTGAAACTCAGGGGATGGCACTGCTGGTTCCTGCCTGGCTCAGGATCCCCCTCAGCTCTGCTCCTCTTCAGAGAGTCCCCTGAAATCCCTTTTTCCCTCTCCATGAGGAGAAGAGCAGAGGTGGAAGCTCCCCCTTCTCTCTGCAGGATCGCCTGGGGCTGCAGGAGATGGACAAGGCAGGGAAGTTGGTGTTCCTGGGGGTGAAGGGGGATCACCTGCACTTCTCAGAAGAGTGGTTTGACACCAGCATCCTCCCCTTCCTGCACTGAGGCTCCTCTGGGAGCACTGGGCAGGGTTTTTTCACTGTAACTAACACCAGCCACTGTGCAGCAGCACTCGGTGCAGCCAGGCCTGCAGGGATCTGGGGAAGGGGAACAAGAGGAGGGGGTTTAACCCAGCAGGGCTTGCCAGGGTTAGAATTTCACTCCCATCTGGGCTGAGCCTTGCTCTGACTCTGACACACTCCAGCCTGGTGAATCCAGCTCAGTTCTCTGCCCTGGGTGAGGGCAAAGCTCTGCCTGAGGTTTGTTCTCCATCCCCTGCTCCTGCAGGACACACTTGGCAGTATTAACCCAACTCATTAGTGCAGGGATCAGCAAGACTCTCATGGTTGTTTGCAGGGGAATCATGTCCCAGCCCATCCTTCCAGATGGGGGGAAAAGGCCAAATTTAGGGGGTTCTGGGTAAAAAAACAAAAAACAAGAGGGTTTGGAATGCAGCAGTATTAACAGCTTGAACCGTTTTCAACTAATGGCTTGGTTTATGTTCTTTTGTACAACTGAAGTCAATAAAGAACTTTCCATCTAACCAACTAAAAAAGAAAGTTTGGACAACTACTGACTGTGTGTGGAGGGGAGCTGAGGAAAATCTGGGAGAGAATTCAAAGCAATCAAGGCAGGGTCAGGCAGAGGGGGGGATCTTGTCCTGCCTGAGCTTCCAAAGAGACACAAGAGCCACAGAAATGAGCAAGTTGGCATTAACTTTATTCTATCTTCTGTATAATCTTAAGTACATAAGAAAGGTTGTTTTTTTTTCACAAGCCTCAGGAGAAGACAAGTACAAGTCACAGGACAGTTTCAAAATTAAAAAAAAAATTTGCATAATTTTTCTTTTTTTTTTCTGTAAGTTTCGTACTAGAGAAAAAAAAAGAACATTGACACTTTACAGAAGAAATGCATTTCAGATATGCTTATGCCACCCGAGGCGTTGGAAAAAATGAAGGTCAAAGCACGTGCAGCTCCCTTTATGGGTCAGTACAGTACTGTGTGATCCACCACCCTGCTCCAGGGCCCTGGAACAGAGGCTACGAGCTTCCACCAGAAATAAAGAGCCAAGCAACAAGGGGAGAGGGGGGGAAAAAGGGAGAGGGTTCAGTGGGGGCTGATTGCAGATGAGGAAGAGAGTGATGAACCGACTTGATCCGACTCGGGTATTTACAGCTCTGCACTACTGACCTGGAATGGAGGAGGCCCTTCCTCTGGGGAAGGGGACACGTTCACAAGAACCAGCCTGGGAGACTGAACCCGAGCTCAGCTGCTCCAAGAAAAAGCTGCTTTACCCTTGGGGCAAAGGTTCCCTTGTGAAGGTTGAGGGCTCATGGAATGAGAGGGGCTCAGCTCCAAGCTACCAGCCAGGCTGCTGGGTGGCCGTGGTGACACTGCCACAGCCTTCCTGTGGCACTGGGGAATGAAAGCCTCCTGTCATGGCACAATCAGGAATGCACTGAGCTAGTGGGAATGATGGAAGAGAAATCAGGGGGGGAATTGGCCCAGGTCCTCAGCCTTTGGTCCGACAAAACCGTTTCCCTGTGTCCTGTGATGCCACCAACTGCTCCAGAGAGCTGGAATGAGCAGCTTCCAGGACCTTTCCCAAGACATCTTCCAGGACCTTTCCCAAGACACCTGCCCTAGCAGCTGGGTCCTGTGGGCTCCGACAGACACCGTCACTGGTTTAAAAAGGGGACAACACTCCTCTCACATGAACAGTTTTGCTTAAAGGCAATACAAAAAAAAAAAACCAACCAAACACTCTGAAAGCCAACTGCCAGGACTGGCTGTGAAGTTTCACCGAGACTCTGATCGATTGGTGCAGTTAGATGGGGACAAGGGGAGAGAAGAAAATACACCTTCCTGCTGAGAGAGGTGGACAATCACTGAGCCACCACCTACCCCAAGCCCCAGGCAGAGGAATCTCAGTGATGGCAGGCAGCTGTGTCTCTCGGGTAGAAGAGAAGCAGTTTGAGAGCAGAAAGGTACAAGAAATCTAAGAAGAATCATCTGAAAGCAGATTTGTCCCACAGCAGGGCCAGGGGAGGGTTGTGAGCCTTGGAGCTTTTGGGCTTAGCCAGCGATTTCTGTCACAGTGGTAACCAACTTCTGACCGTTCCACACTGTCTTGAACTGTTCTGGGACAGGGAATTCAGTCTGCAGGGTAAAAAAAACAGAAATCTGTAGTCAAAAATCAGTTTATGACTGAGATCAGTAACCACTCCCACTGCTTCAGGCATTTCTTTTCTCAGCTTTGTGCTGTTACCTCCTGCACCACCACTGGTGCCTTGTTCTGTCCCCAGGAGATCCTGAGGAACAAGCAGCTCTCACAAACCAGCAATAATCTAATTTACAGACTTTTTTTTGCTGCTTTTTTAAATCAGATCATCATTCACAACCTCCAAACTCTCCCCCACTGTAACCCACTCTGCCTGAGGTTTGTTCTCCATCCCCTGCTCCTGCAGCACACACTGGCAGTATTAACCCAACTCACTAGGGCAGGGATCAGGGATCACTCCCTGCAGGGCTCAAAACACAACTCCTGCCTGCCCCAGCCCCAGGCAGAGCTGCAGGAGGATCCCAAACCCCAAATCTGCACTCACAAAGTCCCCCCCCTCGGCGGGGATGAGCACGTTCATCTCCGAGGACTTGGCACTGACGATCTCGCAGTCGAGGGAGCTCTTGCTCAGGTACACGTGGCACCCATCTGTCTTGTTGATGGAAATCGTTGGCACTTTACCCATCACCTGCCAGGGCCAGAGCAGAGTTAGCTGGGCAGCCACAGCATTTTTGGGTGTGTTTTCTTTCAAGGCAAGAGGTTTGACTCCAAGCCCTCCCCGTGATAATCGCTCGGGATTCAGACTTCCCACCTTCAGCAAAAATCCCAAGTTTTTGTTTGAAATTTTCCCCACTTTCTTGTTCTGGTCTCTTTAGAGCAAAACTTGAGCCAGCACTGGGTAAACTGACCATCCCAAATCAGGTGCCCAAACTGAATCATCTTGTGGAATAATAAGTGGAATAATAAGTGGAATAAGTGGAATAATAAGTGGAATAAATCCTACTGCTGGCCTCCTGCTTTGGCAGCCAAATGTGCTTCTACCTCACAGAGCCTCAGCTCTTACCCCGAGCCCTGAAACAGCTCAAAGACACAAATTTCAGCCCTTTCCCAAGGGACAGATGGTGTTTCATGGATATTTTCCACAGCTGCACATTCCTGGTGTGGAAATACAACAGCTCCAGAGCCAGGAGAGAGAACAGGTCACTCACCTGAACTTTAACATCCCTGCTGTTGATGATCTCTACAATGCCCACCACGTCATCAAACACCAGACCCAGCTTCTTGCAGTTATCTGCAAAGAAAAGCAGATCAGGGCATGAAGGTTTTGGAGGCTTCAGCCCCTGCAGACACAGCAGCAGGCAGAGGCAGCTTGCAGGGCTCTCCCCACTCACCGAGGGTGATGGAGTTGATCTTGCCTTTGATTTGGAGTGTACTGTTTGTGCACTTGAAAACATATGCTACCTGCTTCAGTTCTGTGTCACTGATGACCAGGTTAGTGGCATTCTCCTGGTTTTCCTGAAAAGGCAGAGGAAACACACTTCATTTTCTGAATGCAGAGCAATCAATCCATTAAAATCCCTTTAAAAACAAGCAGGTGCCTTCAGGTTGGTGCCTCTTAGGAGAAAGGTCTCCAGAAGAGCCCCCTTTGCTCCTCCAAAGCTCCCATCCCTCCAACCCACTCCTGCCAGCACCAGGCACTCACCACTCTCCACTTTTTGCCTTCTAATTCTAGCAATGGAGGTGCCTTCGGGGAGGGATTAGCATTGCAGGCTGGTTTGGGAGCAGTGAAAGGTTTGGGACCACTTCTCACGGGGCCCCCTTGGTTCTTCAGGGCTGGATTCTTGTGGGTTTTCATGTCATCTGAGACGTGCCTCAAGCCTGCAAGAGAGGGCAAAGCTGAGACCTCCAGCAATGCAGCTCCACAAACACCACATCAGTGGTCACACCAACCAAGATAACACTTGTTCAAAACACAAATAAAACTCCTCAGACTGGGGCTAAGCTGAGCCTGAGTGACAGGAAGGAAAGGAGGAAGCAGGAAATGCTGGTGCAATAGTGACAAGAACACAACGTGAACCACAGAGCTGTCCCAGCCCTTCCATTCTGCAGCTGGAAGAAGCCCCCAGCCCAGCACCTCCCGTCCTGATGTGCTCACCAGGTAACACAAAAAAGGGACAAAATCTGTACAGACAACAGCTGTGAAATTGCACTTTTAGTACCAGAAACATGCAGGCAACCAAAGGGCTCAGCCTTGGGTATTTCCAGCTAGAGGTTCATGTCTTGTCCCACCTGCCAGATGAGGGTGACAATTCTCCCCCAGGAGTGCTCGCTTTATCCCTGGGAAAGTGCTGCCCCAGCCCCAGACTGGGACCAGACAGGTTTTTATGTACTTTTTAAGCAGGTGCTTTGAGGGACAGCAGGAAAACAATGAGCAGCAGCACGAGGAGCAGCAGCAGAGCAGTTCCCCCCTCCCCATCCCCCTGACATACCCGAGGTGATCCCTTCTCCCCGGTTGATCTGGGCGAAGAGTGCCGAGCGCGAGGCCGAGTCGTCTGTGCTGGAGCTCACGGGGGCAGGAGGAGGGGGAGGCCCTGGAGGTGGGGGTGCAGCCCCAGCTGGTGGGGCAGGTGGTGCTTTAGCCCCTGCTGTGGCTACAGGACCCTGGAAGAGCAGGGAAGAGGAAAAGGAAGTCACACCAGCTCCGTTGGTGCCGTGGTGACAGCGCCGGGCTGGCCCCGTTTTGCTCACTCACTGTTTTGCTCACTCACTGTTTTGCTCCAGGTCAGCCCTGTGGTGTGGTACTCTTTGATGTAGGCCTGCAGCTCTGTCCAGATGCTCAGATAAGCTTTCACCCAGTCCACTTGTTTTTTATCTCTGAGAACACAAGGAGGTGAGAGAAGGAAGAATTAAAGGCAGAGGAAAGCTAAAGTCAGATGCTGGAGCAGCCCCAGCTGGCCAAATTCAACAACATCCCAAAGAGAAAACCAACTTACACATCCTTGTACTCCTTGAGGATCCGGTTGGTGTAAAACATGGCAGCATCAGTCATTTCCTTCACGTAAGGACCAGGCTTTGGAGCCTAGAGCAGAAAGAACACGTTGGCACTGAGCAGCCCACACTCTCCCCAGCAGCCCAAGGAAAACTCTTCCCACTGGAATCCTCACCATGGCCACCCAGCCCAGGGCTGGGATGCTCTCACTGACTGCTGACAAGTGGTTGAAGAGTTTGCTACCACGGTTCTTCTCCCTGAAATTCTGCACAGCCTGGATCTGCTCCGAGATGGGTTTGAGGAGATCTGAGAACACGTTCTGCGCAACACACAGGGACAGCAACAATTAAAGAGATTAATTAGCACTGGAATGGCTGCACAGCTGAGGTGATGGTGACTCAAAAGAAGATTCCAACTGGCACCAGTGACTGCTACAGCTCCTGTCCAGGCCAGGCTTGGTCCCCCAGCCCAGCTCCTCCAGGGCTGAAGTCATTGCTCCCATCGGATCGGCGCCGCGGGAGAACGCCAAGAACTGTGACTCATGTTCAATCCAGGAGACACTGACACAG
The DNA here is from genome assembly GCA_037834095.1 of Argya squamiceps. Classification (NCBI taxonomy): domain Eukaryota; kingdom Metazoa; phylum Chordata; class Aves; order Passeriformes; family Leiothrichidae; genus Argya; species Argya squamiceps. The sequence goes on along the minus strand of JBBMKD010000079.1, from coordinate 5,551,581 downwards.
CTTGTTAGTAACCAGGACAGAAATAGCATTTGCCTTTCCTGGGCTCTTTTGTTCCAACACACAGTTTGTTACATTTTTCCTCTCCTCCACCAACCCTCAGAGAAAAGGGTGCTGGGACCTACACCCTGCCCCTCAAACAGAGTCCCAGCAAGTTCAGAGCTCACCCCCATCAAGCCAGACTTCAAGATTCCACTTATTTCTCAAGTCAATCCTTCAGTATTTGGGTGGTAAAAATTTGTTCCTGTGTGCTGTCCCCTTGGAATGCTGACTGGAAGTGCCAGAAGTGCTCTGGGCTCAGAGCACAGCACAGAGCCAGCTCCGTGTTTCTGCTCTGAGGCAACTTTTCCTTCCTTTAACATGGGAGTCTCCTGCTGGTGGCAGCAGAGAGGGACAAATTTGGGCAAAACTTGCTTTCCAAAGCCTCAGCTTCTGCTTTTGCTGCCCTTTCCTGTGTTTAGATGAAAACTGAGAGGTCCCAAGCACCTCTGGCCAGGCCACACTTGCAGCAGCTCCAGCCCAGCAGCACATTCCAGTCACAGGATGGGGAAATTCTTCAGCACAAGCACTAAGAGTTCACCCATTCTGCATTTTAAACTGGCTGCTCCAGAATCAGGCTCCTGCCAGACAACCTGCACAAAGAGCCACCCTAGATTAAGGCTGTTCTTTGTTCATAATCCTTTATTTAAATAATGTGTCCCTGGGATTTATAAGCAGATTGTCAGGCTAGAGGCTGCACAGAGCTGCATTCCAGCAAGCCTGGAGAAACATAACAACCCTCCAACGCTGATTTTGGGGGAAAAGATGCAGATCTACTTGGCAGTGAATAGGAAAGGAGCACAGAAATGCAGCTCCCACAATGTAACAGTAGAAGCCACGACTGAGTGAGATAATAACTGCAAAGAAAAGCAAGGTGGGATCCTGTTGCTCGGGGAAAAAACAGTTCTCAGCAGGGAAAAGCCAAATGCATTCAGGATCAGATTCTCAGCCACACATCCTGCTGAGAAGCAGCAGCCCAGGCTAAAGTGTTAAATTACCTGCTAAGGACAAATCAATCCTAAAAGCCCAGTGATTATTTAGAGGCCATTGAGCAGAGATAAGTGTCTGCTCTGCTCCTGGAGGAGTCTGAAGCCTGAAAGTCTCTGAGCATCACATAATGAAAAGCAGGAGCTACACAAATGCCAGGGTGGCTCCTGGCCCAGACAAGAGCCTGTCTGGAGGTTCTCAGGGAGCACTGATTGAGCAGAGCTGCTGCCAGGTGAAACTGGAGACAAGAGGCTGCCAGCTGACACCCCCAGGCTGCTCTGACAGCTCCACAACACTCTGTGCTGGAACAGCTGGGAAATGCCAGTTCTGCAGCCCCCAGAACCAACAGCCAGGATTCTGGGGAGCCCCCAGAGCAGTTCATGCCTTCAGCAAGTGTCCCCAGTCCTCCTCCAGTTCCTCTTTTGGTGCAGATGTGACAGCCCAAGTCCCCCCAACACTCACCCTGACCCCGAGGGCAGAGGTTTCTGACCAGGGATTCCCCACACTCACCTCTGCTGGCTGCTGATGCTGAGATGCCACCACCAGAAGGGCCCTCTCACTCATCAGGCCTGCGTGGACCATCTCAGCCTGAGGACAGACACAAACATGAGGGAGATTCCCTTTGTGCCACATCAATAAATCACCCCACACTGGCCTCAAAGCACATTCCTGGAGAAACCCACCCCCAGAGGAACCTCACCAGAGTGTCACAGCTCAGGGCTGGGGAGTTTTCAGGCCTCCTAAAGGTCTGTATTTTTAGGAGGCATTTAGGATTTCCAGGAGAAGGTTTGATTCATCCTGTGTGTGTGTAGGTGTGTAACCTGGAGGTTATCTGCTCTGAACCCTCAGGGATTACAAACATCCTGGGATGCAGTGCTAGAGGAATGGAGACTCTGACAGCAAACTTGGCCCCTCCAGCCCTCAGGACAGGCAGCAGCTCTGGAGCAGAGGGAGAACAGGAATCCTTACGTGTTTCTGCACATCCCCACCAACTTCTTTGCTGATCTTGGTGTACTCAGCCACCGGCCCAGCCAGAAGGGCATCGAAAGCCTGCACGTACTGAGCCACCCCTGTGGGGAAAAACCAGAGCACAGAGATCACCAGGAGCATCCCACAGGCTGCCACAGCCCTAAGCTGCACCTCCCACCTGCAGGAGGCTCAGCCCAGAGCTGAGGAAGTGCTGCAGCCACAGAGGTTTTATCTTCACGGGGCAGCCCCTGGTCCCCAGAGAGTGCCCTGTGCCCTGTGCCAGCCCTCCCAGAGAGTGCCCTGTGCCAGCCCTGCACGGCTCCTGGCACTGCCCTGGGAGCTGCTTTGGGCCTCACCTTTGGCAGAACCATCTCCACACATGCCAGAGCCTTGGCACACGGTCTCCAGGCGCTCCACAGCCTTCTCCAGCCGCTCCACCAGCCTCTCCATGTCTGCTGCTGTGCACGACCTGCAGGCAGGAGACAATCACCTCCATCCTCACGTGCCACACAGGGTTTATGGCTGGCTGGTACAAGCTCTACCAGTTCCAGGAGAATCATTTCTGCCCAGCTCTGCACCCTGAGGATGGCCAGCAGTGCACCCTCACATTAGCAAAGACAGCTGGGTTACACAACAGCCTCTTGCTGTTGCCACACTCGCCCCTTAATAGTTTCTATTCCATTTTAAAGGGCTCCTTACATGTGTAAGAACATAAAACTTGCACCTTCTGACCTCGTAGTGACACCACTCAGTGACACCAAGGTCTGCCCAGGTTCTCACTGCAGTCAGCTCCTGGCCACAGTCCCAGCTGTGACCACACAGCTCAACTGCTTTGCTGGGAGCTCGCACATTCCAGGTGAAAACTACTGGGTTTGAATCTCCAAATGCAGCTGGAAGGACCTCCTGGAGTCCTGAATTGCTCCCAGGAGCATCTGTAAGCCCAGCATCACTCCAGCAGAGAGCCTGAGCCACCCTGGCACACGCCAAGGGGAGCAGCTGCACGAGCTGGGGTGGCAGAGCTGCTCCTGCAACAACGCGCCCCTGTTCTTCCTCTGCAGCTCTGCAGAGCCTCCTCTGCAGCCACTGCACAGGAAAGAGGCCCAGGCACGCCAGCCATTTGCTACATCTCATCTGGAAAAAGTCTTAAAAGTCACATAAACTTTCCATTAATTATTGCTTTGCACCAAGCAACAAGACAGGTCACGCTCCCGGCACAGTAATGCCCAGGGAATGCGGGGAGGGAGCAGCAAAAAGTCACCAATGGCTTTTTTATCTTATCACCACTCATCAAAAGATTTTACAGCATGAATCACGATGGTGGCCTGGACACAATTTCCTTCTCAAGTGGTTGCTGCAGCCTGCAGAAGCTCAAACCCCTGCCTTGGAGAAGGGGGTCCTTCCCAAAATATTCCCTAGAATGCTCAAGGAGGAAGGCAGGGCTCACTCAGCTGAGCTGACACTGGATCCCCTCTGAGAGGAAACCTCAAGTTCTCACTCGAGTTTTGCTTTTGTTCACAAGCCCTCTCAGCCCTGCTTCAAAGTGCACGTTTTCACCTGATTTCCAGAGGATGTGGGGCAGATCCAGGATTAGTCATGAGCCCAGCACTGATGTCACCAGACAAACAAGGCCGTTTTCCACCCCTCTTCTGCCTGCTTGCCTCAGGAGAGGCAGCTCTGTCGTGGGGGGCAGGGGAGAGGCCGCCCCCCCTTCCCAAGAGGAAGAGAAGTGGTTTCCTCCTCTGTCTTCAACTGAGCCAGAGGATGGACTGTGCCTAAAACTGGACAGCAGCGACTGGATGCCTTCCAGATACACACGTACAAAACAAAATCCAAACCAAACCTCCCCCCAAAAAAAACCAAAAAAAAAAACCAGAAAAAAAAAAAAAAAGAAAGAAAGGAAAAAAAAAAAGTGCAGAGAAGCTGAAACTCCACAGCAGAGTCACAGAGCAAAGAAGAGCTCTGCTCCTTTAACTGAGAGCGATGCAGAAACCCCGACCGCAGGATCCTCCGCTCGCTGCTGCGCCCGCGGCTTCCCGTGGGAGCACAGCCAACAGCCAGCCGGGCTCTGCCTCCCCCGCTGCCAGCACCGAGGGTGGGCTCTCCCCCCAAAAAAAGCCACCTGCAGGGGAGCCGTGCCACGCTCCCGGAGAGGGATGTGGCACAGGGAAGGAGCCCGGGCACACAAAGCCGCTGTTCTGCGCCGCTGATCCCCCCACGCCACATTCCAGGCGAGGCTCTAATCTGATCAGCCCCATCACCCAGTGGCAAACTGCAGCTTGGATCAGGATTTACTGAGCAGAAAGTCCAGCTGGAAAGCTGTTTCCTACCCCTCCCCACACAACAGCAAAGCACCCTCAGCCCTGGGTGGGATTAATGTCCTAAAATCGCAGCGTTCCTTGGGACTGGCATTCCTGCCACTCTCCCTTTGCTACTTGACAGCTCCTTGCTTGTTTTTCCTGAGTGCTCCACACCAGCTCTGCAAACCTGGTGCTGCCAGGCAGATGGTGAACTCATTTTAATTTCCTTTTAATGGGTGGCATTAGGGCAACTTAAAAGATAAGTCAGTCGGCAAATTGGCAGCAAAATGAGAGCTAAAGTGCAGGCAACCCGAAGTCCTGGGTCTCAGTCCCTCCCCTTGACTCACCCTCCCTGTGCTCTTTGCCCTGTGGATGCAGCTATTTCTGCAGCCTGGATACTCGTAAGGAACGAAATAAAAAGATTGAGCTGTAACTAAATCATAGTTCACAACCCAGAGATTAACATTCAGCAAGGAAAATAAAAACAACCCCACAGCGGGCCTGCCTGGACTGCATCTAGGCAGTGTTTTTTGTCTTCTGGCCTGTTTGAATGGAAAATAATTCGGCACAAAGTGACAAATCGACTTCACAGGTCTCAGTGCAAACAATCAGATCTCGTTTCCCTTCTCTGAGGAGGGAGATGAGACACACAGCCCATCCAGAAATCATTTCTGCTCTGCACATCACCCTGTGCTCCAGAGGGATGAGGGAGACTTTTCCAGCTCCCAGCGCAGGGCTGGAGTTCTCTGACAGGGTGGGGATGCAGCTCTCCCTCCCCAGACCACAACACAGGATTTAAACCCAGGTCTTGTTCGAATTCAATTGAACTTTGATTACCAGTGGAGCGGAAGCAGCAAACAGGCATTTCACCCAGGGCCAGAGGGGCCATTCCTTTTCACAGCACATTTGTTCATCTATCAACTGCCCTTTATTCCCACCACGGCCTGGGAACACAGCTCTGGACACGCTGTGCCACAAACGGCCTGAGCAGAGCAATAAAAGGAAGGGATTTTATTGGTAAAAAACATCAGTTACCCCAAACCCTGCAGGTCACAGCAAGAGGAGCTTCCTGTTTGGGGAACATCAAGGAGCTGGCTTGTCCCAGCCTCAGAGTGAGCAAATTCTCAGAAAAACACCAAAAAAAAAGAAATTATTTGCTTGCCTGAGACAGCACATAAACCTGAGCCCTTCCTTAGACATTCTGGAAGACACAAATGCTGGTTTTAGAGGCAAAGCCAAGTCAAACCTACGCTTCTGCTCACACCGAGCCCGACAAACTGCTGTCAGCACCACGGAATTTGCATCAGCTACTTCCTGTTTCTACAGGCAAGAGAAATAGAGATGGGACAACTAAATTAGGAACATACCACAGTTTATTTCTGAGCTGACACTGGAATATCTCAGGGGATCAGCTACCAGATGATTTCCAGCATTTATATCTGCCAAAAGCCCAAGGAATTTTTTATTTCTTCTTTTTTAAACAGTCCAGCTCATCAAGGCAGGAATTATATGAGGCAAGGCAGGAGTCAAATGTCTGAATTTAGCCAGTGGTCAGGAGCAGCCATGAAGACAAGACAGCTATTGCTGGTCCCAGCAGCTGCCAGGACAGAGATCTCAGCTGTTTAGAGTCCAACAATACTTGCTGACATTGCGCCAGAACCCGTGCTGGCTGCTCCTGCTATTTCAGATCCACTTCATTTAGAAAACCAAGAGTGCTTTAAAAAAAAAACAACAACAACAAAAAACCCCATCTGGCCCGTATTCCAGCTTTCCCATAGAACAAACCCTCTTGAAGCCATTAAAAAATGTTATTTGGTGTTTTACTGACACATTAAGAGGGGGGTTAAAGCTCGGCGCTGGAGCAAAGGCTCCTTTTTCAGCACAATTATCTGAATTAGGAGGTTTGTGCTTGCCAGCCTCACTCCTCTCACTTCCTTTCCCCGTCAGGGTGATGAATCCACCGGGGAGGTAACCAAGGCTCTGGGATCTGAGCTAAACTGGGTGCAGCACCCAGCTCCATATCAGGAATTCTGAGCATGGAGGCTGCTCAGCATCTCCTCCTGTGCCTGCTCCAGCACGGGCCGCTTGGCTGGACTTTCTGCATGAATAAAAGGGGTATTTCTGGCTTTCAGAAAGCTCAGCAATATTCCAGGGACACAAGGATGGCCTCTGGAAGGGAATGGGCACACGCAGCAGTGGATTCTTGGTTTTTGTCCTGCCATCTGCAGCACAAGGCTGGGGGAATTCCAGAACCCGACGTGCAAAACAACCCTGTAATTATTATTTTTTCCACCTCGCTATCTCACGAAATCCAAAGGAATCGCACATTTATCCCGTCCCAACCACCCGCAAAACGCCAAGAGGAGGAACCGGCAACAGGCTGAGGACCGGGCACCACCCCGGGAAGATGGAGACGGTACCGGGGGCGTGGAGCACAAAAAAATAACCGGGGAAAAGCCGGATCAGCCCCCTGGCACCGCCGTGCCTGTCCCGGTGAGTCGGTGCAGCCCCGGTAACCGAGCCCGCCGCTCCTGCAGGGCCCCCCGGTGACAGCCCCGCGGGGGTGTTCGCACCATTCCGTGCCCCAAATTAACCCCAAGGCACCGCCTTTAGGGGATTTATCCCCTCAACCGGACCGGGGCTTCTCCCGCATCCCGGCCCGGGTTCCCCCGCCCGGTGCCCGGTGCTGATCTCTGTCCCCGCTCACTGTCGCCGGTACCGCCCCCAGGTCTGGCCGTGTCCCGGTGCCGGTGCCCGCTCACTCCCACGTTCAGATCCGGCCGTGCCCGGTGCCGATCCGTGCTCACTTCCACCCTCAGATCCTCCGCCCCGGCCGTGGCCGGTGCCGGTGCCCGGTGCCGGTGCCCGGTGCCGGTGCCCGGTGCCGGTGGGCGTTCACCCCCACCCTCATATCCCCAGCCCCAGCCGCGCCCGGCGCCCGCTCACTCCCACCCTCAGATCCCCCGCCCCAGCCG
>JBBMKD010000079.1:5516930-5529103 GCA_037834095.1 Argya squamiceps | reverse complement strand
CGCTCCGCGCCACCGCCCCCGGCCATGCCGTGTGCGCGATTGAATGGGCCCCGCCGCCTCTCGCCCGCCCTTGTACCGGAGAACCCGCCCCGGGAGCGGCTCACGACCCGCCTCTACCCGCCCCCTCCTGCTCCTCCTTCTCCCGTCCCGGCCCGCCCCCCCAGCGCTCGGTGTTTTCGTCCCTTCTCCTCTGCCCCGCATCCCCTTAATCGATGTATTTATTCCCCCGTTCTTCATCCCTCACCCCCCTACTTCCTTCCATCCCAGCCCTTCATCCCTTAGGATCGCGGAAGGGTTTGGGTGGGAAGGAGCCTTACAGCCCATCTCATCCTGCCAGCTCCCAGCCAGATTGCTCCGAGCCCGAATCCTTCCTGGCCTCGAGCACTTCCAGGCACGGAGCACCCACCACCTCTCCGGGCAACCTGTGCCAGTGTCCCACCTCCCACATCGTTAAAAACTTGCTTTGTATCTCACTTAAATCTCCCCTCTTTCTGTTTAAACCATCACAACAGGCCTCAAAAGGATGCAGGGGACACTCGCAGTGTCCCCCTCGCTGGGTGGGACATCGATGCCAGCCCCTCTCAGCTGTGCCAGGGGCTGTTTGCCCACCCGTGAGGACGTGCAGACCTGTGTCAGTGTCACCACAGTGTCGCCACCAGCTGGCCTCAGGCCACCAGGGTTCAAAGATCACCCTGAGATGAGGATGCAGAGCAGGGCTGAGCCAAGGGGGCCAGCGTGGCACCGGTGCCGTGCCCTGAGTGCCACTTGGAGCTGGGCTGGGCAGGAAGGACAGGAGCTGGGATGCAGCAGAACCTGAGAGATGAGCAGGGAGGGTGGCCCAGCAGCTTCAGGCACTCCCAGTTTTTGGGATCCCTGAGCTGGTTGTCACCACTGACTCAGAGTTTCTGGCCCCTCACATATCTGCAGTGAGTTCCCCTGGCCGTGCCTTGTGTCACAGGGATGCTACTCCCCGTGGGTGAAGCTTCAGGGTGCCCAAATCAGTGACACAAAATACCTTGGAACAAGAGAGGAGTGAGGTGTGGATAAAGACCTGCCTCAGTTTCCCTTTTTACAGGGAAAACCTTTTGCCCAGGAGCAGAGAGGACTCCTGTGGTGGCACTTGACCACACTCTAGGGACCAGACTCCCCACACTGGTGTGTGACCCCAGCACCATCACTTTATCCCGGGGGCTCCTCATCTCCTGGGAATGCTTTTGGCATTCCTGTCCTTGAGCAAAGCACTTGGGAGCTGTCTCCTGGGCAAACACGGCTTTAGGGGAACAAAGGGAGGGCCTTTGAGTCAGAGATTCTGCAGAAAGACCACAGATAGGTGAGCCCAGCATATGAAGAGGAGAAGTAGACAGACCAGGATTTCCCCGGATTAGGAAGATTTTCTCCCCCAGATCTGGCATTGCACAATTTCCGGAGGGGGATTTGAGCCCTTCCTCCCCGGGCAGATGCTCTGGGGGATCCTCATGGTGATAAATGAGCCACCAAGGGCTGGTCCCAGCAGGGATGTCCGTGCAGCAGCTCCGGCCAGGCCTGGGAACTCCAGGGAGCCACAGGTGGTTGGGGCTGGGCCACTCACAGGGCCACCTTTGTCACCAGAACCCCAAATACCCCTCTGACAGTGACACTGCACCAGCCTGGCCTCCACAGCCCTCACCTGGGCACACCACGGGGGCCTCTTTGGGGATGGCACCCAAATGCTGGCCCTGGGGACATTGGAGGATGGAGGGTTCAGTACATGATGCCATCCCTCGTGCCACCCACACCTCCCGCTGTCACACATCCGGCACAGCCTGGAGCAGGATCTGAGCAAGTGTGAGAGCAGCCGAAACCAGACAGCCCTGCCAGGCTGGGCCAGCCCAGACAGGGAGGGTGGGCTCGGGGGCAAACAGCAGAGAGGTGATCCCAGAGCTTTTGGAGGGCCCACAGACCTGCCTGAGCGTGGGGATAAGCACTGCCTGACATCACGGAGCTTCTCCAGGGCTCAGGGCACCTCCTGCTGTCGGGCAGAGACAAAATGAATGGATGGAGTGAGGAGGCAGCAGGGCTGGAACCAGCCGTGCATTTTCCTCTCCTTTTCTCTGCGCTCTCAGAGTGGGTCCTGCATGCCCAGGGGGCTGGGGCTGGTGTGACCCCGGGGCTGTGGGCTCTGTCCCCCTCCCTGTCAGGCTGGGCAGTGTTTAGTGATGTTCCTGCAGCCCAAAGGGGCTTGGGAGGGCGTTTTACAAACCTCCAGCCAGACTCTGTGCCTGCCACCCAACAGCTTCTTGGGGACAGAGGGGACTCACAGCATGGCTGCACGTGGCAGCTGCCCTGTGCTGCCCACCCCTCTCCTCTGTGGGACCCTGGGGACAGTGTCACAAGGCAGATGGGGACGAGATGGGGTCAGGATGTGTTGGCACAGCCTCTGCTCCCTCCCTGACCATCCAAGAGCCCCATGGGGATGGCAGAGTGGCTCGAAGGCTGCTGCTGCTGCAGTGACATGGGGACAGCCAGAGGCAGCCCAGGACACCCCTGAGACCTCTGTTAGGCTCTGGGGGTGGCTGCCCACTGCAGGGCAGCACTCTGGGGTCTGGAGCTTCAAAGCACAACCCTGCTGGAAGTGGGGATCCAAAGGGCACTGGGCCATGGGGAGATGCCCTTGCATCATGTGTGGAGCCGTGCCAAAATCTTCCCTGGAGCTGTGCCAGCACCGAGGACACGCACGGTGTGGAGCTGTGCCAGCACCCTGCAGCCGTGGGGCACGGGGAGGGTTATCCTGTCCCCTGGGTGGCCCCTCTGTCGCTGTCACCGCAGCCCCCCCGGGGCTGTCACCCACCCACCGTCCTTGTGCACAGCGAGAGCTCTCGGGTCTGTTTGCTCAGTGCCTGGAGAGGCCGCGATGAAAGAACTGCGGCCCCTCCCCAGCGCTGCTCCCGCACCTTCAAAGCTTCCAGAACCCCTCGAGCTCCTGCCTCGCCCTGGGTAAAGCCGGGGGCGCCGCAGAGGCCGGCGGGGAGGAAGGAAAGAAGAGAGGAAGGAGACGTGGCCGAGCGTTATAGGCGGCAGGAGGGCGCGCTCCTGTGCCTGCCGATGAGGTGGCGCAGGGACAGGCGGCCGGGGACAATGCCAGCAGTGTCACCAACCGTGGCCACTTGTCACTGCAGGTGCTGGGACAGCACAAAGTGGCAGCTCAGTCTCTGCCCTCAGTGCAGGGCCGTTTGTGAAGGAGGAAGAGATGCTTCCCAAAGAGGGGAAACGGCGGGAGGACTCCGGCTGGTGACACCCCGGGGACGTGCCCGGGGCTGCCGACGTGGCTTGGGGCCGCAGCCAAAGCTGAGAGCGGAGTACAAAGGGAACATCAGCCCGGATTCCACTGCGATTCCCGGATTCGCAGCTCCTGCCCCAGCCCCGAGGGCGTTACGGGCAGGATTGGGATGCTCACGGCTGCTCTGGGTCAGGAGAACATTTAGGACTCGGTGGCCATCGCGGGGACCCCACGGCTGGGAAACCCCAGCCCCGGGCCAGCAAGGGAAGGGCAGGAGCTGCCCCCGGGACACACCGGGACACACCGGGACACACCGGGACACACCGGGACACACCGGGGCGCATCACCTGCTTGGGGACCCCGGAACAGCCGCCAGCCCAGCGCCCGCTCCCAGCCCTGCTCCTCTGCCGGCCCAGTGCCCGCTGGTAATGGGGAAACTGAGGCACGGAGCGATGGCAGCGCCGTCCCCCCCGGGCGGGGGGTGCCCGGTGCGGTGTCACCCGCGCGTCCCCGTCCCCGCCGCCCCACGGACGGTGCTCCCGGGGCCAGCAGGTGGCGCCCTGCGCCCGCCGGTGGCGGCGGACGGGGACAGGGACCGGAGGGGACCGGGGGGAGCTGTGATGGACCGGGCTGGGCTGGGCTGGGTTTATCTGTGCTGGGCTGGACTGGGCTACATTGGACTGACTGCACTGGACTTTACTGGGCTGTGCTGGTCCATGAAGGGCATTGCAGGACTGGGCTGGGCTGGGCTGTACTGGTCACCGGACTGGGACAGTTTCCTCCCTCCAGGGCCGGTGCTGCACCCCGGGCATCGGCTCCCAGTCCCCCCAGCTCCCAGTGCTGCAGCCTGGGGCAGATCCCGCGGCCTCATCCCCACGGGTGGCACAAGCAGGGTGTTGGGGCTGAAGTGGGTTTGCACACACTGAGAGGGGAATCTGTCGGTTCCAGACGGACTTTGTACCTCTATGTGTGTGTTTTTAACATTTAAGTGCAGTAGGTGAAAGCCCCGCTGTGTTTTCACAACATTTATTGCCCTTTCGAGAAGGAACTTGGCGCTGGGGAGATGTAGCACCCTGCTGAGCTGTCCTGTGTCCCCAAGGACACAGCGTGTCCCTCTGGACCCCTGGATGTGCCAGGTGCTGCATGGGCAAAATGCTGCTGGTGGGAGCTGAGTGTTTGCCCCTGTGGCTCCTGATATTCCCGGGGGTTCCCAACCCTTCCATGTCCTGCCCTCCATGCACAGACCTCCTTCCTCATGGCTGTCCCCTACCTCTGTTTTCCTGGTGTCCCAACAGCCCCTCCTTGTTTTAGCCAGCGTTTTTCTGGAGCCTTCAGTGGGGGAAATGTTCCCAGCTGGGTCTGTGAGGGCTTTGGGAAGGATTGGGGATGCCTCCAGGTGGCATCCAGGGTGGCGCCCTGAGCTGGACACAAACACTGGGTGACCCCACTGCTGCCCAGTGCCGGAGCCGCTCTCCTGCCACCCAGTGTGAGCTGGGCAGCCCAACAGGAACTGGGGTGACAGCCAAGCAGGGGTGACAGATGAGAAAGAACACTCAAAAATCATCCCCGGCAGCAGCTGATGCCTCCTTGTGACTTGTCCCCCTCTTCTCCAGTTAGCTTTGCCCTCGTCCCCAGGCTGGTGGCACAGCCGCGTGTCCCTCCTTGGCTCTTGCAGAGGGGGGTCCCCCAAACCCTGCCCCTCCCGGTGGGCTCTAAGAGCCCCTGGGACGCTCCTGGGGGGCAGCGAGGAGCCCCCAGCCCAGTGCACGGGGTGGCTGCTGCTCCACAACCCCGTGAGCATCCCCGGTAGCGACACCGGGGACCCCCAGGGTGGGGGGCACGCACCCCCCTCACCCTGTCCCCTCGGCGGGCGGAACACTGTACATGATCACGCCTTTTATGCAAATATTCATGCTGCGATTGGCAGGGGCGGGGCCGGGTTCGGGCTCTCTTCTAAATAAAAGCGGGGAAACAATGCGCCCGCGGTCCCGGCTCGGGGGCTGGCGCCGGGGTGGGGGTCCCCCCTCATCCCTGGGGGCTGCCCCTTTCCTGAGCTCCCGTTCTTCTCTGGACCGCCGCCCCCTTTTCCCGTGCCGAGATGGAGTTTGACTCGTATCAGCATTACTTCTACGATCACGACGCCCAGGAGGATTTCCACCGCTCCACGGCGCCCAGCGAGGACATCTGGAAGAAGTTCGAGCTGGTCCCCACGCCCCCCCTGTCCCCGCTGGGCACCCTCGGGGAGAAGGGGTGCTGCTCGGGAGCGGAGGAGCGGCCGGGATGGTTCTCCCGGTACTGCCTGGCCGGGGAAGAGCCGGAGTATCTCATAGGCACGGGGCAGATCTTCGGGAACCTGAGCGCTTTCATCCTCAAGGATTGCATGTGGAGCGGTTTTTCAACGCGGGAGAGACTGGAGAAGGCGATGACGGAGAAACTTTCCACGGGCACGCAGAGAGCCACCCCGCACAAACCGTCCTTCGCGCAGGATTTTGGCTTCAGCAGCTCCGTCAGCGAGTGCGTGGATCCCGCTGCCGTCTTCCTTTGCCCGCTGGCCGAGAGCAAGATCCCCGCGTCCTCGGGATCCGAGGGCCAGAGCGATTCCGGTAAGGGATGGAGCCGCTCCGCCGCCGGGCTGCCGGCTGCCCCCAGCCCGGCGTGGGGAACACGCGTGTCCACACATGTGTGTGCAGGGATCCTCCCGGCCGGGCTGCGCCTTTGTTGAGACTCCAAGCGAGCCCCGGTCCCGGCCCCACGAACAAAGCGGGCTCGGCTGTTCCCCTTTCCCGCTGCGTTTCTGCTCGGGAAGCTCCTGTCCTTCTCGGGGGGGTGCGTGGGGCTCCCTCCGGCTGTTGCGTGGGACTCTGGTGGCCCCTTTCCCTCGTCCCGGCCCCGCGGAAACCTAGTGTGAAGGTTGAAGGGCAAGTTTGCAGCTCATCGCGGAAAAGTTTGGGGGTTGAGCGCTGCACCGCGCTCTGCCGCCGGCTCGAAATTCGGCTGCTCCCCCTTCTTCCTCCCACGGCCCACCCGGGACAGGCTTCCCTCGGGACAAAAGGCAAAAGATGCCCTGGGGGCAGCAGGTTTGGGAGCAGCGGCGTGTCCCCCGAGGCGGTGGCTCGGTAGGACGGGCAGGAACCGCCACCTCGCGTCCCAACCCAGCCCCGGGGCACGTCTGCCTGTCCCGCGTGGGGTGTGGGTTTTTACACGGGGGGGTCGGGCTGGGACGCGGATACCTCCGAAACCCACCCGCCAAGGGCAGTGTGGTGCCTCTGCCCCGCATCTCTCCGATCTCACGCCAATTTTCGGTGCTTATTTGCAAACACCCTGCGGCTCTCCACAACCCCCCCGCCCCGCGCGTTGTTTCCCTGGCTCCCACGGGCTGACTCGGCTGCCGTGGGAGCGCTGACGCGGTGCCGTGACCCCGTTAATAAATCCGCCGGTGGCCGCCACCTGCGCCGGTGAGTCACGGCGCGGGGCTTAATGCCATTAGTAGCCCGGGGACCGTAAGCCAGGTCGCGGGCGTTAAGAGGCTTAACCCAAATATGCGGGGGCCTGGCGGGAGGCCTCGGGGATGCCGGTGGGGTCCCGGTGCCGCGGGGGTCCCGGAGGGGTCCGGCCGCGCCACGTGGGCGCCGAACAAAAAGCAACAGATTGCAAACAATGAGAGGGGCCGCGCTGATGGACAGGAGCGTGGACCAATGGGGTGGCAGAACAGGCAGCCGGCCCCGCGGGACAGCCAATGGGCGCCTGGAGGAGGCGGGGCTACGCTGTCCGACTTTTATTATTAATGAGCGTGTGTGTGTACGGGGCTGAGGCCGCGCGGGTTGTGACACTGATGAGTGCCCCCCAGCCCAGTTGGGGGGTTTGGGGTGCCTGGGCTGAACCCCAAAGCCTGGAGGATTTGGGGTATCGGCTGAGGCCACTATCAGAAGCCCACCTCTGGTCCCTTCACAGGAGAGTGGGGGCCGAACCACTGCCCGCGATGCTGGTGGGGCTTTGAGCATCTCGGGGGACCTGTAGCAAGTGGCTGCGTTTCCCCGCAAAGCCTAGGAAAAAAAGTTGGAGGCCCATCCCCTAAAGCGAGAGCAATCGCGGCGGATCTGTCTGGAGCCTGCTCACCCTGCTGTCCCCAAAACCATCTCCCTGCCACTGCGCTTTGCTGGGATGGGAAAATTGCAGTGGCAACAGGCAGAGCGCTTTGGGGCCAATTAGGCTTTATTTAGGTCTTTCTGTTTCTGGGCTTGAGATGCCTTTGAGGTTCAGAGTCTGCTGGAGGGACCTCTTCACCTCTCCCTCCCTGCCTGCACAGTGGGGGATTGTCCCCTCTGTCCCCGGGAAGCCGGGGCTGAATGGGCTTTATCACTTGTGAAAAGTAACAAGTCACCGAGGTGGGAAGCTGCAGCCAAGGGGAACAAAGGGTAGTTCTGCCCTTAAATCCCTCATTTACAATTCCAATGGGCCATGAAAGCACCCGACCGGGATGAACTTTGGAACTAGGCTGTCCCAGCATCCTGCTCCTCCAGTTCACCCCCACCTCGCAGGAGGGCTCGGGTGTTTCTTTCCCGATGGTCCTTTATGATGAACACATGTTGCTCCTGGTGCTGAAGTGAGGCGGAAGTAAAGCCTCCCAGTCCGATTTTGGGGGACCAGGCGCATGAAACAGGGAGGGAATTCCACTCCTTCCCACGTGATGGTGTTGGAAGGGCACTTAAATCACTCAGTCCCTCTGGAGGTCGCAGAGTTCGCAGTGCATGAGCAAACCTTAGTGGGGATGTTGTCCAGGGTGCTGTGGGGACTCCCAGAAAGCTGATAAAAGGTGATGAGAGGTGACTGGGCACTCCCAGTTAACGGGGGGGACCCCCAGAAAGTTGATAGAAGGTGATGAGAGGTGACTGGGCATTCCCAGCTAACGGGGGATTTGTTCTTTCTTTGCCAGAAGGTGAAGAGATCGATGTGGTGACTGTGGACAAGAGACAATCTCTGGGCCTGAGGAAACCAGTCACCATCACGCTCCGTGCCGACCCCCTGGACCCCTGCATGAAACGTTTCCACATCTCCGTGCACCAGCAGCAGCACAACTATGCCGCCCGCTCGCCTCCAGACTCCTGCCCCCCTCCTGAGTCACCCCAGCAGGACCAGGAGGAGGAGGAGGACGAGCCACTCAGCGCTGTGGAGCCTGTCACCCCTGCTGTCACCCTGCCTGAGCCCGCCTTGCCAAAAGCCAGCAGCAGCCCTGGCTCGGACAGCGAGGACGTGGCCAAGAGGAAAAACCACAATTACCTGGAGCGCAAGCGGCGCAACGACCTGCGCTCACGTTTCCTGGCCCTGAGGGACCAGGTGCCCGGGCTGGCCAGCTGCCCCAAGACCCCCAAAGTGGTGATCCTGAGCAAATCCTCCGAGTACCTGCAGTCCCTCATCAGCGCCGAGAGGAGGATGGCAGCAGAGAAGCGGCAGCTGCAGCTGCGCCAGACCCAGCTGCTCAAAAGGATTGCTCACCTTAAGGGGCACTAGCAACCGATGTGCCCCCCTGCTCTGGTCCCCACAAACCCCCCCAGCTCCTTCTCAATTTGCACATTTTTTTATTTTTTTGGTTGCTTGTTGAACTGTTGGCCCTGGGGGCTGGAGCATGTGGCAGTGGCTGTGGGAATGGGTCCACAGCAGAGACCCCACAACAGCATCACCTATCCGGGGTTGGCTTCCTGGCATTGGCTGTTCCAAGATTTCCTTTGTCCCTGCTGTGAACCTTCCTCAGTGACTGCTCCAGTTCAAGAGCTCAAATTTATTCCCCTTCCCCAGCAGCCCCTGCACCCCTCTCTGCCATTTGCCACTGACAGCATCGCTGGGAGCTGCCCCTGGGCATCCACCTCACCCTAAAAATCCCAAGCAACCACGTCTGCCTTGGATCCTGCAAGCAGGCAGACACAGAGCCCAGCACGGGGCTCACCTCTGGATAGATCCCATGGAGGTGGTGATGGCAGGATGTGCCTCTCACCGGGATGAGCAGCACCCCGTGGGCAATCCCCTTGCTCGGCTGGACCGTACCTCACTTCCTCGTCACTTCACGCAGTAGCTGGTCCTGGATTTTATGTTCTAGAAACTGCTGCTGTAACTGCGAGTCTTATACTGGAGGCTGTGTTTTTATACTGTATTTTTGTACCACTTTTTGAGAAGTATTGGTAAAGAGTTTGCTTTTTTATATATATATAAATATATAAAAACTTTTTTTTTTTTTTTTAAAGGGGGATTTCCTGCTGTGGGGGAGGGCTCAGTCCTGCTGCACTTTAGGGAGATCAGGAAGGGGCTGGTTCCTGCTGGACCCTTGAGCTGAGTCCTCGCAGAGGCCATTCACCCCCTTGCAGCTCTCCAAACCATCCATTTGCAATAACAAGGGATTTTATCCCTTTCCCATCCTTCTGAGCATCCTTGTGACCCCCTTTTCCCACCCTTGTGAGTTCTCCTTCACCAGCAGCCACTTAAAATCCTCGGCAAAGTTTTGGGCTTTGCAGGGGTTGGGTTGGGCTGTGCTGCCTTCCCTGCCTGTGCCCTCCTGCTGCCCAGCCTGCTGGGGGGTGTGTGGGTGGCAGAGTCCCCTGTCCCCTCCCAGGGGTGCTGGCAGGGGTGGTCCTGCAGGATGGCACCCTGGGGTCCCTGCTGACCTGCTGAGAATGGTTAGAGTTAACACTGGTTGGATTTAGCACTTTCTTCATTACCTCATACTTCATAAATAAATAAGTTTGCAACAGCCTGGGTTGGCTTTTTCCATGCAGTCTGCTCTGGGTTTCCATGCATCACCTGGGTGCTTCTGGGGGGGCTGCTGTGGCCCCCAGGTTTTGGGGTATCCTGGGCATGAATGGAAATTAATCTATTTTGCACCAGGGCTCAGCTGCACCAAGACTGAGCTCTTTGTCCTGGTTTTCTCCCAGCCCTCGAAGAAGTGGTGGTGGTGGTGGGGCCAGGGAAATGAATCACCTGGATTATTTTTCCTCCTTTTAAGTGGTTTTATTGGCAAGGAAGGGCAGAGAGCCCAGGCTTTGATGTAACTATAAACCCCCCTAATGGGGTTTGGGGCAGGGGGTGTGGGGTGATCGCTGCCCCACAGGTCAGGGGCTGAGGCTGTGTCTGGCAGTAACCCTATAGGGAGGGGGGAATGCAATCCACTCTCTTCCAGGGGCACTGGAGAACTCCATATCCCAGATCTGCCAAGTGGATGAAATTATATATACATGTGTTCTCCCTGCTGCCCCCAAACCTGACGCCTTTGGGTTTCTTTTGTCCTGGCAGCAAAAGTCTTACTCAAAATGCAGGACGGATGTGGGATTATGTTACTGCTGAGGAGTCAGGAGCGAGGAGCTGCTGCTGGAGCCTCGATCACCCGGGGGAAAACCAGCCTTAAATAGCAACGATGCCACAGAGAAGCCCTTAAACACCCATCCCCTTCGGTTCCAGCAGCGTTTCACACTCTGTGTTGCATCACATGGTGTCACAGCCTTTCAGAGCTGCATTAAAAGGTGCTCCCATGACCCACAGCTTAACCAGGGAGTGGGGTGACCTAAATCTGACACCTCGCTCATGCGCAGGAAACAAAGCCCAGATGTCCCAGCCCCTCAAACGGTTATTTTTGTTGTGTTTTTTGTGACAGTCACATTCCCAGTCTGTCGTCTTTCCTCAGCTCAAGGTGACCCTCCCGAGAAGGTTTTTAGCAAGATGGGCTTTTTCTTTTCGTGCTGAAGGTACATAGGAATTTTAAAACATTACTTATCTTTCTTGGAAGTGATAAGCACATCCACGGACTGAGCTGAGACTGTCAGCAGTGGGAGATGTCCCCAAAGCCCAAATCAAAGTGAAGGACTGAGTTGCAGTTTATAAACACCTTTGAGTTCTCCTGCCTAAATCCTGCATCCATATGGATCTCCCTGAAACTTCCCTGGTTACTGGAGCACGTGTCTCCTCTCATATTGTCACGGTCAGGGTGAGGGAAGGAGACTGACAGCACTCTGAAGTGAACAAAATAAGCACTCAGGGCTTTCCTGCTCCCTTGTTCAGCACTGCAATTTATGAATGTCAGCTGCAATCATCACAACTCGGCATTGCCAGGGCCTGAATTATTTTTTAATGCACACTGCCCTGCTAACACCCTGCTCTTTGCTGTATCCCCCAAACCACCTCTGCTTGCCCACCACATCATCCCTCCCATCCCTGTGCCGGCCCGGGGGGTGTTGTGGGCACGATGCCGCCTTCACGCCTGGGCTGGCAAATTTTTAGGACAGTTTCCCGAGGCGGCGATAATCCCTTCCCTGCCGAGGGGGGCCGGCTGCCCACACCCCCCTGGCCCTCAGCCTGGCTCTCGCTGTTGCCGTGGCGAGGGATGCGTGTTGCCAAGGGAGAGCAGCACCGCGGAGGTGCCATGGCAACGGCCTCCCCTTTTTCCCTCCCCTCTGTTGCCGCGGAGACAGCGGCCCGCTCCCCATCCCCTCCTGTTGCCGTGGCGATGGGGAAGGAAGGACGAGCCTCGGGTGGAAGCCGCGGTCGCCACGGCAACACGCTCCTCTCCGTTGCTATGGCAGCGGCCCCCCCCCGGCATCATCCTACTCTGCCCCGTTGCTATGGCAACAGCCCCGCTCCTCAGCGCTTTGCCCCGGTTGCTACGGCAACAGCATCCTTCCTGCAAGGGACCACGGGGCAGAGCCCCACGCGTGGACAAGGGCGTGAAGGGCATGGGGGGCTCACGGGGGACCCGAAAAGGGGAGTGGGGATGGGTTTGGGGACACGGGGAGAGGATCGGGCTGGGTTTGGGGACACGGGGAGATGACCCGGCTGGGTTTGGGGACACGGGGAGGGGACAGGGCTGGGTGGGTGGACCCAGGACACTGGGAGGGGACGGGACTGGGTTTGGGGACCCGGGGCACGGGCTGGGGACCGG
>JBBMKD010000079.1:5490985-5513997 GCA_037834095.1 Argya squamiceps | reverse complement strand
TTCTGGATCCCAGTGTCCCTTCTGGATCTCAGTGTCCCTTCTGGATCCCAGTGTCCCTTCTGGATCCCAGTGTCCCTTCTGGATCTCAGTGTCCCTTCTGGATGCCAGCGTCCCTTCTGGATCCCAGTGTCCCTTCTGGATCCCACTGTTCCTTCTGGATCCCACTGTCCCTTCTGGATTTGTCCCTTGGGAGTGGTGATGCAGTTGCTGTGGCTCACGTTTGGCAGTCAGTGTGTGGAGTCAGGACATCTCCAGAGCCTTGGCTGGCATCGTTCTCATGTCAGGGATGCAATTGTGCTCTCCTTGCACCCTCACTTGTTTTGGGTCCTCCACGCCCCTCTCCAGCGTGGCCCCTGTGAAATCCTGATGTTTTCCTGGCCGCAGATGGCCTGGCTGTGTTTGGGCTCTGTCGTGTCACCTCCTACACTCCTGCCACTCAGGGTGAGGATGGTGCTTTCCCCTCAATGACAACAGAGTTTGGGATGATGCACAGAACTGCTCTCAGAGCAAAGATTCGGGACACCCTGCCCTTCCCGGGCTGCAGACCCTGAAAACCGTGGCTGTTTGTGTGTCCTGCCTCAGTTTCCCCACCTTCACCAAAGGGGGCAGCGCTGACCTTGCCGCCCGGCGCGGGGGCTCGGCGCAGAGGTGGGAGGACGCCGTCAAGGCTAAGCATCTTTAGCGCTGCCTTGTGTTCCGTGTCTCGGAGCCCGGCTGCTCCAGGCTGCCGCTAATCTGTTTTGGGGCCTTAGAAAGCAACAAAGGCTTATCTGAGCCGCTGGCTGAAAATAGAAATGAGTGTCAGGAGGACGTCTCGGTGCGAGGCCCTGCCGACAGCCAGCTGGTGGAAACCTTCTCCGGGCTTACAGCCTGTGTGTAAAAGGCTGCCTTTGTTTCCTCCCAGCCCACACACTGACACCGCATTCCTCCCCTTGTTGCCAGATATTCCGGGAGGCTCCGGGTGTTTTAATCTCCGGGAGAAGCCGGGGGTAGCAGCCTGGGCTGGTGGATCCTGGATGTGCCCGTGCGGGGCACTGGGAGCTGCCGGCTGACTCCGAGGCAGCCCTGGGTGCTCGCTGTGATTTCAGGCAGGCAGTGGGAATTGGAGGAGCTGGAGGGTTGGAAATGGGGAGAGCAGGCACGGAGCCAAAGCTCGCTGAAATTTCAAAGGCTTTCTGTGCCGTGTTGAATGGAGCTGCCAGGGATCAATAGGCTGCCCGCAGCCACGGGGCACGTTGGCAGAGCTGCCTGTGGGCCCGTCCTGCCTGCTCTCCATCCCCTGGGGCAGCTGCCTTTCTGCAGGCTTGGGCTGCCCTCCCTCTCCCTCCTCTCTTCCTGCCCCCCGGGCGAGCCTTTTGGGATGGGAGCAGGAGCCAGCCCTGGCTCTCCCAGCTCCGAGTGCCAGAGTTAAGCAGAGCTGGTTCAGCAGCCCCAGCAGCTCCAGCAGCTCCAATGACTGCTCCAGGCAGGGCTTGGGCTTCCCTGCTCCACTAACCTCACATCCTCACTGCCTCCCTGTGCCTGGTGCCCGTGGGTCACCTCTGTGTCACCTTGTCCTCCTGTCTGGGACCAGGGGAGCAGTGGGTGGAGGCCACGCTGCAGCCAGAGGCTTGGCAGCTTCTCAGAGTGGATTAAGAGGAAATTTATTTCTTGAAGTCTGGCTGGGGGTGGTTTCTGGTTGGGGGGGATGGAGGAGGAAATGAGTGCAGCCATTTCCAGTCCTTTTCCCCATCATCCTGGTTTATCCCATGCTGGGAGAATTCTCTTAAGCAGGAAGGCTCTGAGAACTAAACACATCCTTTCCAAAGCACCTCCTTTGCCACCTCCTGCTCAGTCCTGGGCACGGTGCAGAGCTGGGCTGGACAGAGAGGCTTTATGTGAGCTGCCAGCTCCCCGTGCTGAGGAGGGTTGTGTTTGCATGGGAAGCAGGATGAGGAGCTGTCCTCTCCCTTCTCCTGCCTGGAATCTGCTCTCACTGGGAAGGGTTCTGCTGGTGGAACACCAAGCTGAGGCAGCTGCAGCCCTTGCAGCCCCTGGATCTGCAGGCTGGGCTGTGGCTGGTGCTTTACACAGCCTGGAGGGTGGATTTGGTGCATCTGATGCAATCCAGCTTGCCTTGGCTCTTGACCAGGAATGCTGCAGAGGGGTTGGTTTGGGTGGCTTTTTCTCCCTGCTCTGCTCTCAGGTGAGGGCCAGCATCTCTCAGCAGTGCTCTCACAGGCTGTGTATCCCCAGTTTGAGAAGGAAGACATGTGGGATGGTGCTGGTTGTGCTCAGCAGTGTCTCCTGGCCAGGACAGTGCCTCGCTCCCCTGGGATCACTGACCTACTGCCATGAGGCTCAGGGAGAGCAGGCAGCACATCACAGGCTTTTAAGGTGTGCATGAGCTGAGGCTGTGTGTGTTCAGGAGGCTCCATGGAGTTGTGCTTTGCACACACAGAGATCTCTGTGTGTGCTGCAGGAAGCAGGGATCCTTGTCCCCACATGAGACTCTCTGCTGTGCTGGAAGCGTTTGGAGAACAGCACACCTGAGCTTTGAGGTGAAGCAGCAGATGAGGAGGTGGCAGCTCGGAGGCCCTCAGCTCTGTGCTGGGCTGGTGACACTGCCCAGGCTCTGACTGCACTGTCCAAGAGCTCAATCAGCCCTCCCACCCCTGATGACAGGGTTGTTTCACACCAGGAAAGCAGTCACGAGCAGTTGGACTCAACGGTTCATCTCCCGTGGGCAGGAACAAACACCAGGGAGAGGCAGCTTGGCCCTGCCAGGAGCAGGTGTTGGCAGCATTCCTGCTGCCCTGCCTGAGCGTGGCACGTGCCCCTGCCTGTCCCCTGCCTGTCCCCTGCCTGTCCCCTGGCTGTGCTGCCTGCCCCAGACACCAGCAGGGGTTGGGGGGGGTGAGTGGGACAGGGTGGAGCAGCAGTGCTCAGTGCAGGTCTCACAGGACACAGAGGTGAAGAACAGGCTCTTCTCTCTTCCCCAGGTGTACAAGGGCTTGGACATCATCACCAACAAGGTTTCCCCACAGGAGCAGAGTCTCTGCAGGCACCACATGATCAGCTTTGTGGATCCCCTGGTCTCTAACTACACCGTGGTGGATTTCAGGGACAAAGCCGTGCCTCTGATATCCTGTCATGCTGAGCAGGAATGGGATTCCCCCCTCCATGGCCAGGGGGATCAATGTTTGGGCTCTCCACATCCCAACTGACTCTATTTCTTCAGAGGATTCTGCTGGTGAGAGGGGCTTGGGGCTTCTTTTACCGAGCTAACCCTCAGCACTTCCAGGGAAGATCTGAGTGTTGCCCTCCCTGGAAGTCCTGGAGTGTCCCTGAGTTTTTGTGGTGGCTGGCAGAGGTGACAGAGAGTAATGAGAAATGAGGGCCACCTCTAACCCTGTCCTGCAGCCTTACTGCTTCCCTGGGGCTGGGAGAATGGGGTCTGAACCCCAGGCTACTGCTCCCACAGCCCTGCTCTGCATCTCTGCTCACACTCCTTGACTCTGGCACATTGAAGATATCTTTGCCCGGGACAAGATCCCCATTGTTGTGGGAGGAACCAACTACTACATCGAGTCCCTGCTCTGGAAGGTCCTTATCAACACCAAGGTACTGTGGGGAGCTGGGAATCCCTTTGGGAAAGGATGAATCCTCACATTTAGGGCAGATTTCCTGCAGTTTGGCACGGTGGGGGCAAGGAGAACCTAAAACCCCTGTGGCTCTGGGGGGGATCTTGTTGCTTACTCTGGCCTTGCACAGGGTTTGGTTCAGAGCTGTGCTGTGCCCCACAGGAGAAGCCCAGCAGTGTCCCCAGGCCGGATGGGGACAGGAAAGTGGAGCTGGAGCAGCTGGACAGCGCTGAGCTCCATCGGCGCCTGAGGCAGGTGGACCCGGAGATGGCGGCCAAGCTGCACCCCCACGACAAGCGTAAGGTGGCCAGGTGAGCTTGGTGTGCCAGGGGCAGGGGGTGCCAGGGCCCAGCACCCCTTCCTGAGGGAATTGTGTGCCTGGGAGCACGGCAGGATGAGCATTCCCACCCCAGCTGGGTGCTCCTCGGTTCTTGGTGCCTGGGGATCTTGGAGTGTTGGTGCTGTGGACTTTTTTGGGATCTGAGCCCTTTGGGGCCACACAGCCCCAGCCTGAGCTGCCTCTGGGGTGCTGGGCTGTGCTCTGGGGCTGCTCCTGTGCCCCAGCAGCAGCAGCAGGGTTTGTCTGGAGCTATTTAAAGAGCAAGCTGCCCTGCTGGCTGGGTGACATAGCTGAGCTCTGTGGGAACAGCAGGGCAGCAAGACCAGGCTTGCTGCTCCTTCCCAGCCGAGCCCTGGCCCCGGGGAGCAGAACACCGCCCACCCCATTCGCACGGTGCAGGGGGATGGAGGGCTGGGCAGCAGCACAGCTCCTCCACCTCCCTCCTTCCCTGCCTGGGCTGGTAAAGCTCCACAGCAGCATCTCAGAGCTGGTCCCTCCCCTCCAGCCCTGCCTGGCTGGAAAGGGCAGGGCTGGAGCCAGATCCCTGTCCCCTGCAGGGCTTGTCGCAGTGCCAGGCAGGAGTGGGTGGCTGTGCTCTGGGCTCCTTGGGTGCCAGCACTGCACCCCCAGGAGCTGGGTGTGCACAGAGGCTGGGCACGGGACGGGGCTGGAACCTGCCCTCCCCCCCACATGAGAGGGTTGGATCTCAGTGAGTGTCTGTGGTTTCCCTTTGCTGGAGCCCCCAGGGCTGCTGGGGGAATGGGAACACTCCTTCTCACCCAGCCCCTGAGCTCTGTGTGTCTCTGCTTCCAGGAGCCTCCAAGTGTTTGAAGAGACGGGGATCCCCCACAGTGAAATCTTGCAGCAGCAGCAGGAGGAGGAAGGTGGGGGGCCCTTAGGTGGGCCCCTGAAATACCCACATTCCTGCATCCTGTGGCTCCATGCAGACCAGGCAGGTGAGAGCTGGCTGAGGAAGGGCTGACTCCTGCCCATCCTGGAGAAGGCAGCAATTCCTCTGGCACCAGTGGGTGTGACAGAGAACTCCCTGACCTGCCAGGCTCTGCCTTCCTCAGGTGGAGCAGCAGCAGCCTGGCATTGCTGACTCATCCTGGCAGGCTGTGCAGCCCCCCAGGACACTTCTCCCCGTGGCTCAGCGTGTCCTGCTGTCCTCCTGCAGCTCTGGATGCACGGCTGGAGAAGAGGGTGGATGACATGGTGGCTGCAGGGCTGCTGGAGGAGCTGAGGGACTTCCACCGCCGCTACAATCGAGAGAAGGTGGCAGAGAACCGGTGGGTGAGCAGCCAAATCCTCTCTGCTCCTCCCTCTGGAGGTCTCCCACTGTTCCACAGGGGATGGTTGTGACCCCTGCCTTTGGTTCTCCAGGCAGGATTACCAGCATGGCATCTTCCAGTCCATTGGCTTCAAGGAATTCCACGAGTTCCTCATCAGTGAAGGGAGTTGCTCACCCGAGACCAGCGCCCTGCTGCTGGAGAAAGGTGGGAGGAGCAGCCTGTGTGCCACACAGAGCTCCAGGTGACACCACAAGATGGTCTAAACCAAGGTCACAGCCCCAGCTGCACCTTTCTCTCTGCATTTCCCACCTCTGCCAGCCCAGAGAGGCAGGGATTTGTTTTCCAGTGGTTGGAGAGCGTCTCTGAGCACACCCAGAGCAATCCCTCCATCCCCTCAGGCCTCTTTGTAAGATGCACAGGGTGACTTGGGGTCTGGAGCAGGCCCAGAGTGGGTGGTGGGATCCCAGCTGTGGAGAGCAGGGCTGGAAGAGAGGAATGAAGCAGAACTCAGCGTGTCAGCAGCACTGTGGTGACAAGGAATGTGGGCATCAGTCAGCAGGGCTGCACCCTTTGGTGGTGTGTTATTCTGGAATGTCTGCACTGATGTTGGAGGGGAGCTGCTCTCCGTGCAGGGAGGGCCCAGGCAAAGTCCATCTGTGCCAAGGAAGGTTCAGTGTGAAGTGGAGGTGGAGTCTGAAGAAGCCACAGAAATGATAAAAGGCTTGAAAACAAGTCTGATGCAGAAAGGAGCTTGTTGTGTCTGCTCAGGAGATGATTAGGAGGGATTTGATAAGCCTGGTACTAAATATTGAACAGTTGTAGAGTGGTAAATCATCCTCTGCTGGGTGGGATGAGCAGTCCTGGCCTCCATTTGTGCAGGGAATTGGGCATTATGAGAGCAGTGCAGCACTTGAACAGGTTGTTCTACCTGCTAAAAGCTTCAGGGTGGAGGGTTTGGGCTCTTTGCACCTTCTGTTTATTCAGGGATATTTGGGTACCGTCTCCAGCCTTTCCACGCTGCCACTGCCCCTCCACTGTGTGTCAGGGCTCAGCCTCTCCTCAGTGCAGGCACAGTAAAAATAATTCTCATGGTGCCACGCAGCACAAACTTCTTTCTTGTGTGATTTCCCTCACCTGGAGCTGACAGTCTCTTCTCACTGACCTTTGGGGGTGTTTTTTTCTGTCTGTAATCCCTCTGTTTCACAGGGATCCAGGCCCTCAAGCAGGTGACCAAGAGATACGCCCGGAGGCAGAACAAATGGGTCCGGAACCGCTTCCTGAAACGTGAGTCCTCTGCTCCCACCTCTCCTCACGCCCCCCTCCAGCCCCACAGGGGACACTGGTGCTTTGGGGCAGCCTGTGTTTGGGAATCTGCTCCCAACCAGACCCTCCAGGAGCCACCCAGTGTCCCCATCCACCCCGCCAGGCTCTGCCTCCCCCAGTTCCTTCCCGCTGGTTTGGGTTGCAGAGCAGATCTCCTGCTCCTCCTGAGATGTGTCCTGCCCACAGCCTCTCATCCCAGACACTCAAGAGCCAGCTCTTCCTCCTGTACCCCTGTGCCCCATCCCCTCCCAGCAGCAGTGCCATCAGGAGGGATAAAATCCCAGGCAGAATCTCAGCCCCGTGTCAGGCACCGCTAGATGATGATGGTCACAACATCCCTGCAGCTTATCCTGCCAAATGCTCCTGAGGGGCTCGGGGAGGAGGTCCCCACACACCCACACATGCTCCTGGCAGGGAGAAAAGCCCATTTGACAGCTGCCCACCAGATTAGGAGCAGGAGCCCCGTGGCTGCTCCGAGCCCAGGCCATGCTCTCTGCAGTGGCAGGGAGCCAGCAGGACTTCCCCATCCCAGCCCCAGCCTTGGAGCAGGGCCAGCAGCAGCAGCTGGGAGCCGGGCACTTGTTGAAAGGTGCTCAGTAGGGGCAAAACAACAATAAAATAAATAATAAAAACAAAACAAAAAAAAAAGAAGAGAGAGAAGAGAAGGCAGGGAGAAACTCGAGTCACAAAAAGACAGGCTTTGAAGGAGGCGCAGGAGCTTTGCCAGAGCCATGTGCTGGGTGGCTCAGCTCACCTTTCTGGTGGCAGGTGTGCTTCACACGGGCCTGGCAGGGGCTTGTTTGTGGGCACAGCAATAAAACCAGCACCTGCTGGGGACTGGCACGTGGAGCCTTTGATGGCTTTGTCCAGGCAGGGACAGCCAGGTGCCCATGGAGGGCAGGTGAGCCATGGAGAGCAGCCAGGTCACCCAGGGAGCAGGTGCTCTCTGGTGGCAGCTGTTTCACCCTGTCCAGGCTGCAACAAGTGCCCTGTGCCCTGGCATTGGGCCAGAGGAGACCAAAGGGGTGGCTGTGAGCTGTGAACCTGTCCCTTGTCATTAGTAAAGCATCTCCTGCCATGTCCTGCTGCCAGGAACCAGGAGCACCAGCCCCTGCACAGTCAGTTCCAGCTCTGAGTGGGAATCTGCACGCTCAGATCCCTCGTCCAGGCTCCATGCCTGCATCTCCTTGTGAGCATGGTGTGGTGGCTTTGTGCCTGGATCCAGCTCTTTCATCCTCCCAGCCTCCTGTGGACCAGGGCTGGGCTGAGGTGGTGCTTGCTGTGATGGGCTGTTGGCACACTCAGATTCCAGAACACTCTCCCAGCTGTGAAAATGCTTCTCTGAATCCTGAGGTGTTCCTGCTGCTCACAGGAGATAATTTTGGCTCTGGAGAGCCTGGTGCTGTTGACTTCTGGGTGCTGAGAGGAAAAAGCAGATCCCTCTGCTCCCCCTGGGTTCTGGGAGGGGGTTCTGGGGGTTTCTGGTGCTGAGCTGCCTCATGTTTCTGTAGGTCCTGGGCCCAACGTGCCCCCAGTTTATGGCTTGGAGGTGTCTGATCTCCAGCGCTGGGAGGAGGATGTGCTGAAACCTGCCCTGGAGATCGTGGAGAGCTTCATCCAGGTACTGGGGAGCTGGGCTTGACACTGGCTGGCTTCTGTGTGGTCTCCAGGCCCCTTCACTTGGCACACAGTCTCTCTTTGAAGCAGGGCTGGGTTGTTTACATGCCCAGCCTTGGCATTTCCTTACAGCAGTAAACATTTCTTGTCTCAGCTGAACATTTCCCCCAATCCTCAGTGCTGCACTTGGTAAAACTCCAATCCCATCCCAAACTCTATGAAAGGCAAATTTTCGTGGCACAGACCAATTTGAGGCATTATTTGATCTCCAGGGCCGTGAGCCCCCAGCAGAGCCCCTGAGGATGGAGCACGACGAGAAGGAGAACAAGCGCAGCCACCGCGTGTGCGAGCTCTGTGACAGACTCATCATCGGGGACAGGGAGTGGGCAGGTAGGGCCCAGGGGGCCACCTGGGAGGGCTGAGGGGCTGTGGGATGATGGAGCAGCTCCCCTGTGGCAGGATGACCCCCAGATCATCATCCTGGCCTTTCAGGGATTGTTTGCAGCCGTTTGTAGGAGCCGTGCCACAGGAACCATCTGTCAGGATTCCCCCCTGCCCTGGGCTTCCCTCCCTTCCCCAGCACTCAGCAAACACAGAGAGCATCACACCAGGGGTCTGTGTGTGGCATCAAGCTCAGAGCTGCTGTGTTTAGTCCTTCACAACACTCTGGATGCTTCCTCAAAAAGCACAGAGCAAATCTCTCTCCTGCAAAATTCTGTTGTGTAAATGGAAGTTTCTTAATGTTTTTAATAGTTCAGTTTTGCTGCAATATGTCCTATTTGTGTGTGGGGTTTGGGTTGGTTTTTTTTATTTTTTTAAACTGTTCCTAGCTGTAATAGTAATAGAAAGGGATTTTCTATTTTCAATAGACTTACTTTAAAAGAGCTCAGCTGGAATCAGATTAAGTCAGTGAATTTATCTGTGCTGGGAGGCTCATGCTGAGAGCCAGAAACAAAAAGTCATGGAGAAACTGGCTGCAGAAATGAAACTGGTAAATCTCCATGTGTTCCCCAAATACAGGATGTGCAGGGTCATGGTTTAACCCCAGCATCTGAGCCCCCCACAGCCCCTCGCCCACTCCCTGTCTCTGGGAGAGAGAATTGCAAGGGTAAAAGTGAGAAAATTTGTGGGTTGAGTTAAAATTTAATAGAGAAAGCAAAGCAATACAAGGATTTAATTCACTGCTTGCCATGGTTGGGCACATGCTCAGCCTAGAAAACTGGGCTCCATCACATCTAAAGTGACTTTTGGGAAGACAAACTGCATCATCCTGATGTTCCCCCCCTTTTCCTCCTCCTTCCCCCCAGGAAGTGTGAGCCGTGTGGTCTGGGATATCCCTGGGGTGAGCTGGGGTCAGCTGTCCCAGCTGTGTCCCCTCCAACCCCCCCCCCCGTGCACCCCCAGCCCCCTCTGTGTTGCTGTGAGGAGCAGAAAAGGCCTTGAGGCACTTCCAGAACTCTCAGCAATAACAAAACATCCCCCAGTTATATCAACCCTGCGCTCAGCACAAATCCAAACACAGCCCCAGAGCAGCTACTGTGAGGGAAATCAACTCTGCCCCAGCCAAAACCAGCAGATGCAGACACAACCAAAGATAAATTTCCCAGGTTTGAAGGAGTTGCTTACTCCTGACTAAGGCAGGGAAGTGCTGAAAGCAAAGACAGGAGCTGGCTCTGAGTAGGAGGCTCCTTGCCATGAGATCAGTTCAGTGCTGTTGTTATTTTAGCCAGTCTCAGCTGTCTCAGGAGCTGCTTTGAAGGAGCTCTGCTTGTCCAGAACTGAAATCTCTCGGGCTCCCTGTCACTCTTTAGGTCCAGCAAGTTCTGTGACCGAGTGGGAGCTCCTCAAAGTCCCCCCCAAATGCCACAGCTGCAGCTCCATGTCCTCAGGGATGTCACCCCAGATAGCAATCGATGGTGACAATGCCTCCCTCAGCCAAGACCAGCTGTTATTCTCTGTATCCAGCTGAAATGGGCTCACATCCCCAGATGGTGGGAGAAAAATGTTACTGGGTGTTACTTGTACTTGCAAAATGGAAAAGGGAGGTGAAAACAGTGGTGGGAGCTGGGTGGATCTGCACTCTGGTCTGTTTTCTCAGGTCAGGTGGCAGAGAGTTTTGGGAACTGCTTCCCAGTGCAGTTCCCTGCTGGCTCTGGGGGGGGGTTAAAATTATATCTGATTTTACAATTTATATGGACTTGAAGAGCACAACTCCCCAGACAGCAGCAGAAGCAATTGGTGCTTCCTCAGCCACTGTAGCTTTGGTGTTGCTTGTGACAAATTGCAGGAGGTGAGGCTTTATCTCAGGCTGAGGGTGACCCTCCAGCATTGTGATAAAGCAGCAGCTTTGCATGTGACTTCATCCTTTGGCAGAAAAAGGATGGCTGGAAAACACCTGAGGGCCTTGATTCAGCAGAGCACATACCCTCGTTTAATTAAGGCCCTGCTTGAAAAGTTTGTGCTTTAATTGCTGCTCTGATCTCTTGGAAATGGCAAAACCACCCCGACAAGATGGTCAGACAAAGCCTCCCCTGAGATAAAACCGCTGATAAGGAGGTTTGGCTGTCCTTAAGGATGTGATTTCACCGAGAAATGCAGCTCCTGCTGCTCCAAGCCCAATCCCTGGGATTACCCCTCTGTTCCCATCTGACTCCTGCTGCTGTGCTTTCATGGCTGGGGCACTGCCCTGGAGTTATTCACCAGTTTAATTCTGCTCCAGGCTTTTCCCTGTGGTGTGGCTGCCCTGTAGGACACACAGGATATTCCCAGTGCTGTGGTGCAGAGCTCCAGTCCTACAAATGATCCTGGCACTTCTCCACGGGGAGCAGGGAGTTGCACAACCTCACCTGCAGCCTGCAAAGTGCCACCTCTTGGGAAACACATTCCCTCTTCCGTGGAGAGGTTGGGAGCAGGCTTGTTGGGAGTGACAACCTGGAATCTTTTCCAGAATTTTTCCCTCTCTCAGTTCTTCCTGAGGAGGTTTGGGAGCTTTATCCTCCTCTGAGCCCTGATAGTTTGGCCTGGAAGTGTCCAGAGGAGCAGCCAGGGCAGGATTTGGGAATTCACTTTTCTTCGGGAGTGAATTGTGGGGGAGGCTGGGAAGGGAGGGTGCTCTGCCCTGCGTGGGGGGGTTCAGCTGGTTCCTCCTCCAAATTCCACAGATTAAACCCTCTGTTTGCCTCTTCCCCCAGCTCACACACGGTCCAAATCCCACCTGCACCACCTGAAGAAGAGGAGGAAGCTGGAGGAGTCCAGCCCTGCCAGAGGGACCGTGGGGGACAATGGGGACACAGAGACCTCAGACGAGGATGGCAGCCTGCCTTTGCCTTAGCCTGGAAAAAATGAGCAGCTGTGCATCCACCTGCATGGAGAGGAAGCTCCATAGTCCTGGGCAACCTTGAACAAGAAGCTGAGTAATTTTTTTGGGGGGGGATGAGGCAGGTGTGTGACTGCAAAGGCTGCATGGGATCCTCTTCATGTGGCCTCATCCCGCTGTGTTCCCAGGCTCCCCCAGCCCTGCCTGCAACGGGCTGGGCCCCGGGGCAAGGCTGCTGGGAGCTGTCCTCCCATGCAAAGTGTGAATTCCTGCCAGAGCTGCATCCTTGGAATGGCTGAGCTGCTGGTATGTGGCTGTGTGTGGATCTCAGAGACACAAATACCCCGACTCCTCCAGCTTGGCCGGGAGTGCAGCTCCAGAGCCAAGTGAGCTCTGCCTGCCTTTATTGTGGGGAAGATCTTTTTTTGTTGTTCTTTTATATGCAAATAAAGTTGCAGGATTATTGTGGGTTCCCCTCCCTGTTAACAAGCGTGGTTTTCTTGCTCTCTGATTCTGCCTGGCCCCTGTTCCTTGCTCTGGGCACAGGGCAGGAGATCCAGGTCTGGTTCCTTCTCTCAGTCACCTTTTCCACAGCTCCTGAGGGAGCTGAGCAGATGTTCCCAGCGTGGTGGGGGCAGGGAGCCCTGTGCACACAGCAGGTGCAGGAGGAGCTGGCACCTGTTAAACAGGAACTTGGAAATGATCTCATCCAGTTTGCAACAGATGAGCCTGTCCTAGTTAAGGCAGAATTCCCGGGGGGTTACACTGTGGTTTGGCACTGGCAACCTGCCCCGAATTTGAATCCCAAGCTACTGAGCAGCAAATTCCTGGTGCTGTGTCTGCCAGGCACAGTGTCCCAGTGTTGTTCCTGGAGGATGTGAGTGCCATTTGTGCCTGGAATGCTGCTCTGGTGAAACCAGGACAGCCTTTGGGATTCTCCTGGCAACTGCAAACCTGGGAGGGTTGGTAGAGCACAAGTTTTTTCCTTGTGCTGTGCCATGTGGCAGGAGCCAGGGCTCATCCTGCCAGGGAAGGGCTGCGTGGGTGGATTTGCCGGTGCGGGCTCTGGAGATTCCTGCTTTGGTGGGGGATTAGATTAAACCTCCAGTTTGTGTTCCTTGGTGTGGAATTATTCCTGTAGCACCCCGTGGGGAGGCTCCCTCAGGCCGTGTGATGGGGTGTGGGAGCTCAGACTGAAGGGAATATGCAGGGAAGAGCTGGGAATTTGGCACTGGGCAGAGCTGGGCACCATCTCTGGCATGCTGGGCACTGAGGTGTTGCTGGGTCTCTTCTCCAGCCCAGACTTGTTTGCCATCCTTGCTGACTCAACCCATGGATGTGGGCTCAGCCCAGTGCTGGAGCACACAGCCACGAGGTCGTGGCATGGAGCTGTGTTTTCCCAGCCTGGGTGGACGAAGTGTGAGCTGGGAATGAAGCCTCATGTGCTGAGCTGCTTGGTGACAGACAGCTCTGAGATGTTGAGTCATCTCCCCAGGCCAGGCTGGGATCACTGGGGCAGTGCTGGGAAGGAGGGCTGGGATTATCTGCTCCAGCTCCTGAGTGCAGTCAGATGTCCATACTGTTGGATTAAATATCCTTAATCGGTTTAATATGAACTTTGTTATCCCCACGGATACATGTTATTCCTCTTCCACAGTAGCCTGTTCTCTTCAGGAGCCTGCTGGGGATGGGCTGTGCTGAGCAGGGAGGGCAGGGGCTCCCAGGCCTTTTCCCCCTTGGTTCCCAGGTGTTCCAGGTGAACAGGGTGTGCCACACTTCCTTGTCCGTGCAGTGGAGTGGGAAGTGGAAGGAGGAGAGGCACCCTGATCCTGCCAGCACCACGATACAGGTGGGTTTTCTTCCTTGGAGAGGTGGGAGCTGCCACTGAGAACAGTTTATTTAAGCAGAGCCAGGGCAGCATCCCTGCCGTGGGTTGCTCTCCAAGGGAGGTCACTCTCAGTGTTTTGTACCTCTGCTATTTGAAGATCTCCAGGCAGGGGCTGGGATCGAGCTCCCGGCAGGGTCACACCAGTTCCTGGTGCTGGCACCAGCTCCTGCTGCTCCTCCTGCTGCTCTGGGCCCTGCAGGAGGGACAAACAGTGCAGGAATCGCTGGCCAGTCCCAGCCAGGGCTCGCTGAGAAAGTTGTTGTGGGCTCATGTTTCAGGCTGCTGTCAGTGCCGGGAGGTTTGGGGATGGGGAATGGCACTTCACTCCATCTGCCCTCCACTAATCCCCAGACAAACGCGGCTCTTCCATCTGTGCAGCCGGAGCCGCCGAGCCCATCACACCAGCCACTTAATCTAAATGGCTTTGGCCAAAGATAAGGTCATTAATTACACTGGGATTAGAAAACAGTCCAGGCCCGGCGTGGTTTGGCTCGCCATCAATTAAAGTCCTCGGCACCCTGGTCTGGCTGAGCATCGAGCCCAGAGCCTGAGCTGGAGGAGCTCTGTGTCCCTGCTGACCGGGCACCATCCTGGTGGCACTGCCTGTCCTCGGGGCAGTCCCTGGCGGTTTGGCACGGTGCTGGTGTGCTCCTGTCCCAGGCAGGGCTGGGTGCCAGGCAGAGCAGAGGCAGATCCAGGGGTCCCCTGGCACCGTGGCAGCCCAAATCCTGGTGCCCAGCAGTGAGAGGTGCACGGGCAGCACCTCCTCATCTGCATCCCGTTGTGTGCTGTCCCTGCCACACCGAGCTGCCCCTGACCTGCTGCCCACACGGGTGGCCACTGTCTCCAGAGCTCTGAGCTCAGATGTCTGTGATGATCAAGGAGCTCTACACCCACCTTGGTTCCCTTTTCTCACCCAGTTTTGGCTCTAAAATGCTGTGACAGGAAATGTCTCATCCGTGCAGTGCTGCCCTTTGCCAGGGTGGCACGTGCCGCCTGCTCTGCCCTGAGAAGTGCCACCTTGGGGACAGCCAGGGCTGGGATGTGGCACGAATTTGGCCTCATCCCTCCCCTCACAAGCAAGGGGCACCACAGGGGGGATGTTTTGGGCTCTGTGCCAGGAGCCCACCAGCACTGGGACACCGGGACACAGCTGCCACCTCTCCCAGCACCGGTGACCAGCTGGTGTCTGTGCCCGTGTGCTCACTGGTGGCTCTAAAGGATCCGACTGTCCCTTGGCTCCTGTTGGAGGGTCCCGGATGGTGACGCTGTCCTGGCTCTTCCCAGCCCAGTTCCCACACTGCAGGGACGCTCCTCGGACGGGCCAGGGACCATCTGGGGGCCGGTGTCACCGGGGGACATCAGCTCCTGCAGACACGCGGCAGCTGCACTGAGCCGTGTCCTGGCCTCATCCTCAGCTCCCAGGTGGGATCCTTGTGCTGTGGAGCACCGGGGGGATTTAACGGGACCCTCGGGGTCTGTGTAGGCTCAGCAGGGTTGGGTGGCACCGCTGCCATCACGGGGCTGGAGGGTCAAGGGACTAATGGGGAAACTGAGGCACAGCTGGAGCGTGGGGCGGCTCGGGAGCAGCGCAGGACGTTGGGGAGCCCGTGGCCCATCCGATGCCTTTGGCAGCGTTTCAGGTGGTTGTGGCAAAGGCAAATGTTGCAAGAGCCTAAAAATAAAAGGAGCTGTTGGCCGGGAGTTGTGCAAGAGCGTGTCCCCGTCCCGCCCCGCGCGGGAGTTGGGAGGATTTGGCGGCAAACCTGGCCGTGCACGGCAGGATCCTGGCGCCGCGCCCAGGAAATGCCAGGACCCAAAGGGCTGGGGGCTGTCCCCCCTCTCTGCCCCCTCTCTCTGTCCCCTCTCTCTGTCCCCTCTCTCTGTCCCCTCTCTCTGTCCCCTCTGTGCCGCCCTGTGTCTGACAGGGGGAGCCGTGGAGGTTTGGAGACATGGGGGCTGGACTGGGCTGCAGGTGGGTGGGATGGGTGTCCCCATGGTGGCACCCAGGAATTCCAGAGGGGTGCAGAGCTCGGCGAGCTGTGGGGACACTGCCCATGTGCCCACCCAGCACACACAGGGGGCGGTGGGGAAACTGAGGCAGAGTCTGCCAGAGTCGCCTTGCACGAGGCTCTGGGTCTGGGGTGTCACCCGTGGGGTGTCCATTGTCCCCTCCAGGACAATGTAGAGCAGGGGAGGGCTCAGCGGGGCCGGTAATGCCGTGTGCCAGGCGGGAAAGGTGGCGGGAAGGAGGGGGCTGGCAGGACACCAAACCCCAGGGGATTTGGCCCTGTGCCACAGCCGCGTTGGGGACAGTCCCGGGGGTCTCTTTTGGGAGGGTGACATATCCCTAACCAAGGGGTCCTGCCCTGCGGGGGTCTCCCCCAGCTCGGGGGGCTGCGGGTGCGCCCCCAGGGCTGGCTTGGCACGGGTGGGGCCAGCGTGGCTGCGTTGTCACGGTGTCACAGGGCCATCTGCCGGCAAAGGCACCGGCCCGTGGCACCCGGCCTCCAGCAGCAGCCCCGTGCTCCCAGGCTGCAGCTGCACTGGGGAAGGAAGGAGCCCTGCGTGGGCTGTTGTCCCTCCTGGTCACTGTGGGAGGTGGGATTTGTCCCACAGGGTGTCACGGTCCCTGGGATGGGACACAGTAGAGACAGCCCCTCTCCGGCCACAAACAGATTAAATGTCATTTTATTTCACACACCCCCCGCCCAAAAAAAAAATGTAGAAAAGAAGAGGTGAGTGTGGATTTAATTGCTCATATTAAAAATCTACCAGGTGAGACTGAGCCGTTTCCTCCAGAGTCAGTGCAGATCCACAGGGATACTTCCTCCTTCTCCTTCTCCTCCTCATCCTCTCCCTCCTCCTCTGCTTGGGGACCGGGATGGGGACAGGGACACCACCTGCTCCCTCCCCAAGGTGCCCCCGTGCCATGGGCACCCTGTTGCCAGCCCCACCAGCACTTCCCTTGCCCGGGTCTCTCCTGCCTGGCCCCGGCCCCCCCGGCGCGGTGTCCCCACGGTGCCACCCACACCTCGTGTCCAGGAGCGGGTGCTGATTTGGGGGGTGGGAAAGGGGGCGGGGGGCAGGAGCTCGTGGCGGGGGAGGTCGGCCCGGGGCCGTTTTGATTTGCTTTTTAGTATTTCTGTGTATTATTCCTCGTTGTCCCTTTTCCCTCTGTACAAAATGAGCTGTATGGGTCATGGGCGTCGGTGACACGGTGACACTGCGGCTCCGGCGGCCGCCCCGCCCTCACTGCAGCAGGGCCCGGATCTGTTTGGACGTGGTGTCATCGTTGAGGTGCCGAGTGGTGTACCTGGACGGGGAGGGGACACGGGTCACAGCCCCCTGAGTCACTCTGCTGTCACCCCAGGAGGGGGACACCACGTCCCCGCTGTGTCCCCAAGCCCCCGTCTCACCTCAGGGCGTTCAGGAGCCCCTCGGTGCTGGTTGAGGGTTGGTCTTTCAAGACTTTAATGCAGCCTTTCATCTGATGGGGGCAGAGAGAGGGGCTGTGAGCTCCCCGAGGGGGCTGTCCCCATTCCTCCCCATCCTCATCCTCACTGCTCAACCCAGGGAGAGGGACCCCAGGGATCACAGCTCCTGGGATGAGTGGCACCCCACAGCTGTGACCCCACATTGACTCACATCAATCTTGGAGGTCTTGGCGAAGGCCCCCACGGGGTGGACGTGGTCGTAGAGGATGATGACACCCACCATCACCCTCATGCAGAAGAGCAGGGTCTCGGTGTTGGTGAAGCGGCTCCGGTACTCCCTGTGCCACGAGAGAGGCTGCCTGAGCCTGGGTGGGGTGGCCCCAGGACTGAGATGACCCCCCAAACCCCGACGTGGGGCACTCACGGGGTCTCCAGCATCACCCTGCACACACAGGCCATGGTGCTCAGGCAGTCGGTCGTGTCCTCGATGGGGAGGGTCTTGTTCTGAAACCCAACAGATCCCAGCTGCTGTTTGCACCCCCAACCCCACGTGTGGTGGCTGGAGGGGGTTTCTGCCCACCCTGAGGGTCCCCCCCAGCCTCCCTCACCTCTGAAACGAACTTGGTGGTGGCATTGCTGAGGGTTTTCAGCATGGGGGTGGCCTCGGCGTAGAAGAGGGACATCCTGTTGGCCATCTCGTTGTTCACCTCGCTCTCTGCATCCAGCTGGGGGGGTGTGATGGGGGTCACTGGGGTGGCTGAGACCCCCCCAAGCCATTCCCAGCCCTGTGATCCCCTGGGGGAGGCCAAGGGGGAACAGCAGAGCCCTCTCACCTGCAGGTTGTTGATGCGATTCCGGCTGATGGTCCGTCTGTAGTAGCTGAAGTCGTTCTGGATGGCAGGGTTGGTCATCTGAGGTGGGGACACCAGGGTTAGGGGTCCCAAAGGACTCTGCTGGCTCACAGGGGCCCAGTGGGGACCCCCCTCGTTGTCCCCCCCGCGCAGGGACGCACCTTGAGCTCATCGAAGCTGAGGGTGAAGTGCAGGATCTCGGCGAACTGCTTGGCCAGGGCTTGCTCCCGCTCCAGGTGCTGGGTCGGGGCGTAGGGAGGGCTGGTGAGCGCCTCCAGCAGGCTCCGCAGGGCGTTCTCTGCGGACAGAGCACTCCTGGTCCCGCTCTGCACCTCCACACCCCCTCCGAGGGGAAACTGAGGCACAGCTCAGCATCCCGAGCTGAGCACAGAGTCCGCGGCCAGGACTCCCGCAGCCACCGGGAAGGGATGCGGGGATGCAGGGGGGAGCTCAGACACTCACCCAGCCGCAGGGAGAACTCGTAGAAGCGTTTCAGCTTGGCGACCAGGGGGCACACGGCGCTCCAGGCGCGCTCCTGCAGCCGCAGGTCCCCGGGGTTTTGGATGGCCTGGCAGGGGGAGAGCGCCAGCGGTTGTCCCAAGGCACGGTGAGTGGGTGGGTGGGCGGGCAGGGGGTCGCCGGGGCTTCACCCACCTCTCGGATCTCCTGCCCGGCGCCCGTGTAGGATTGCAGCTCGGCCAGGATGGTCTGTGCCTCCTCCAGCACGGCGTTCACCTGGTTCCACACCGCCGTCTCGGCCTCCGTCGGCTGCGCATCTGCAGGGCAGCGCCCCGGGGAGAGAAACCCGGAGGGCTCTGAGCGGGGCCCGGGGCGGAGAGAGCCAGAGCGGGGTGCCAGCACCCCGTGCCACGGCTCCCCCGCCGGCCCGCAGCCCTTCCTGGCGGGATTCTCCCCCTGATCCGTTCTCCTTGCCCGAGCTCAAGTCAAGCCGTGGAGTGCGGGGAGGGGGCAGGTGGGGGTGAGTCCTGGCTGCCCTGTGACCGCGGTCCTGCTCACCACGAGGGGTCCCCGAGCAGCCCTCGGCCCCGAGAGGCTGTAAAGTGCCCCGGGGGAGAGGTGAGGAGCGACAGCCCCCGGCCACGGGTCTGGCCCCCCTCCCCGGGGACACCCCCGGATGGCAAAGGTGCTGGGGGAGGACGTCTGGGATGGGCGCGATGCGATGGGCGACGGGGACAAAGAACTCAAAATGGTGTGTGGATGTGGAACTCAGGATAAGGACGAAACGAAAACGGAAAATAAAAATCCCATCTCACTTTCAAAGTCAAGGAAAAAATTAGGGCCTTGGTCAAGTTCGTTATAAGTCAACACTTTTAGAAGGTTCCCCATGTGAAACCTGCAAGAGAAGAAACAAGAGGAAAAAAGCATGATGGTGAGGTGGAGCCCGGGGAAGAGGTGCTGGGCTGTGGGCAGCGGCGGTGGCCGGAGCTCCGTCCTCCCCCCGCTGCTCCCCGGGGGCTCCGGGGGGTTCCGGGGGTGACCCCGCGGCTGCTCCCGGCCCCGGGTGTGCAGCCTCTTCCCCCCCCGATGGTGATGAGCGCTGGCGGATGGGGTGATGGACAGGGAGGAGCGAAGGGAGGAGAAGCCGCCGGGGAAGTCCCTGAAGTCCCCTGAGTCTCTGCTACAGCCAAACCCCTACTCTAGTGCGGAGCCGGCCCCGAAATGAGGGGTCCTGGTGGGCCCCCAGAAGTTGTGCCGGGGGGCTGTGGAGGGGGCTGGAGGCAGGAAAGTTTGTGCTGCCTCAAAGGAGCCAAGAGGAGCAGGAAGGTCCCTCGCCGTGGGAGTGGGGGGCTGTGTGACCCCAGCCCCGGGTATTTTAGGGTGTGCTGGGGTCAGAGGGGGTGTGGGGAGCTGTGCACGGCCCGTCCCCGCTGGGGATGGAACTGGGGCCAGGGCTGGGGCGAGCAGAGGCCGCTGAACTCTTTTCACCCTCCTCACTCTTGCTCTGAGCTGTGCCCTGGGAGGAATCGCGGGAGAGGGAGCCAGAGGAGCCCTGGGGCTGTGCCCGGCCTGGCGTCCTGTCACAGCGGCCACCGTGTCCTGTACCCCCCCTGTGTCCATCCCGGGGCGGCGAGAGCTGTCCTTTCCTGTCCTTCAGATCCACGGGAAGCTGAGACACACCCCTGCTCCCCGTGCAGGCACTGATGCACTGACCTTCCCAGCAGTGCAGGTGGTGGCACGGATCATTCCCTCCTCCTTTCCCAGCCTCCAGGCTGTCCCTGTCCTGGCCTTGTCACGGGACATGCCACACGGCCACCAGTGCCACCAGCGAACAGCAGTGGGTGTGTGCCTGAGGTGCTCCCGGGCCAGGTCCTGCTGCATCCTGCATCCCACCACTCAGCCAGGACGTCTGCCCCACTCTTTGAGGGATGGGGCATCTCCTGGGGGTCCCCTGCCCCATTTTGGAGACTTTTTCAGGGCCCCAAGGCACCTGGGGACATGGGAATGCTCGGGGACACTGTGCCTGTCCCCATCCTCTGGACAGCAGCCGTGGTGGCAGGCCTGGCACCCTCCCCACACCCACCCTGCTCATGGGACTTACTTTCAAAATCCAGGAAAAAATGAGGACAGTTTTCTAAATCTTTGCCCAATACCTTTATCAGGTTGCCCATGGCCAGCAGACCTGAGCGAGAGAAACAGAACAGAGTGGAACAGCACCGGTGCCACCGGCCAGACACCCCAAATGCCACCCCCTGGGCCCCCAAGTGCCACCAACAGGGCACCTCCCTGTGCCCACCCTGCTCCCTCCTGGCTGGGCAGGCAGCTGTGAGCACCCCCTGCAATGTGACAGCTCTCCCAGCATTTCTGCCACTTCCAGAGGTGGGAAGGGAAGAGGGGTGAGGGTGTGAGAGCCTCGTGCTCCTGGGGCACCCCCAGCCATGCTGCCACCCCTGAGACACCCCAGTCCTCCAGCCCTGATGTCCCCAAGGGATGGGGGGCTGCCCTAAGTGACCCCCACAATGCCATTCCCCTGGGTTATGGGGTTGGACATTTCCCACAGACAGGGGAAGAACCCAAGTGGGAATTGTGCCCCACAAACCCAGTTTTGGGGTCTGCTGCCTTTTCCAGAGCATCCCACCCACCCCACAGCCATGCCCTGGGGTCCTTACCTCAGTGCCTGGGGTGGCAGTGGTGGCTACGGCAGGAGCAGGGGCTGTGCCACCCGCCTGGGTCACTTCATGGGCCAGCAGGGACCTGTGGGCAGGAGGGCAAGAGGGTCAGGGCACCCCACTGGGCACCTCCTTACCCTGGGGACCCATGGGTGGGTGACCAGGTGGGGAAACACGGTGGGACACTGGATCTCCTCTTCCATCTCATGCTGCCACCAGCCTTTAAACCTCATTTACCTTGATTATTTTTTATTGCCACAGGGAGAGCTCATCAGACTGAGCATCCCCGTCCCTCTTCACCCCTTGTGGGACCTGCCAGCAGCTCGGGGATAACCCCAGAGTGGAGCCATCTGTCCCCATCTCCCCTCGGAGAGGCCAAGATCCCCAGGGATGACTTTGCCAGCTCCAAGTGGTTGGGTTTGCTCTTTCCTGAGCGCTGCCTGAAGATCCCTTGATGCCCCCAATGAGCCACAACCCAAAATCCTGCAGGCAACGGGATGCTCCCCCAAATCCCTGCACCCCACCTTTCCTACAGGGATGTGGGGGGGTCGGGATTGGCCCCGTGGTGTCGGCAGGCGCCGGGAGGAAGCCGCGGGACTCAGCAGGTTGTAATTAAGCGCTTGGGTTTAATTAATGAGGCTGGGGAAGGGGAGAGCTGGAGCAGCAGAGGGGAGGGATGGGGGTGGCCTCGTGCTTGGAATGGGGCTGTGCCCCTCTCCCCTGGCCAGTGCTCCCCACTCAGCCCCAGCACAGATCCCTTGGCATCAATGTGATGGCTCTGCCTTCCTCCTCACCCTCCTCTTCCTCCTCCCAGGCCCAGTAAGTGCTGGCTTTACACTGGGGCTGCACAAGCCTGAAATGCAGCTGGTTTTTGGGGTGACTGGGGTGCACCAAATACACCCAGAGCTGCTGCAGTCACCCCGAGGTTCATCCTGCTGAGCACTGCGAGGTTTTGAAGGGGTGCTGGGGGGTCTCTGGGGTTCTGGGGGGGGTCCCTGGGGTGCTGGGGCAGTCGGCAGGGTGGGAGATTGGCACCTGCCCTGCTCTGGTACTGGCACACAGGCTGTGATCAGCGTGCTGGCATCCTCCTGCCCTGCCACCCTTGTCCTTGATGGGCACCTCGGGGCTGGGATTTGTCACTGCTGTGCCCAGGGAAGGGCCACGGGTGGGTCCCCGGTGTGAGGACACCCCGGGGTGACTCCAGAGCTGTGGCACAGGGGGTTGAGTGCCAGGTGGGGGTTTGGGGATTGCAGCAGCCCCCTGGGCTGGGGGGTGGCTCCGCTTGGGGTTCAGCCCCTGTTTTGTGCCATTTCCTTGGTCACAGCTGCTTAAAAACCCCCTGTGGCACTTGGGGGGGGGCACAGCACATCCCTCCCGGGGGGGCTGTGCCCAGCGTGAGGGGCTCCCCCCAGTGCAGGCTGCCCACTGCTGAATTGGGGGAATTGTGTGCCCCAAATCCTCCGGGAGAGACACCCCCAAACCGGCAGCACTCCCAGAGAAATATGCTGCCACAGGAGGGCTGGGAACAGCAGCCTCCCTGTCCCCAGCCACACCCGAGGTGGCCCCGGCTTCTGTCCCTCCCTGCGGTGGCCTCGTTGCACCCCAGCCCTGCTCCAGAACCTGCCCCTCTTCCCTCACCGCCGCCTCTCCTGCCCCACGGGGACCCACGGCGGGTGTCACCTCCCCGGGGACAACCCAGCCGA
The DNA here is from genome assembly GCA_037834095.1 of Argya squamiceps. Classification (NCBI taxonomy): domain Eukaryota; kingdom Metazoa; phylum Chordata; class Aves; order Passeriformes; family Leiothrichidae; genus Argya; species Argya squamiceps. Next base: position 5,491,479 of record JBBMKD010000079.1, on the reverse strand, counting down.
TGGGGTGAACCCCCACTCCTGCTCCAGGCAGGACCAAATCCTGCATCCAGGAGCATCCCTCCCCCGAGCCGGCAGTGCCCGGGCTGGCCACGCCGGAGGGGCAGCGATGTCCCCGGGCTCGGGCCACCCGGTGTCACCGTTTTGGGGCTGTGCCCCTTTTGCTGCCGGCGCAGCATCGCCCTGGGCACCGCAGCCTGGTGCAGCGCCGCAGCTCCGGCCGGGGGCTGCCTGCCCCTTCCCCTTGACCTGACCCCACTCCCCGCAGCTCCTCACCCGCCGGGTGCCCGCCGGGTGCCCGCTGGGTGCCCCCCAGCCGCCGCCGAGCCCCCTTTGCCGCTGCCCCCCACCCTGCCGCAGCCGCCGCAGGGTCGGGAGCGCGGTGCCTGAAGGATTTTCCGTGGGGGAAGCACAGCTTATCCCGGGAATCGGGGCAGCGGGGCCAGATCCCACCCCCCGATCCACCGGGGCACCCCCAACCCCGAGCAGGGTGGAGT
>JBBMKD010000079.1:5446040-5475824 GCA_037834095.1 Argya squamiceps | reverse complement strand
CACATTTCTCCTCCCAGAGGAGAAAAATGTAAACAACAGATAAATGCTAAAATTATACATTGTTTTCTTGAAGCTGCATGAGAACAGCACTGCAAGATTTCAAATACTTGCATTTTCAAGAGAAACTGAGGGCAACGCTCACCTGTCTGCATGAGAGCGAGAAAAAGAAGCACTTTATTTTGGGAATCCCAACTTTATATAGTTTTTGGGATTTGGTCAAGGATTGGGGGGAACGAGAGGAACACCCCTCTGACCCCAGTGATCAAACCAGCAGTCCATCACAGAGAGGAATGCGAAAACAATCCGCTTTGTTTATGTTCCCATGCGTGAGAACTCCAACACAAGAATGCAAAACAATCAGAAGGCTGAAAAAAATCAGGGTGACAGGTGACCAGATGCCAGCCCAGGCTGAGAGCTGGGGCTGCCTGCCTGATTTGCCCCTCTGCCCACACAGCCCAAGCCCGAGAACGCCATCACCATCGCCGTGTCCTCGCGGGCGCTGTTCCGCATGGAGGAGGAGCAGAAGATCTACACGGAGCAGGGCGTGGAGGCCTATGTGAAATATCAGCTGGACCATGAGAACGAGCCCTTCCTCCCCGGGGCCGCCTTCCCCTTCGTCAAGGTGAGTGGCTACAGTGCTCTGGTCCCCAAAAGTTTTGGGGCCAGGATGTGGGGCCAGGATGGACACGAGCAGTGGGGTAGTAAGGATGGAGGCACGGAGCAAACAGAGGGCAGATGAACCTCCCAGCCAGTGATGTGCTGTTTCCAGGGCTGGATTTTCCATCTTAAGCCCAAGAATTGAACAAATCATCTCCTTGGATCACATTTAAAGTTTCCCTTTAGGGAATAGTCCTTTTTTTTTCTAATTACAATTATTATTACTATTTATTTATTTATTCTTGTAAATTGGCTGAGTTTAGCCTTGCTCTTGAGTCAGCCAATTTCTAATCCTGACATGTTGAAATGAGGCATTTCAAACTTGAAAAATATTTTCTAACTCCTGTACCAGTTAGTGCAGCTTTGGGTGCTGGAGCCCGTTCCCAGTGAATAAATTAATCAGCTCTGTGGGGCCAGACTTGTTTCCGATTGCTTGAAAAACACTTATCTGTAACTTGGAGCTAATTTATCCTCATTTAATAACTCCAAACCCTTTGTGTTTGAAAACAGGAGAGCAGCTAGGTGGATTTTTTTTCTCCCCCAAAAATGAATCTATTTTTTCCCAGCTGATGTCAGCTTGGCTCGGGGTGTAGCTGAGGTGAGGATTTTGGTGACCAGGAGTGTTTTGTTGATGGGAAGGGATGAGGACCACACCTGGGGCTGGCCAGATTTGTGGATTTGGTGACCAGGAGTGTTTTGCTGGATGGGAAAGGGTGAGGACCACATCTGGGGCTGGCCAGATTTGAGGATTTTGGTGACCAGGAGTGTTTTGTTGATGGGAAGGGGGTCAGGGCATCACCTGGGGCTGGCCAGATTTGTGGATTTGGTGACCAGGAGTGTTTTGTTGATGGGAAGGGATGAGGACCACACCTGGGGCCGGCCAGATTTGTGGATTTGGTGACCCGGAGTGTTTTTTTGATGGGAAGGGATGAGGACCACACATGGGGCTGGCCAGGTTTGTGGATTTGGTGACCAAGAGTGTTTTGCTGGGTGGAAAGGGGGGGTCAGGGCCACTCCTGGGGAGGCCTGGCTGACACCCACCCCCTCTCCCCGGGGTGCTGCAGGCTCTGGAGGCAGTGAATGCTCAGCTCCGTGAGCTCTACCCCGACAGTGAGGAGCTCTTCGACATCGTCCTCATGACCAACAACCACGCCCAGGTTGGGGTTCGCTTGATCAACAGCATCAACCACTACGGTGAGATGGGGACAAAGCTGTCCTTTGGTGGCTTTTGGGTGGCGTCATTGCCTGGCACCAAGAAAAGGAGATGTTTTCTCCCATTTTTTCCCCCTTCTCCCAGATTTTCTCCCACATTTTCTGGGTGTTGAGCAGGAACTGGCTGGTGGGGAGGGGGTCTGGCTGCTGGCCCTGCAGAACCAAAATTAACCCCAGTCCTTCCAGCACCAAGGCTGGGTTTGGAGGGCAGCCAGGCTCACCCCAGGGTCCCTCTTGCCCTCAGATCTGTTCATCGAGAGGTTCTGCATGACGGGAGGGAACAGCCCCATCTGTTACCTCAAGGCCTATCACACCAACCTCTACCTCTCCTCCGACGCCGAGAAAGTGAGTGGGGCCATTGAAGAGGGTGAGTCTGGGGTCCAGCTCAGGGGGGGCAGCGGGGGGAGCCTGGAGCCCTCAGGGGGTTGATCCCAGGAAGGAAAACTCCAATATCCACATCCCTAAGCCAACATTTACTTAAGGTTTGCTTTGCCCCACATCATCTGATGCTCCAACGAGCCTCCAGTTTCCATAGAAATGAGCCTTTCCTCCAGCTCCACAGCTCTCCCGAGGCAAAGGCGGTGTTTTTTCCCTCCTTAATTCTTGTATGCAAAATCTGATTTGTCATTTGGGGGTTTGTTTTTGCCGTGGGAGCTCTCGGGGGCCCAAGCTGCAGGTGCTCCCGGGCGTGTTTCCCTCGCGGCGTTTCGCTCCTGGCCCCGCTGTGTTTTTGCTCTGCTCCACGAGGACGGATCCTTGGATAACTTCCACCTCTTGCCTCATCCTCAGGGATCGCTGCAGCCACCATCTTCAGCCCCAGCAGGGACCTGGAGGTGTCAGAGAAGCAGCTGCGGGTGGCATTTGACGGGGATGCCGTGCTCTTCTCGGACGAGTCGGAGCAGATCGTGAAGGCTCACGGGCTGGACATGTTCTTTGAGCATGAAAAGGCCCACGAGAACAAGCCCCTGGCACAGGTAGAGCTGGGCTGAAGGCAGGAAAAGGCTCTGGGAGAGAGGCAGCCCCTCATGGGATGCTCCTAACTCCGGGATCAAGCCAGAATGGGAGGCGAGGTGGGGTAGGGCAGCAGCTGCTGACCAAGGGAGGGTGTTGGGGTCATTTTTGGTGGGGTGGCTCATAAGGTGAAGCGATGGTGACAGCAAAGTGGCGACTGGAAGGATGACAGATTTCTTCTCACCCCACCAGGGCCCCCTGAAGGGCTTCCTGGAGGCTCTGGGCAAGCTGCAGAAGAAGTTCTACTCCAAGGGGCTGAGGCTGGAGTGTCCCATCCGCACGTACCTGGTGACGGCGCGGAGCGCGGCCAGCTCGGGGGCCCGGGCCCTAAAGACTCTGCGCAGCTGGGGCCTGGAGACGGACGAGGCTCTCTTCCTGGCTGGGGCTCCCAAGGGTCCTCTGCTCAGGAAAATCAGGCCCCACATCTTCTTTGATGACCAGATGTTCCACGTGGAGGGAGCGCAGGAGATGGGCGCCGTGGCCGCCCACGTCCCCTATGGGGTGGCCCAGAAGCACAAGAGGCCGGCGCAGGAGAAACAGCAGAACCCCAACAGCAAATAATGGGGTTGGGGGTGATCCCACAGCCCCCCACCCTTCTGGCATGGACCTCATGGGCCACCACGTTCCCTGCTCGTGCAGGGGATGTTTGTTCTGGGAATGGGAGTTTATTCCCTCCAGGCAGGGGCAGGGGGAGAGGAGGGGAAGTTTGGTGCCTCTGTTGGCTGGGGGGTGTTGTGGTGTTGTCCCTGCTCCTCGTGGGGCTGGAGGCTCCTCTGTGCCAGGAGGTGTTTTCCCAGCTGGTCTGCGCTCGCTTCGGGCAAAATCCCTCAAGGATGGGGCTGCCTTGTGTGGAATCTGTGTGCCAGGCAGGTTTAACCTATTTATTTAAAACCCCCCCAGTGACTCCCAAAGCCTTCTGGCTTTCCCAAGCAAATGTTTAGGCTGAACTGGAAAGTTGGGAGCACCCAAAAAAACCTTCCAAGCAGCTTTGAAACAAAATTTTGTCCCTTTTAAGTGGAATTAAACTGTGATATTGTTCCTTCACATCCCCAGCTGCTGCTTCCCAACCAGAAAATACTCAATGTCCGTCCTTTCACCAAGATTTTGCCAAGCTTAAATTTGGAAAAATAGAAACAAATACTTAACTTTTTTTTAAAAAAAATCCTATTTCCTGCTTGGAGCTTTGGGCTGGGTATTGTTGGCCCAGGTTTTTACATTTGGGTTTCACACTTGCATGATTTAGCACGTAAAACTAATAATCTCAGTGAGCATCCAAAGCCCAGCTTGTCCAAGGGCTGCAGATGCATGCCCAGGGCTTGAATTAAGTTAAAAGCAGGCTCTGATATCATTTGAAGTCCATTTAGGTAAATCTGCAGAGAATTTCAGCCTGGGGATTTCAATTAAAGGGTTTTTTTTCTCCCTTTCTAGGCTGAGCCCATATGAGTTGATAATCTTTTTCTCCTCAGCTTCTTAAAACCTCTGGTGTTTCCTAAAATAGACGCCTCTGTTAGCGATGCTGTGAGAGAACCAAATCTCTGATTAAAAAACAGGATGGGAAATCAATGGGAGAGAAACTGGTGTGAAAATCACACTGACATTTCTGCTCAAAGCCCTGTCCCAAAGGAGACTCTCAGGAGGAAAATTTAAAGATTATTTTTTCCTTGTGGGTTTTTCTTTTCCTCTAATTTTTTTTTTTTTTTTTTCATGACACTCCACAGCGGAGCAGGAAGGATGTTCAATATTATCAGACAGTTTTCTACAAATTCCATGGGCTGTAATTTTCCCAGTTGTGTGTCTGGCTCTTTCCAGGGAAGTCTCAGCTCAAACAGTGAGGCTGGAGCTGGAGTTATCACCCTTATGAGGAATATGTAAATAACCAAGCTGGAGATGCCTTCAGTGGCTCGGGAGATTTTTCTCATTGCACTAAATCCTGCTTCTAGCAGTGAAAAGCAAATTGCACTTTCTCCCCCCCCAAAAAAATTCTTTGGCAGACTGTTAACTGTCACATCTGGGTGACAAACACCTCGGAGGAAGGTCTAAAATCCAAACAAACAAATGAAAAAATCTTGGGAGAAATGAGTTCCTGAGTGTCACATCCGCCAGCACTCGGGTTTATAGGAAGGTCTTGTCTTTTTTTAATGTGAACCCAAGATTTTGGGATCTGAACTGGATCTTGGGAGACCTTTTTTGGCAGCTGGGATGGGGAGCACAGCCAATAAACATTTCCAAGGTGTTTCCTGAAGATCGTGGAAGCTCGGCCAAGCCCGGCTTGTGCAGGGGAGAGGATGTAGCAGGAGGGATGGAATTGTCAGCCAGCCCTGGAGGACAGGGCAGGGTGCCAGTGGGATTGGGGACACGGGGATGAGTCCTTGGCATGATCCAGAGGTGATGCTGGTGTTGGCAGGAGGAGATGGATGCCCAGGGAAGCAATGGGTTGTGGTTTTGGGGCAGAACTCTGGATTTTAGCAGATTCCTGCTGCCTCTCCAGGCCCTGAGGTGCACAGGGAGATGGGTGCAAGCTGGGGACAGGGTTTTAGTGACCCTGCTTTGGATCCTCCTGCTGCCAGGGCAGCTTAGGGGCTCCCTGGGAGATGTGGGGGTCAGGAAATGGGCGCCAGGTGAGCCAGACCTCCCCAAATCCTTCCCGAGCAGGGAGGATTTTCCATTCCCACCTTGGCTGCCCCTTTTGCTTTTATCCACGTGGCTTCCCCTGTTTTTGGGTTGGTTTTTTTTTTTTTTTTTTTTCTTTTTTTCTTTCCTCCTCCATTACTACAACTGGAAGACAAGGACTTGCTGCTTGTGTCGTGTTTCCCTCGTGTCCCCTCCGGGCTGGGGCGTGTCCCTTGGAGCATCCCCTGGGATGGGCACTTCTCCCGCGGGGTTGTGCCTCTCGTGCTGTCCTGACTGACAACTGGACTTTTCCTGCTGTGTGTTGTTGCTGTGGATTTCACTTCATTGTCCTCCGGTGGGTTCTTTTTTTTTTTTTGCCATGTTAATGGGATCCCTCGGGGTGTTTTTTCCATAAATAAACCGTGTTGGTCCCAGCCCCGGCTCCCTCTGTTCTCACAATGAGTTTTTGGCTGCCTGGTGCAGGGTCTGAGCTCCCTCTTTGGGACCTCACAGGTTTTATGGTGATGGGGGGGTGACAAGAAGGAAAAAAGCGGTTTTGGGATTTAAGGGAATTCAGAAAATGTGATTAAAGCTCCCACTCTGGGACTGGAGACCTGTGGGAGAGGTGGGATTCCAGGGGTGGGATGTGCTGTGGTACAACCACCTCCCTCTGCTTCGTGAGCAGCTTTTGTGGGGCACCTGGGCTCGTGATGAAGCCCTGGATAAAAATACAGCTCGGCAGGAGACTTTTGTCAGCTTGATCTTCTCCCAGCCAACAGGTGGGAGGCAGCACAAGCTCAGCAGAGGAGATTTATGGCTGCTGAAGTACCGGCTCCATCCGAGCAGCGACACTGCAGCTCCGGCGCCGGCCCCTCCCTGCCAATGAGGGGAACAGATGGACCGAGGGGAAGCAACAAATTCTCCATCCATCACCAAATATAGCCAAGGAATGTCCTTAGGCCCCAGGGCAGCATCCCTGCTATGGGTCTTCATTTAAGGGATGGATGGCCCTCAGCAGAGCAGCTCCTGCTTTGCTGGAATGCCTTTCCCCCTCAGCCCATCCCTGATCCTGCTGTGTTCTTCCACCAGATGCTTGGAGGGTGGGGAGGAGAAAAAAAAAAAATCAAATTCTAGCCCAGATTCCAGCCTGTGATACCCCAGGGAAAATCCAGGTGCATCCATCCAGTCGTGGGAGGTCGGGATGTCCACGGCAAAGCCAAAAGCTGCAAGGACAACCCCGAACAACAAACCCTTGATTGTGAGGGTTGTCACTGAGATCAGGCAGGGACAGGGGGAGGTTTGTGCAGGTGGATTTGGGATGCCTGGCTCGGCTTTGCTGCAAGGTTTTGATTCTGCTGCCTCTTTTCCAAGCTTTTTTTTTTTTTTTTCCCCTTCATCAGGCATGGCAGGGCTTTGCAGGGAGCGTGCTTTGAAATAAAGCCCGTGGAGGAGGAGGAGGCGGAGGCAGAGCTGGTGGGAATTATGCTGCCACTCAGCAATTGTCAGCACAGATGTTCCCGAGGTAATCACGGCCCTGAATAGCAGGAGCTGCTTTTCATGAGGAATCCAGGATTTAACCCCGAGAAGTTGTGGGGTGTCTTGAGAGAGTGGGACACCCCTGATGAGCATGGCAGGGAGGTCGGGCAGAGCGTGGACTCTGCACTCCTGCTCCTTTGGGTGCACCAGGCAAGTTGTGACATGTCCCTGCCTCAGTTTCCCCAGCACTGTGACAGAATCATGGAATCTCAGACTGGTTTGGGTTGGAAGGGTCCTTAAAGCTCACCCAGTGCCATGGGCAGGGACATTTCCCACTGTCCAAAGGTGCTCCAAGCCCCATCCAACCTGCCCTTGGACACTTCCTAGGATGGTGAATCCAAAACTGACAAATGATCCAGAGGGAGTGGAGGATGATTCCAGCTCCTTAGGGAGGGAAAGCAGAAACCCAGGAGTGCTCTGAAGTGCAGTGAAACCCCTGCAGATGCTGCAAATCCAGGTCTGTCCGGTGGCAGGGAGCTGGGAGCTCCTCTGCAGCACGTTTAGTTTTATACCCCGAGCAGGAACCTGCAGCCATTCCAGGGAGATAAAATGTCATGGCAGGGGACCTGGTGACAGGGTGACAGAAACACCCAGAGCTGGAAGGACAGATAAGGGGACCTGGCAGCAGCAGAACAAGCAAAGGCCACTTGCTATCAGCACCGGCGGGGCCGTGCCAGGATTTGAGCAGCCCTGACCATCTCGTCCCTTGACACGGCTATTTTTAGCCGTGGCTGCTGACACCTCTGTCACCAGTGCCTAAAATGGTCCCCCCTGAGCTCACCCAGGGCCACCCCGTGCTGCCAAGGCCACCAACGAAGCCGTGACTCAACGGGGTGTGTGTGGAGCCTCTGGCTGGAGGAGGCAGCCGGAGCCTCCTGCTGCCAAGAGGCAGCTCCAGGCTGGGCCAGCTCCTCGGGAGATGCTCCAAAAGGTTTTGGGTTTAGGGCCTGGCCCCTCTCCAGGAGGAATCAGTGGGGTATGTCCGCCCACCTTCCACCTCACCCCGCCTTCCACCCCGCCAGAAGTGGGAATTGTCCAGCCCTGGCTGGGAATCATGGCTGGCCCTTGGTGTTGGTCCTTAAGGGATGGCTTTGTGGGGATGAACTTCCCCCCACGCTGGTGGGAATAACCCTTTGGCTCCTGGGCTGCAGCAACACGCCAGAGGGCAAAGAGATTGGAACCACAGAGCAAACCCACCCTGTTCCCTGCCTGGAGATTCCCCTTTTATAAAAAACCTGCCTTGTTTTCCCAGTTCTGCCCAAAGCAGGGAGCAATGGAGGCAGAGATCTCCCTGTCCTGGCTTTTTCCCATTCCTGCAGCGAAGGCTCTGTTACCAGGGCTGCACTTCAAAGCTTTGCTGGCAGTGCTGTGCCGGATGGGGCTGTGCCATAATCCCCCCTGGGAGGAGAGCAGAGCAGAGCAGAGGAGGGGGAGTCTCAGGATCTTCTGGGGCTACGAGAGAGCTGGAGAAGGATTTGGACAAGGGCATGGAGTGATGGGGTGAGGGAGAAAGGGTTTAAACTGAAGAAAGGTAGGTTTAGATGGGATATTGGGAAGAAATCCTTCCCTCCGAGGGTGGTGAAGCCCTGGCACTGATTGCCTGGAGAAGCTGTGGATGCCAGGGAGGATAAATAAGGGAAAATCTGCTCCTATTGCACTATGAGTGAAGCTTGGCTTCCCCGACCTGCGCTGACTTTTGGTGGGAATTGGAGCACGAGTGGACACTGCTGTCCGTGCTGGAATTCCTGATGGGGATGCGTTTGCCCAGGGAACGGGGGGACATCTCTGTGGGGACAGAACGGGGACAAGGGACAGTTGTGGTGCAGAGCAGGTGCCACGAGAGGGCGTGGAGGGCTGCGCGGCGCCGCCAGAGGTGACCTGGTGGCCGATGTCCCCCTCCTTGGTGTCCTTCAAGGTGCCCTAAGTGGCATCACCGCCTTCCGCGGTGGCACCTGGTGCTCCTTCCCTTCAGGTGCGTGTTTGGGGTGTGTGAACGGGCACCTCTGCCTCAGCACAGCCCCGGGGGCCACCTGAACCCCCCAGACTGTCCCCAACCCACCCCCCTGCAGGGTTTGACCTCCATGGGGAGGGGCAGCTCCTTGAATCCCACCAAGCTGTACATGTAGAGGTTTTCCTCAGTGCCAATTCCAGCGTGGGACACACGTCCTTAAATGCCATCTCAGGCACTCTGTCACCCAGGGTGACCTGGCTGGGGGGGTCTGTGAGCCACCCTTGATGGCAGGGGTGGGGTGATTGGGGGCTTGTCCTGCTGGCTGCACAAACAGGCCCTGCTTCCTCGCTGGCCTCCTCCAGGTGCGGCTGGGAATCATTAGGAGCTCTCCGCGCCGGCAGAGTGTGGGAACTGGAAGAGAAAGCTGGAGAGAGGCCTTCTTTCATCTCCCCACTCCCTCCTCCCCCCGCGTCTGCCAAGCCTGGCTTCCTTTTGAATCCTTTAGCTTGTGCCAAGCGAGGGAGAAGAGGAGGGGGGAAGAAGAAAGAGAAAAAAGGGAAAAAAAAAAGCAGAAAAAAAAAAAAAAAAGCAACAACCACAGGAATGTGTCCAGGGATCTGGCTTCATTCAGGCTGCCGAGCCCTGAATACCCCGGCTCCACTCTGGGAGGGCAGCAGTGGGAAAACAAACAGGGAAGAGCAGTGAGTGTCACCACAGGGAGTGACAAAGGGTGTCAGGGAGGGGGACACGTCCCCTGAAGTGGTACTGGGAGTCTGGGAGCACCTCTGGGTCAGGGTGCCACAAGTCTCATGCTGGGAGCAAAGCTCCCGTGTCTGGGTGAATCCGTGTTCCATCCTGGGATGGGATGGATCCTGTCCCATCACATGGTGCCCGTGTGCCAGCCCTGCAGAAGCCACGGTGCTGCTGGCAGGGAGGGCTCCTGGGGACTCTGGGAGCCTTTCCTCCAGCACATCGGGGAGAAGGACGGTTTTTGACTCGCTGCCGACTTTATTCCCAGCAAATTAATCATTTCCTCTTGTGGCAGCGGCGTTGGCCTGTGCGAGTGCCTGTGCTGGTGGCTCCCACTGCCCTCCCAGCCACCTCTCCCCGCTCCCGGAGGGTCCGTGCCGCACCTCCCTCCATCCTCGTCCTCAGCTGGGCTCCTTCCAGCTGTGCAGAGCTGTCAGATCCAGCCCAGCTGTGCCGGCCGCGGCCTCGGGAGAGTCCCGGCGGGAGCAGGGGCCCGGCTGTGAACTGATGATGCGAGTGCCGGAGGTGGCGGGGAAGCGCCTTGGGTGGCGGCGAGGGAGGCGCAGCTCCAGGAAGGAGCTCCCGCCGCTTCTTGGCTTCGCAGCCGCTCTGGCAGAGCTCGGAGAAAAGGGAAAAAAAAGCAGCGAGGGAGCCACCAGCACACGCGGGATTCTGTCCTGGAGACACGGGGCAGCTGCTGGGTAATCCCAGCGCGGGATGGGAGCACCGGCCGCTCCGGCAGAGCGCCTGGCAGCGACCTGGGCATGGCATTTGTCACCCGAGTCCTTGCAGGGCTCCACACACGCTCGCTGGCCGCTCCTCCCCGTGTGCCATGAGCTCCGTGCACCCCATCCTGCGCGCTGGGCGCTCATTCCCAGCGCAGGGAAAGCGCTCCCGGGGCTGTCCGTGTGTCCGGCCGGGACACAGACACTTCTCCCGCGTTTTGCGGGCACAAACTGGCTATCGGCAGATCTGCTGGGAACGCCGGCCATTCCTCGGGCAGCGATTGTGTTGTTTTGTTCCTTATTTATATCCCCGGGGTGGTGCCACAGGTGGGCGATTGTTCCAGCTGACAGCATGAAAGGCGAAGGAACGAGACTGAACTTCCTGCTATTCAATTAGAGAAAGTGAGCATTCAGCAGCAGCTGCCGGCTGCTGGCAGGAGCCGAACCCCCGCCGCGGTGGGCACAGGGAAAGGCAGGAAAAGCTGCCTGATGCCATGGGCACGGCGGGTTCCGAAGCACCTCTGGCTGCCGCTGCTCTCTCCTGAGTTTGTTTCTCGGGAGGAGGTTTCCTGATCAAGGCAGCTTCCATGGAGCAGAAGGCAGATGAGGAGGAGCTGGGAAAGGAGCTCAGCTTGGAGGAAAGGGGGGTCAGGGGGGTCCTCCTGGGTCTACACAACTCCCTGACAGGAGAGGGGCAGCGAGGTGGGGGTTCAGGCTTTGCTCCCAGGGAACAGGGTGAGAGGAAACAGCCTCAAGTTGTGCCAGGGGAAATTTAGGTTGGATATTAGGAAAAAAAGAGTCTTCACTGAAAGGGTGGTCAGGCACTGGAATGAGCTGGAATCTCCATCCCTGGAGGTGTTCCAAAAACACGTGGATGTGTTTGGGGGACATGGTTTAGTGGAGAGCACTGGGTTAATGGTTAGACTCGATTTTAAGGGTCTTTCCCAACTTTAATGACTCTGTGGGAAGCACCAGCATGGAAAACAGCAGCGTGTGGTGGGGGGGGACACTTGGAGTGGGGACAGGCCAGGCCAGGAGGCAAAGCCAGGAGCTCCAAGTGCCGGAGGGAGCAGCTTCCCCCCGGGCCAGCCTGAGTGCTGCAGCTTTGCCTCTGCCCTGAACTCTGCGTGATCCCTGACCCTGGGGCCTCTGAGGCAGAGGGCTGGTGGCTTTGGAAGGCCTCTGGATGAGCACTTCCCCTCCTCTGTGCTGGAAATGCCAGGGGATGATCCCTTCCCCTCCTTGTCCCTGTTTCCCCAGACGTGTCTGTGCTCCCTCCCAGAGGGCAGCAAGGCAGGAAGGAATGTGTGCTCCTGTGAGCTCCACATTGGGAACAAACCTCTCCCCCTCTTCCCCTGCACTGCCTGGGTCCTCTCTGAGGCGCCCAGGGCGTTGTGGAAACCTCTCCAGCACCCAGGGTGCAGTGAAGGCTTCAGGGTCTTCACGTGCCAGAAGCCCAAGGCATCTCTGCTCCATTTCCTCCCCTCACTCGTCCCTTCCTGGGGCTGATCCAACTGGAGAAGAGCCTCCCGCTGCCACCTCTCCCTGCCCCTTCCCCGTGCCATCTGTCCCCAGCACAGTGACAACCTCACTGGTGGCATTCCTGCTCAAGATCCTCCCGTGCACCCCGCAGCTCTCTATTTTTAATCCCTCCGTTTCCACGGGCTCGGGGTGTCTCCCAAGCTGGTTGTGATCATCGGGGCTGCAGTCGGAATCCGTTTGGCACGGCAGCAGCACACGGAGAGCCCCACATGCCTCCACGCACGCCAGACCCCGCAGCTCTGTCACCCTGCCCCGATGGAGAGGGTGGGACGGGGCTGAGCTCAGCACCTCGCACGAACACCACAGCCCGGGGAGGTGACACTCCAAGGCAATCAGCAGCAATTAGCCCCTTTTGGGAAACGCTGCAGAGGCTTTTCCGTGCGTGCCGATGCTTTGGAAGTGACGGAGGGGTTGGACATGCCAAACCACCGGCCACGTCTGAGCGAGGCTCGGTGCCGCGTGTCACTTCCAGGAGGCTGGGAGGGCTCGGGGGTGATGTCTGTGAATGTTAAAGGCACTTGTGTACCCAAGAAGCTCAGCCACATGCTGTCATTGCCTCTGCAGTGCCATCTGGCCAGCAGCGATGCAGCTAGAACCAGGGCTGTGCGCAGGAGAACATTTTACAACAGAAAGCAATTAACAGAATAAAGCCCTTTTTAAAATCCAGTAATTAAAAACAGTCCCTCCCCCTTGTTTTCCTTTTAAGCTGAAAGTTGCTGTTTACTCATTTGCTTTACAAAGTGTGCCTTGTTGTGGCTTCAGAAGAAATGAAAGTTTGAAGTGGTTAGAGAAGAAAGGCTTTGGGGCTGGTGCGTTCCAGGCAGGGCGGAGGGGCAGGGGCTCTCCAGCCCGGCTTGTTTGTATTTGTTCTTGTCTACTCACAAGATCGCTAAACACACATTTAACAAGTGGTGAAACTGTCTACCAGCCTGATCTCTCCCAGGGTTCATGAGAAGAGGCCTGGCACATTAGCATTGCTGGGGGAAGAGGAGGGGGAGGACAGGCCTTTTGAAGGGTTGGTGTTTTGGGGCCGAGCAGGGAAGGGCTCCTTGCTGCAGGCCAAGTCCCAAACAAAGGCATTGTGTTCCCCGGAGCCCTGGGGACTGGCCCCGGGGGAAGGCCAGGACCTTGCCTCACCAGCCATGGGTTTTCCCATCCCAGCTCCTCTTGTTTCCTAGCACGGGTGCAGCCCTGAGGCCATCCAAGGCTTTCCAGAGGCCAGAGGTGGGAGCAGGGCTGGCACCTCCAGGGCTGGCTCATCCCATCCCTGAGAGCCAAGGAACCCAGGGCTGCAGTAGTCATGGGGGTCATCCTGTGCCACTGCAGCTCACCTGGTCCCCACCACTCCCACCTAGTCCACATCACCCTCACCTTGTCCCCACCACCCTCACCATTTCCCCATCACCCTCATCTTGTCCCCACCACCCTCATCTTGTCCCCACCACCCTCACCATTTCCCCACCACCCTCACCTCGTCCCCACCACCCTCACCTTGTCCCCACCACCCTCACCTCGTCTCCACCACCCTCACCTTGTCCCTATCACCCTCACGTTGTCCCCACCACCCTCTCTGCATACAAAATACCAGAGAGGAGCAGCTCAGTGTCCAGTGGCAACAAGTTTTTGTCCACTCTGTGTGGCCTCAGGGGGCTCCTGGACAAGCAGTGACCACGTCTGTTGGCAGGTTTGGTGCAATATTAATTATCACTCGTTGTGGTTTCTCTGTCAGGTGAGTGCCCAGTGCAGCAGCATCATTATGGGTGGGGAAACTGAGGCACGTCAAGGGCCTAACCCACTGGTGGTGCCTGGTGCTGAACCATCAGGATGTTCTGCTGATTCCAGAGCAGGATGGTGATCCTGTCCCTGGCTGTCCCTCAGCCCCACTGACCTGGTGACACAGAGTGGCACAGACTCAAGGGGACAGCAGCAGCTCCAGGGTGTCCCAGCTGTGGCAGGTGCAGCCTCATGGATCCCCATCCCACGGGATTTGCAGGGCTGAGCCACATTCCCAGACCCGCCGTGGGGCAATAGGTGTGAGGACACAGACAGCCCTGCCAGGGTGGTGAGGGCAGCGCTGAATTTCAGCTCCAGGATCTGCTCTGTCCCTGCCTGGGGAAGGGTGAGGCCGCGGGTTTGTGGGAAAATGTTGTTTTTCCCTCCCCTGGACTGCCCGTAGCAGTCGGCTGGGCGGGCTCTGGATTGCGTGGGCCGGGGAAGTGGGGGGGAGTTTGCAATTGTGGTGCCTCTGGCTTGGAGCAGAGCCACGGCAAACAATCCTCTCCTGGCCCTGCTCCAGATCTGACAAAGCACGGAGGTGATACCGTATTCATCCCTCCACGCTTTCATCCCAAATCACCTCCTGAAAGCCCTGCCTGCTTCTCCCAGCCTGTGATGAATCTGCTTAGCCCACAGAGCAAGGCAGCCTGTCCACACGCAGCCAGGAATCCTGTCCAGCATCCCTGTGAGGCCTCTGCTTGGGAAATTACAGCTGTGGCTCTGGCAGGCGGCGGTGGGACCTGAGGTTAGGAGGTGATGTTGACTGAAGATGTGCGGACAGGGCATTCCAGGCATGCACGGGGTTAAATCAGAGGTGTCAGTTCACGGGGAGGTAACAGATAAGTCCTGCTCCTCGGCTGCCTCTGGCTTTCCAGAAGCCTTGCCCTCCCTCCCACATTCCAGCTGCTGCAGCTTTTCACAGCTGGCCGCTCTCCTGGGACATTTCCCAGAGCTGGGAAGGCGGGAGGGGAGGGAGCAGCGTGGTCCCAGCCTGAGAGGGGGGGTTGGTGCCTGGGCTGACCATCACTCCTTCAGGGACACTTAGTCTGGAGCCCTTCATCCCCAGGACAGGCCTGGTACAGGCAAACCAAGGCAATCCCAGGTCCCTGGCAGGGATCCACCCTCAGTCCTGGCCCGGAGAGTTTTTCCTGCTGCAGGGAAGGGACATCAATCTTTGCAGCTCGCTTATTCCTTGGCCTCTGAAGCGGGGTAGCCAATTAGTGCTGGGTGTGATGGATGGCTTAGCCCCGTCCTCGTGACACCCATCCTCTGGAAACAGTTCCCACCACGGAGAGGCACAGCCAGCCCGAGCAGGGGACAGCTCTCACCAGCTCCTGAGTCCCTGAGGGTCTCACAGGGGTCTCAGGGATGGGGACAGGCATGGCAGCAATGCTTGCTGTGATTCCACAGGGGAAACAGCCCTGAGCACAGGGCCAACACTGTTAATTCAGGGCTTGGGGAGAGATTTCCTCTGATAATTCCCTGGCTTGGCTGTGGCAGAGCCTGGAGCTCTCCAGGGAAGAGCACAGCAGAGGTTGGTCACCCACTGCTTGTGGCTCTGCCCTCGGGGTCACTGTACCGTGGGAATTGGCTGCAAAGACACCCAGTGAGAGGCCAGGGGGGGCTGAACCCCCATTTCTGCACCCCAGCTCCCCTTGCCTGCAGTGGGGCAGGTCTGGCTGCTCCCTCCTGTGGGACACGGGTGTCACTCCTAACATCCAGCTCCCCTCAGGCAGCTAAGCCCATTTAATCCTTCCCTGTCATCTCCACTGAGCCAGCCCCTGAGGGGTCTCTGCTGCATCTGGGGGGGTTCAGATGCCCCTCACAATCCCCCCCTGGGATCCCTGGGGTCGATTATAAACGGCTCTCCAGGAGCACAGGCTGGAGAACGGATCCGGTTACAGGAGAAGTGGGTTTCGGGGCCCCTGCTCTGTTCATAATGAAGTGTAATCCTAGAAAAACATGTTGCCAATTACACTTCAATTGAACCCAGATAATGATGCTTAGACAGGGCCCAGAAAAGATGGAGTCTGGACAGTGAATTCCTTTCTAATGGAGAAGAAAAAGTGTTCCTCTGTGGCAGGTCTGGGCTCGGCTTGGTTCAGGCTTGCTGTGATATGAATAAGAGCCTGAAACAACCAATCTCAGGAACCCATTTAAATGGTTTTATCAGTGGAAAGAGTATTAATCTCTCAAAAACACATGTTTATGGGAAGTTTGGTTTGGAGACGTATGTGTTTCTAACTGAAATCACTTTGGAAAGGGAGGAGGAGCGGGTCTCAAAACTGCTAAAACAACACTTTCCTAATCCTTCTGGTTCAAAGTAACTTTTCATTTGGAAATGTAAGCTAATAACAGCTTGGCTTCTTGACCACTTCTCATAGTGAAAACAAAACACCAGAACTACAGTAACAGAGTGCTGCGACCCAAAGCAAAGGTTTTACTCCCCTTTTTCAGTTTACAAACACTGTTGAGATGTCAATTTTCCACTCCAACCCAGGACGGCTGCTTCAGGTCGCTGCTACTTCACTTCAGAAGGGAGAACGGTGCAATTCAGTCCCAAAATGTGCTCGGGAAGCGGCGGGGGGGAGCCGTGCTTTGCTGGGCTGGGGCAGGCGTGGGCGAAGGGGCAGGCAGGAGCCGGGATTTGGCTTTTCCAGAGCTGCTGGCGAGGTGCTGGGGAATCTCAGGCACCTCGGTGTTGGCGGGTGAGCTGGCAGAGATGGCTGAGGGAGATAAGGGAGCACCCCAGGAGGCCACGGGAGACGGGCGGCTTGGCTGGCCCGAGCGGCGACGGGGCTCTTATCGCCGCCGCTGTCTCTGCGAAGAAGGGCTTTGGGAAACCCACGTGTTGCCAGATCTCAGCGCTGATTATTTTCTCCAAAATAAAAGGCATTATTTTCGTACTGGGAACCTCCACTTCAGCGCTCTCCCTCCTCCCCTTCTCTCTGTCTTTCTCCCACACGCACACACGTTTTTTGCTGCCTTGGGGGATTTTTAGCAGCGCAGGGCTCTGAAAAACAGATTCCTGCCTCCTTCATGCGGGAGCAGGGAAAGGGAGATGCTCTCTCGATGGGTTAAAGTTTCCAGCCTTGTGGAAAGAGACCAGAAAACAACGATTCATCCCAGCGTTACAAAGCCTAAAGTTGGGCTTGGGCCGTGTTGTTCTCACAGGGTAAAGTGTCAAATGCCCTGGCAGCGGCCGTGAGCTGGCACTTGAGGAGGCTCCAAGGCTGTGGGAGCGTGGCAGGGGGCCGAGCTCCCGGCGGGACCACCGCGGTGCGGTGCCAGACCCGGCCCGAGCGCGGTGCCACCGCTGCCACATCGGCCGCGGGCGGTGGCCACTGATTCATCCCGCTCGAGGGCCCTTTGAGCGGCGTCCTCAAACAGCACCGCGCTTCGAATAAAGCCGGTTTTCCATCGGAGCCGTGAGCCTGCAAAGTGCCTGCGCCGCGCGGAGCCGGGCAGACATGTGTGTGCGTGTGGGGCTGGATGTTGATTTTTCCCTGAAACAACTCAAGGCTTTATCAGTCCCATCTCTTTCCCACGGTTTTCTGTTGCCAGTGAGGTCACTGGTCCCTTTAAACTGGGGCTGAGGCCAATGTGCAGCGGGTGGAAGGGGGGCCGTGGGCAGGAGGGAGGGGGGGGGACATGAGACGGTTCACACAGACTGTTCCTTTTACAGGAAGACTTGGGATTTCGACCAGCGAGCGGGAGGAGGCGGAGGGGCGAGGGGGGGGCCCTGGGAACCGGGGAGCGCCGGCGCGGCCGCGTAATCCGTCACTCCCGGGAGATGGTGGCTCATTAACCCATTACCCGGGAGGTGGGGACGTGCCGGGAGGGAGCCAGGGAAGGAGAGCCGAGGGTGGGAGAGGCAGAGCGGGCAGGGGAGGAGCCGTGCGGGGCCGGAGCGGCGGAGCCCGGGCAGGGACACAGCAGTGCCCCGAGCGCGGCGGGCAAGGACGGCGGCGGCCACCGGGGCCACGCGTGGGGCAACCTCGCCGAGCCCAGCGGCCTCTCCCCCCGCCAGGATGAAGCGGCTCTGCGAGGAGAGCTCGTCCGACACGGAGTCTGACGGCACCATCGACGTGGGCCGGGAGGAGGAGTACAGGTGAGGGCAGGCTCCGTCCCATGAGGGTTTTTGGGGTCTCGGCACCGCTTCCCCCGAGCTGCTCGGGGCGGCAGTGCTCGGTGCCTACCGGGGCACGGCACGGGAGGGCATCGAGTCTGCCACTGCTGCACCGGGGCACGGCAGGGGAAAGCACCGGCGCTGCCACCGCCGCACCGGGAGTCCCTCGCACCTGGTTTAACCCCTCGGGGTCGGGCTGGTCCTGCGGGGACCGGCAGGATGACCTCAGAGTGCCGGCAAGAGCTGGTGCTGGTCATGGGGCTGACCCCGCAAGGAAACCCAAGTGGCCACACAAATGTTAAAGCTGTGTTAGGAGCTTCAAGAGAATCCTACTAAAGCCAGGTCCTGCCAGGTGGGAGAAGGGCAGCAGGAGCCCGTTCTCTGCACCCCAAAATGGGGCAGCCCCACACTCCTGCACTCCCGGCAATCCGAGGGCTCCCAGGGAATGTGGAAGAAACCGGGAGGTTTTGCATGAGAAAAACGCTTCTGCTCTGCTGATGCATTCGTAACGCACCAGCTGGGGCTGTGATGTGTTAGGGAGGGAGCCCGAGCAGGGCAGGGCTGCCCTGGTGCTGCCCCTCTGCAGTTCTCAGGCTCTGTCCCATCGCTGCCGAGCTGAGTTTTCAGCTCTGGGGTTTTGCTATTTGTGAGGGAATGGTGAGGACGGAGCCGTGTGTGGTTCCCCAGGCGATGCCCTCAGGCTCCCCTGGCACCGGGCATCCCCAGCGCCGCTGGCAGCCCGGGTTCCCAGGCTGGGTCAGCCCTCCCAGGTTCCGAGGGTGCAGACGGCGCAGGGGGATGAAGGAAAGGCTCTGTTATTTGTTCCCATCCAAAAATCAGCTGCTTTTGAACTCTTGTTTCAGTAGCCAAGTGTCCCCCCTTCCTCCTCGTCCAGCGAGGCCTTGGATTTATTCATTCCCTCTTGCTCTTTGGTATCCTGAGTGGAGAAACTGCCTGCCTGGTGCCAAGCTCGGGTTCTCATGGGACTAAATTCATGAATCTGCTTCTGATACAGTCGCAGCAGAGTCGGGCACATCTTACACAAAATATCCTGCAGAAATTCCCTGAGCCCTTATGCAGTTTCCAAGTGCATCAATGTTTAAGCTGCTTTCCTGCTGCCGGTGAAATATATCCCACCTCTTCACATCCGTGCAGCACGGAGTCCATAGAACCCTGAGGGATAAAATACTGGAACTGTCACAATATTTTATTTCGGTGACCAGTAGTGATGAACTTTTAATCTCTCTCTGGTGCTGCTAATGTGTTTGCCTTCTCGAGGCAGTGGTAGAACCAGGCTGGCTGTGATCTGGTGATATTTGTATAGGTGGATGTTGTTCCTCACGTCACGCAAATCCATGGCCAAAAAAGCTGTTCCTGCCCTGCTGAGGTCACACCCCAAGTAATGCCAGCTTGCATGGGGTGCTGGTGCACCCAGAAAAATCAGCCACTTCCAGGTGGGGAGTGAGGAGGAGTGATTAGAGCAGAGAGAGGCTGCCTGGCTGGGGTTCCCAGCCCATTACCCATCGGTTGAGTGGTTTGGGCAAACCAGTTTCCCTGTAGTGAGGGGGATGAGTCATGCCGGGTGTGAGGTTTGGATCAGTGCATGGAGCAAGTTTAGGCTCTGGGGTCACTGCAGAAGGGCAAGATCTGCTCAGTTGACAGCCAAAGCTGTGCTGGGGATGATAAAACCAAGCAAAGAGCAGTGCAGAAATTTTCATCACCAGAGAATATACTCACGCTATCTTTTATGTGGTTCAAATCCACCAGATGTATTTTTAATGTACATTTTGCAGTGAGAAGGGTGTTGATACCCACATCTGGACCTGAAGCTCACAAAGAGCAACGCATCCACACTGCTCTACAAAGAGAGCTTCAAAACCCACTATTCTTTTTGGGTGCCTACTTTGCATTTCCAGGTGAATTCAGCACCTTCCCCCTGCACCTAAAACACCCCAGTGTCCATACAGAGCCCATTTTCACATCAAAATTGCTCTTTCTGTGTGTGTGTCTGTGTAGCTGACGACACTTGTTAGTACTTGTGGAGCCAGCCAGCACCTCTGCCCAGAGAGAGCCCACCCAGCAGACATTCAAATAGGGGACCTGTATGGAGATGAGCAGAGCAGGCAGTAGAAGAACGTGTTATTGTGTAAAACCACTTCTGAAAGTGCCTCGCTTGGGCCTATTTTTAATAGGCTGAGCTGGGTCTAGTTTTCAGCTGGCTGCAGACAGTCTGTGCAGGAAAATCCTTAATAGACTCCTATTAAAATGCTTTGTCAAACCGAAAAACATTTGGATTGGGGTGAACCCAAGTGCCCCTTTTCCAGATTTGGGTGTCTGACACGAGCTCTGGGCTGGCCGGGATTGCGTGTTCACATCCCTGCTCCCAGTTTCGTAAGGCACAGAAACAGCCCTGAGCCAGCTCTGGCTCAGAGAGGGACAAACCCTGCTGGGGGAGGTGGGAGGTGGCCCAGCCAGCCTCATCCCCCTCCTCAGCCACGGGGGTTTTGCTCCAGGGAGTTTCCCACGCCTGGTTATCCATGGTTGTGGAGACTTCACCTCCATGGGGACCTAAAGGTTGAACTTTGCCTCTCTCTGTATATCTAGTGCTGACCTTTGGTGCCTTTATCCTGGTGGTTTGTGGGGCCCTGTTCCTCAGCCTGTCCCCACGATGTCCCTCGTCCCCTGAGCAGAGCTGTGAGCCAGCAGGAAGGTCCCTGCTCTGTCACCTCCTGCCAGGTGTCCTCCCTGCCCAGCTGCTGGCCCCTCTCTGAATGGTTCAGGGGTGTCTGTGAGTTCAGAACATCCCAGCCCACCCCGAAAATTGTGGTTTGGGAAGCGACTCTCTGGGAAGCCCTCAGAAACCACATCAGTGCCACCACTGGCCTCACCCTGAGGAGCAGCCAGCCCTCCCTGGGTGGGAGCTGGGATCCCAGGATTCAGATCCCTCCTGCTGTCGTGGCTCTGAGATGCAAAGCCTGGCAGACAGGGCAGGCTCAGACACGAGAGAAGGGAGGTTCACGCATGGAGGAAAAAAAGGCCATGACTCCAGAGCTCAGATTGCTGCTTTTCCAACCCCGTGGTGATGCCATCGCAGGTCGGGATTGAAGAATTGTGCCTGGCAGTGGATGGACAGTTTGGTGCAGAAATCTGTCCCAGGCTGGTGGGAGATTCTCAGAGGGGAGAGAGTGGGATTCAAGTCTCTGCTTTGCTCCCCATCCCCAATTCCTGATCTCTGTGTTGTGGGTAAAAATGAGATGAGAACCACAGAAAACACATTGTTTTGGGTTGGGGGGGGAGGAAAATGCAGATGGCAAATGTCTGTAGAACATATGTACAACAGAGGTTGCTCTCCAGCCAGAAATGATCCCCTCTCCTTCCTTTCCAGCCATGTTTCCAGGTCTGTGTCTCCCACCACGACATCTCAGATACAAGCCAGGAAGAAGAGGAGAGGGGTGAGTGTCTTTTATGATGACCAGGGTGGTTGTGTCCCTTGGTCAGGTGTCCCCCTGTGTGAACTGGGGGGCTGTTGGCCCATCCTTACTGTTAGGCCACAGTGCAAAATCACTTTTACACCCCTCCTGCAGAACTCTCCCCAAAGCCAATTTCTTTTTCCCCCATAGATTTGTCCTCAAACCTGGCAGAAAAGAGGAGAGCAATTTCCCCTGGGGTTACCACACCAATTCACGTTTCTTCACTCATCTTTTGCACGCCCAAAACCATTCACACCCGGGGCCCTTCCAAAGCACCTGGAGGGCTTTAGATCTGTCAGCTGTGCCTGTAAGTGACTGTGCTTTCTTCTGTCTGCTTGGAAAATCTCCCGCAGATCATCGAGAAGCGGCGCCGCGACCGCATCAACAGCAGCCTCTCGGAGCTGCGGCGCCTGGTGCCCACGGCCTTTGAGAAGCAGGTGTGTGTTTCAGAAGCAGGTGTGTGTGTTTTTTGTGAGCCCCAGGTGCCCTCCTGTGAGGGCTGCAGGCTTTGGGGTGCAGCCCCCAGAATGAGGAAGCCTGGAGCAAGGCTATGCCTTTCTTATCATCCTCACTCCGGGGAGTAAGTAGGTGGTGGAATGATATTAGCAAATATTCAGGAGCCCTGGGGAGGATGAATTCAATCTGAGCGTTTTGCAGATATGAGGAAGCAGAGAAATGGGGATTTTTCAATCTGCATCGGGGAGGAGATCTTTTTTTCTGCTCGCTTGATGTGAAAAACAGAGCCCTGGTGGACGCTCTGTGCCATTCTGAGCACTCCTGGGCTTCAGGGAGGTTTCAGGGAGGAAATCATTGGTCAGACCCTGGCTCCTGAGAGGCACAAAGCCCCGGACCATAAAATGACAAATGGCTTTTCCTTTCTGCTCCCAACACAGGGGTCTTCCAAGCTGGAGAAGGCAGAAATTCTACAAATGACAGTGGATCACTTAAAAATGCTTCACGCCACAGGAGGAACGGGTAAGAACTGCTCTGATGAGCACATGGGTGAGGTGAAGGTGCAAACCTGGAAGGAAAATTCCCCAGCAGCAGCAGCAGCAAGCTGCCTGCAGCCAGCTCTGCCTGCTTCCCAAGGGAAACACCTTTTGAGGGAGGGCAGATGGGCATTTTCCTACAGATGGGTCAGCAACCCATGCCCCATCTGGGAGGTTGGGGTATGTGGGATGATGAACCCCCAGCCCCACAGGGACAGCACTGTTGGTGTCACACCCCCTGCTAAAAGCTGTTTTGCCAGAGACTCATTTATTCCTGCTCAGAAGTGGAGCCTGGTTCCAGAAAAACCATATTAAACTCTTTACCTCCTCCCTGGGATACATTTCCTGCGGAGGCTGAATTCTGCATGAGGACTCTGCAAATAAACAAGGCTTTTTTTCCCTTTCTGTTCTTTTTTTTTTTTTTGTGTGTGTGTGTCTCTTGGTTGTTATAAGAAGAGAGAGGGAGCCCTGTGCAAAATTCAACAAAGCTCTTATTTGTACTGAGACCTCAGTACAGACCCTCTGTCCTGTTCCAGTTAACAGGATGGAGATCACAGCTCCAGTAAAGAAGCCTCTGGCTTGCTTACCACCCAGTTTTGGCTTGCTGGGGACATTGCTGGCATCCAGGCTTTGGTTCAGGGCTGTAACTTGGTCTGGAACATTTGTTTAGATATTCAGTTTGACTGCACTGCAACAAAGGGCTGCATTGTCACAAGAGACCCCGTCAAGCACAGTGGTCCAGCGCTTCACTGTGCTGTGACATTCTCTGCTTTATTGCTTATGGTCTCATGAAGCTGCAAGTTGAGAGCAGAAGCCTGAAAATCAGCGGTTGGTTGCTGGTTTCTGTGGCTTTGAGCTTTCTCAGCCCAGCTGTTTTGGTTCTGCCACTGCCCCTGTGACATTGGCTTAAAGGGAGGGTAAATTTTGGGAGCCAGGCAGAGGGAAGTGGTGCTAAGCTGTGCCTTGAGGAGACACTGTCCTGAGTGGAATATCCCACTGGCAAAGGCAGCCCAATAATCCCAGTGCCCATCTAGCCCACAGCCATGTCTCCAGCAGTGATAACTGATAGAATCCAACAGGAACAAATTCTTCCTTCCTGAGCACAGCTAATGAAACATCTTACTGGTCTCACACGGTGTGAGAGGCTCCCTGACCCTGGCGGGTTTATCCCGGTGAGATAACCACAGATGCCTCTCTCAGTCCCTTGGGACACCCACTTGGCTGCCTGCTTCAGGAATATCACACGGCAGCAAAGTGCCTCAAGTGAAATACACAGTGCATTTAGAGAGGGTAGTGAAATCCAAGCGCATTCCTGAGCTCTCTGCGCGGTCTTACTGTCACCCATGTCCTCTCCCTGCAGGTTTCCTGGATGCCCGGGCTCTGGCTGTGGATTACAGGAGCATCGGCTTCCGCGAGTGTCTCACCGAAGTTGTCAGGTACCTGGGCATCCTCGAGGGCCAAAACGCTGCCGACCCCATCCGGCTCCGCCTCCTCTCCCACCTGAATAATTACGTGGCGGAAATGGAGCCTTCGCCCGTGGCCACGTCCCTGCTGCCCATCCAGACCTGGCCGTGGTCCTTCCTGCACGGCCCTGTGCACATCCCCAGGAGGGAGGCTGCTCCCGCTCCTCTTGTTTTGACTGGGTCTTCCCTGCCTTACCCCAGCCCTGCAGTGAGGCCGGCCCCTCTCCGCCGCGTCCCCGGAGAGATGCTGCCGTCCCGCCGGAGTTTCCTGGCCAGCAGGGTGGGCTCCTCCAGCCGGAGAGCCCGGGGTGCCGGCTCGGCTGCAGCAGTGCCAGCCGTGCCCAGGATGCCGTCGCCAGCAGTGAGAGAGGGCTCATCCAAGAGCAGCCAAATCGCCACATTCCTCTTCTCCCCAGGCTCTGCCGGCATCCCTGTGCCGCCAGCTTACGCGGCACCGCCCGTCTTGGGCAGCGCCCCGCAGGGACCAGGGATCAGGCTTGGGACATCCAGGATCTGCCGCTCCTGGGCGACGGAAATCGGGGCTTTCTGACCCTCCCTCCCCCTCCGGAGACAGGAGTTCTTCAGCGCTCGTCGCCCACAAGGGCTGAGAACAAACTCGGTTGAAAAAAAGGCATCTTTCCTGCTTTGCAGAAGCCAAGGATCCGTAGAGAAAATTCTCTCTGCTCTTCCCTCCCTCCTCGCACCGCCCTCCTCGCCTCACCATCGCACGTCCTCTCCCTCGTTGATGCCTGCAAGCGTAAATCACATCCAATTCCATGCACTTGTCTGCACGAGGCCACGCTCCAGACCCTTCTGGCTACGAGGGAGGGGGCACACATAGATCCCAACCCCGTTCCTCCTCCAGCAAACCCCTCTGCAGAACCCAGCCTTGCTCTCCTTTGGAAAACAGCCAGCCTCGAAATACTGTCTTTATTTCCCGGGGGACTCGGAGCTGCCAGCCTGACTTTCTCGTGCTGATTCCCAGCTGCAGCACCTAATTTTGGTGTGGTGGGATGGACACAGCTCCCACCCCGTGCCCAGCACTGCTGGCACCCACCAGGCAGGCTCCAGCTCCCGAAGAGAACTGGCTGCCTGCTAATCCCTGTGCTTTCCTCTCCGCATTACCAGCTTTTCCCACTTATGTGCCCTTAAGGTGGAGTGAGGCAGCGGCTTAGCATGGCTGGTTCCCACAGCCCGGCTGAGATCCCGCCGTGGCTGCAGGGGCTGTGCTGGATTCCTGGCACAAACCCTGCTGGAGCAGCTGGCCAGGCTGCCTGGGTGCAGCCCCTGCCCCGCACCGAGGTGTGAAGAGGTGAGACAGAGGATTTCAAAGGGACGCCTGTCACGGAGGGGAAGTCTCTGACGGCCAAAGTGAGAAGAAAATGCCTTTCCCTCTGCCAGCCTCCCTGCTGGAGCTGTCTCTCCTCCACCCCCTGCTGAACAGCTGTGACTGCAAAGGGGGAAAATGGGTTGGAGCAGCCTGAATTTGAAGTGCCTCCCTCACCCTCCCCTCCCACAATGTCTCTGTTTTCTTTCTCCAGCACCACGTTTGGGTCTCACACCTCTCATCCCCCTCCCTGGGCCGGGACCAAAAGCCACTGAGGTATCACTGCACTTGTCCTGAGTCCTGAGAGCTCTCCCTGCCTTGCCCTGTGTGCCCCTAAGTGACTGACACAGCAGATCACACCTCTGCTCCTGCAGCTGGCCTCCCCTCCTCTCTTTTTTGGGCAGAAAGAACAGAAACTTGAAGCTTTCAAGCCACCCTGCCCCTGTGCCAGGTCCTGTGGTGGCAAGGCAGGGTGTCCCAGTGCCCCCCCTCACCTGCTCCCTGCATTTGTGCCTTGACTTGCTGGGATACATGTGCAGAATATTCTGGACCCAGCTGCATGCCCAAACCCTTGCCCACCTCTACAGCACTCCGACATGGAAAGAGAGAAAAGGTCAGTGCAAAGAAAGGTTAAAAAGTGGGAGAAGATCTCTTTTGAATGGGAGAAACTCTTCCCATGCCTCAGGTCAGAGGTGCAGCCTGTTGGGATGAGCTGTTGTTTTCCTTCCTGCAGATGGTATCTGCCATCTGCATGTCAATGTATGTATCTGCCACTGCTTGGGAAGTGAGTCCCTCCCAGCTGTTTTGATGGAAGTCATCGCACTTAATACGCAGAAATGCCTCTGCTGCTTCTCACCCTTGTCCTCGAGTGCAGGAATCAGCCAGGAACAAAGATACTCCCTTTTAATAAAGTCACAGGAGGGAAATCCTCGTGGCCCCTGGCTGTTCCTGCAGCTGGTTTGTGCACTAGAGCTCACGGCCTCACTTTACACTGTGCAGTGCTCTTAGATTCACGAGCTGTGACATCAGCAAAGGTGTCAAATAAAGTCTTTCAAACCCCTGTCCTGGTTGTGAAATGGAGTGTTGAAGTGAATCCGATCTGCTCATCCAGCCTGCCTGGATCATGGAATGGACCTGTGAAGGTCATTGATGAGTAGTTCTGTGGCAGGTTTTGATTCCTGAAAAGCTTCAAAAAAAGGTAAGATGCAGCTTTTAAGGTGACATCCCCTCTGATTGTTTTATAGCTCTTGGTCATTCTGGCCCCAAGACTTTTTGCTTGGGAAAACGAGCCAAAATCAGCCAGGTATTCACCAAGGCTTGCCCTGAGATTGGCAATGATCCATCACTGGAGAAGAAATAATTTCATTTAGGGTCTACAAAAGTGTCAGGGCACAGATGGGGTCTGGCAGAACCTTGCAGCCAGACTGAGGGCTCGCCCTGGTCTCCTGACCCTTTGCAGCCAGGACCAGAATAACCCCTGTGGCATCTCGCTGTCGGGAAACGCTTTGGACTAAACAAAAAGAGCCACAGCTGAGAGCTTGTCTCTGTTTTGAGGAAAGAGCCAGTAAATGATCCCTCTTCGTGAAAGATGCTTGGGAGAATTTTACTGGGGAATGGTGGGAATTCGACTTCCTTTCCCATAACTCCTTCTCGCTGCAAAATGCCTTTCAAAACCGCCCATAAATCCCTTCCTTAAGTGCTGTGTGGGGAATTGCTGGAAGGGAGCAACTGCAGCTGTGATGGAGTAATGCAGCATCCGTCTGGAAGCGGGGAGAAACTTCAAGAGCAATAATAGGGCTATTGATGACGGCTCGTCCCGCTGGTGCCTGGGCTGCCCTGACCCGGCTGGAGGGAGCTCTGGTGTGGCCTCGGCCAGAGAGAGGAACCAAATTACCCTCCGTGGGAGGCAGGCACACAAACCAACCCCGCGGGCTACAGTGCTAAAACAAAACAGAGACAGTGGGAAAAAAAAAAAAAGAAGAAAAAAAAAAAAAGGCAACAAAAAACAACCCCTTCCTGATCTCTGTGGATCAAACGGGAGCCGGGGTGGGTGGAAGGGCATCGGTTCAGGCCCGTGGGGTTTTCTCCCCACAGCAACACGGTGATTATAGAGCAGTGGCTCGAGACTGCAGCTTCATTTTATTTTTTTTTTCCCAGGGTTTTCTTTAGTCTAAATTCTTAATACATCCTGGCAACTTTTGATCTACCCTACAGGGGAAATCCCCGAACTCTCCGTGCACTCCCTTCATCCTTGTTCTTCAGGCAAAAAAAAAAAAAAATCCTGATGGGGAAGGCTGTGGGAAGGCGTGGGCTGGGTGGCACAGCGGTGTCAAACAAGGCTCCCACCCCGACACGGCTGGAACAAAACAGGGTCCTGATGAACGAGCTGGGAGGGGACAGGGACACTCCCAGGCTGTGGGAGATCTGCCGTGCAGCAGGTGCTCCAGGAGCGAGCCCTGCTCTCCCAAATCCCCCTGCATGAAAAATGTTGCTTTTCTCAGTTCTGCTGCTGTCTGCCCTGGGTGAAATGTTCGCCCTCCTTTCCGCTCGTGGAGCAATCCCGCCCTGCCATCTGCTGGTGAAATCCCAAAGCCGAGGAGGAGAAATCCTAAACCGGGGGCAACATTTGGTTGAAAACCCGCCATCTGTGCTGAGAATTGGGTGATCTTTTAGGGTGACCATCAACGACTGAGGGGCACAGCTCAGACACGCGGTAGCTTGAGCAGCTTGGGAGGACCCTGGATGACCCAGCAGCACCATCGATGGGGATGGATTGGCCAGATAAAGCCATTAACACATGTCCCCTCTGCTCCAGGTCCTGATAAAGGCAGCTGGGAGGATCTCAGGTATCGCTGGTCACCACGAGCAGCTGCACTTGTGTGTTGAGGGCACCAAGAGCAGTGGGATCCCTGGGGCAGTTTTGTTCCCCCTCCCTGTCAGTCCATGTGGGGAGTGAAAAGGATCGAGCAGGACACAGGACACCGTGTCTATCTGCACAGAGTCCCCTGGGAGGGAACACAAATGTCACTAAATATGTTTCAAATCAGAGCCGTTCTCGGCGTAGCCACGGCGGCTGCTGCAGCCAAAGGGCGTTTTATGTGGAAACACGCTCTTTGAGCTGAGCTGTGTTTTGACTTTAGCTGTCAAAGCAGGAGCTGAAGGCTTCCACAGCGACATGCCTGTGTCAGCCCCTGGTTTCCCAGCGGAGGAGGTGCCAGCTGTGAAGGACCAAGCACAAAACAGTGGCAGGTGTGATCCCACCAGTGCGGCCTCGCAGCACCGTCAGCTGTTGGGAGAGTGATGAGGCCAGGAGGAGGAGGATTTGTGCCATTTGTGTTTTTTCAAGGCAGGAAATATTGCAAATCACTACAACTTCCTTCGCTATTTTTACCTTTATTCTGCTACTCTTGATTATTCCACTGTAGTGAAGGGGAAGATATATCCCATTTTTATGATAGCATTGTACCCCGCTTTTAAAGCAAATTAAAGGCAATTTAACAATTGAAAAGCCACAATGCCCAGCTAAGCAGTGTCTACAGACTATCTTAGTCCCCCTTAACAGGACAGCCATGAAGGTCACTGATGAATCACTGAATCCTGCACTGCCGTGTCCTCACGCTCCGCTGAAGATGCTGGAAATAGATAATTACGGGTCTCCCTGGAGCTGATCTCGTGAGCGTGAAGCCACGGGACAGCAGCAGAGGGGGGTGGATCCTGCTCCTATTCCAGCAGCTTTCTGTTGGGAGTTGTTTAAGCCTCACCCTGGGAAGAGGGTCTGACAGCTTGATTCCACGGCGAGACATCAGCACCCTCGGTCGTGCTCCAGGGCAGCCCATGATGGGAGCTGGCACAGCGCCGCAGGAACTCGTGCTTATTTGAGGAAAAAATGATGTTCTGAAGAGGAGGAGGTTGTGGGAACAGCTCCAGCTCTGACTGCTCCTCATCCTGCTGCCAGCAACACCTCCAAAACCAGAGCTCAGAGCAATCCCAGGGGAATTGCTTGCTCTCCTGGTGCATTCCTCTGCTCGCCCTCTGCTCCTTGCCCCTGGTCCCAGCCCCATGCCATCGCTCTCCCCGGGAGGCTTCCCTGGATTTTTTTGTGTTTTATGGTGGGACTGAGCTGCCCTGTGAGACATCTGCACATGCAAGATGGGGTGGGAGGGAAAACGACCCCAAAAACTCTTCTGGGGGTTTGTTGCCGTGGATCCATCTCTCTGCCAGCTGCCCACAGGGGATTGTTTGTCCCTAAATCTGTCTAAATGTTGAAGTGTTTTAGCTTATGGTTATTGCTTCTTGCTGGGCAACACTGAAAAGAGTCTGGGACCATCCTCTGGCATATCCTTGAGGAAATTTTATGGATTTATGGAATCCCCTTTCAGCTTTCCCTTCTCCAGAAAACCAGGCCCAGCTCCCACAGTCTCTCATGATGAAGGCGATGCTCCAGACCCCAAAATCATCTTTGTGCCCTCTGCAGGACCCCCTCCATCATCTCCTTGCCTTTATTATCCTAAAACTAATTAGAGAAACCACACCATTTCCAACAACGATTAACTTCAACCATTCCCAACTCCTTTTTCTTTGCCGGCCCCGAAATGGCGGGAGGCGGGCGGGTCCTCCTGCCCGCTGGGGGGCGCTG
>JBBMKD010000079.1:5434865-5445799 GCA_037834095.1 Argya squamiceps | reverse complement strand
CGCCCTGTCCGCCCGCCCGCCCTCAGGCCGCCGCGTGCCGCGCCGCCACGGCCGCGCTGGTTTATTTATAATACCTTTAGGCTATCTAGCCGAGCCGGTTTTAAAAGAGAGAGTTATGTTAGTGCGTGTTAGAGCTTTATTTATTTATTTTTTTATTTTTATTTTTTTATTTCCTCAGAAAACCAACGGGCCGCCGCTCTGCAGATTCTGGGCTAAATCCAAGAAAAAAAAAAAAAAAAAAAAAAAGAAGTTGGTGTTCAGGAGGTTTTTGCCTCAAAGCGCTCGGGAGCCGGCGTATGAATTTTAGCGTCTTATCCGAACCCTGCTCTCCAGGAAGCTTAACTTTGGGGTGTTTTTTGCTGATTTTTAAGCTTGCACAACCCCTCTCAAGCTGCTCTGTGTCCTGGTGCCAGCCCCCTTGTCCCGAGCTTCCGCCGGCCGCAGCTTAGGCTTTAATTAAGAGTTTTGAGTGTTCCCCCCGAATTAATATTTATAAGAAGCTTGACTTGAGAAGACCCCGAGTGAAAACTCCCCCCACCCGCAGTGGTTGAGAGCGCCGAGGGGAAGATGAACACGGCCGCCAGCAGTTACCCCATGGCCTCGCTGTACGTGGGGGACCTGCACCCCGATATCACCGAGGCCATGCTCTACGAGAAGTTCAGCCCGGCTGGCCCCGTGCTGTCCATTCGGGTCTGCAGGGATATGATCACCCGCCGCTCGCTGGGCTACGCCTACGTCAACTTCCAGCAGCCCGCAGATGGTAAGGGACAATCGCCCACATCCCTGGCTTTTTTTTTTGTTTTCCCCCCTCGTTTTTCCCACTAATTCACGTGGTGCCATGTAGCTGCCCGCCGCAGCGTTACAGAGTGAGTAGTCCCTTTTTGGTGATTGTAACAAGAGTATTTTTTTACTGCTTGGTGTCTACAAAATGCTCTGTAAATGCACTTAGTAACATCTCTTTTAGACAGGCCTGTTTCTAGCGCTGATACCAAATTTTTGAGTTTTGTGTTTGTTCCTCGCATAAGAAAATAATCCCCGCTGTGTTTCCCTTCATTCTGGGGTAGACTGAGGTGTTTACTGTGGGGATTTGTGCAGCCAGTCCTGGCAGAGAAAGTTCAGATTAATCAGCCCTGGCTGAGTGCTCAGTTATCAGTGACTGATCCTCTGGCTGCTCCACACACTCCCAGTTCAATAAATTTAATATTCAAGTAGCTGGATGTGCCTCCCAGCTTGGGAAGTGGTGTTCTTGCTTTAAAGTGAAATAAAATGCTTTGTTTAATGCGTGGAAAACAGAAGCCACGTTTGCTTTGCTCTTGCCAGCCTCTCCTTTTTCTCCACACTTTGTTTCCTGCTCAGAGCCAGGTGTTGCAGAGCTGAAGCAGCCTGTGAGAGGTGGGGACAGGAGAGGTCATTTTGGAACACGTCTTTTCTGGAAGGAAAATGGGTCAGCGTTTTCTGCCCCAGTTTTCAGAGCTCTGCCTGCTGATTGCTGCAAGTTTACTGCTCCGTGCTGGGGTTTAGCAGCATCTCCATGTGACAGAGGCATCCAAGTAGATAAGAGAGTTCAAGCTTTTCCCCTGAGTTCAGAGTCAGTTTACAACAGCACAGACTTCAGCAACAAGTAAACTTTCCTTTAGCGTGTAGTAGGTTTTTTATCTTACTTTACATTTTTGCAGAGCTTCCATCCTCTCTCCCAGGGCAGTTCTTTCTGATGCCATTTCCTTGGGCTGATCTGACTGAGCACTTTTGATCCTTTCCCTTGTCATGCTGATTAAAAGCTGACTTGCACCTCACTGC
The DNA here is from genome assembly GCA_037834095.1 of Argya squamiceps. Classification (NCBI taxonomy): domain Eukaryota; kingdom Metazoa; phylum Chordata; class Aves; order Passeriformes; family Leiothrichidae; genus Argya; species Argya squamiceps. The sequence goes on along the minus strand of JBBMKD010000079.1, from coordinate 5,444,002 downwards.
ATAATTTCTCATTCTCAAAAAAGTGGCTGTTTTGGGTTTTTATTTTTTTTTTTGGCAGTGTTTTAAAGATTCTCAGAGAAGGAAGGAACCTGAGAGCCTCTATTTGTGGTCCTAATCCTGCCCTGAGTCCTCTTATAAAACCACCTTGGTTCATTTATGTGCTGAACAAAGTTATCCCAACTCACCTACCCTTCTTCAGGCTCTAATCTCATTTTACAGGACCAGTGAAATAAAAACAAGCAGCAGAAACAAAGCCAGCAAGGAACTCCAGCTTGGATTAGATAAATTTTTGGGGGAGATTTTGGGGTGCAGAAATGTAGATAAAATTCTCTCAAAGCAGAAAAGAGTGATCTCAGAAGGGATCAGCCCCACGTGCTTCAGGAGAAGCATTTTGCACCTCAAATGGGGGCCCTCCCAACATATTCTAAGGTAATCTTTTATGGTAATAACTAGGCAGGAATTTAGGGGGAGGTTGCACCATTCTGGGAGGCAGCAGACATTTTAGGAAGCTCCTGGACTCGAAGTGATACTTGGAGCCAAGTAAGTGGTGTCCTGTTACTGGTGGGGCTTAGAAGGTCAAGTGGTTTAAACCTAATCGTTGGGTGAATATCAGGACAGGGAAATAATCAAAACTCCAAAGAGATGTGAATTTCTGAATTTCTCCTGTCAAACTGCAGTGTGTGTTACCCTGCAGAAATAAAAAAAAAAAAACCTGCACTCCATGTAATGCAGCAGGATAGTTTGGAAGAGGGTTTGTGGTCTCTCCAAAACAAACTTGACTGTGAAGAATGTAGTTTTTTGTTGTAAAAATGCAGGAATTTGGACTGCTTTCAAGGTGGCACTTGCCTGCATGAGGCTTCCTGAGAGGAGGAGGGCTTCAGTGTTTTCTTCCAGGAATGCATGATCAGAAATGCACTTGGGCTTCTTCCCACTAAATCTGAGAAAAGCTGAGAGAGAGCACTGTAGGAATCAGGTTGGATTTAGGGTTGAGAGTCGGTGCTTGCAGCAATCAGGAGGTTTTGTGCTCTGCTGCCTTCAGTGTATGTTTGAACTGGTGGTAGGTGCTAAAAAGGTTGATAAATGATAGTTTGCACTTCCCTGGCACTTTTTGTGGAAGGGTGAGGGCTTTGTAAATCTGAAGAAAGCAATGTTTTAACTTTTTTTGTGCTGTGTTCTGAAGCAGGACTCTGCCCCTGTGTCCAGAGAGCAAATCAAGCAGCCAGAACTCTTCCCCATTTCGGGGTCACAAGGAGCTCACACTGTCACATCTTGAGCATGTTTTGCTCCTTCCAGGTTCCTGTGTCCAAACTGGGCTAAAATTTGTGTTTTTTCTTTACAATTTTTTAGCTGCTGGAGGGATGCTGGACAGGCATTGTCTAACTGGCAGTAGTCTGCTGCAGAGAGGTTATTTTTAGGGAAAATGAGCTCTGCTGGTTTTGATTGCAGTTCCTTGCTGTAGTAACCAGGGAGTGCTGAATTCTGAGCCTGTCATCCTGTGATGGGCAAGGTAAGGAAAAACACTTCAAAGTTTTGGCCAGTTCAGGCTCTGGTGGTTGTTAATATTTATTCTTTTTGGCTGTGAACAAGGGAAAGAAAACAAACTCAACAAAACAAGCTGAAATTCTCTTTTCTCACGTTCCATGCAATTGAATTGCAAACATTGACAGTCACGAAATGACAGCTCAGGTTAATGAAACACACAAACTTTGGCTGCAGAGATAAGGTGTTCTGAAAGTGTAGGAAAAACAGAATGTTTCCCGAGCTAAGGAGGATCCCAGGGCTGGGAATGGATATGTGTTTATGTAGAAAACTATAGATAAACTTGTTTGTTCTCCACTGTGAAGGCAGTGTGAAGGAGGAGCTGTGTAAGGCGAATTGTGAAGCTAAAAAGGAAGAATTGGTACTGACACAAGCTTCATTGCAGCAGCATTTTATTGTAACCTCAGTGACTGAGGAATTTAATTCTTCTGAATATGCACCATCTCTTTTTTAAAAAATAAGTGGCTAAATTTGCACTGTGTGCTTTCCTTGTCAGGACTTTTTTGCTCAGTGAGTGAGAGCCCAGAGGTTTGGGGAGGGTAAAACTCCTTTTTGGGGTTTCTCCTGAGTGAATCTTTGGGGTGTTAGGTTGGTTATCAGTCTCCAAGCACAGCCACAAATTCCAGCATTGTGTTAACTCTGCATCTGTAAGGGAGGTTAATTGCCCTTGGGGCCTGAGGCGAACTGCAGTGAGTGTTCAGGTGAAAATGAGGTGAAAAGGAAGCCTGAAAGGGGCTGTGAGTGTGTTTAATGCTCTGGATGAGCCGCACTTGAGTCTGCTGGAAGGATGACAGGAACCAGTGGGAGAGAAACAGACACAGGAACTGAAATGGCTGAAGCTTTGTGGCTTAAATAGAAGAAAACGAGAAGGTGTTTGCTCAGATGAAGGAAATGAATCAGATGTGCTGGGTGTGAGTCATTCACAGAATTCTGGCAGGTTTTTTGAGGTCCTGCTTGTAGTGGGGTTGCGTTTCCACCTGTGGGTGTGGCACACATCCCTCGGGGAATCCATGTAGGGCTTTCACCGCTCACCAGAAACGTCTGGGTGAATTTCAAACGCGGTGTAATAATAGAGTGGAACAGTAGCAACCTGTTGAAAGAGCAGTGCAATAGTATCTGCTCGGGGAGCTTGCAAGAACCGGGAGGAACTTGCTAACTGCTCTGGAGCCTTTTCACAAGCTCCCCCTGCTTACAGCCACTGCTTGATCTGCTCCTCACCTTCCAACAGGAGCCTGTTCCTGCTGCACATGGTGTTATCCACCCAGTTTGTGCCCCTTGCCAGCACATGCTTTTCTGCAGGACCTCTGCCTGCTATAAATAAACACTGCCAAATTTGACGAGCTGCACCGGGTCGCCTGCTGAGCTGCCTACACCAGGAAAGGGCTGCAGCAAGAACCTGGGGCTTGCATGGGCCTGGAGCAGCAGCTGAGGAATCATTTTAGCCTGGCAGTTAATTGCATTTAACACCTCGGCCTAAACAGAGCTGTTGGAGTCCTTAAATTATAATTTTTTTTCTTCAAGCAGAGCTTGTTTCCAATTGGATTTGTGTGTGGGGAGAGCAGTGACGGTCCCACTTCAATTTAAAAAGCAGCAAGAACAAAAAAACCCCGCATTTCAAAGGATGAAAAAGTCTGAGAAACTTCCATGCAGTAGTGAAAGCTGGCATTGAGGGTAGGGAGTGCAGTGCCAATATTCCTCTGGAATTCCTGGAGGTAGTTTTGGGACATGCTGAGCAGTTACTCAGGCTGCTCAAGCCAAGTCACGTGCAAGGTGTTCACATTGGAATTTTTCTTGATTTTTTTTTTTTTTTTTTGCTCCTGAAATCTAATCAGCAAATACCACAGGGTGGAGGTGGCCTGGGAGAGCTGAGCCAAACAAATTTGACAAACTTGGGTTCTGCCCTGTTAATTTTTCTTGATTTTAATGCAAGACTTTCCATCTCTTTGCCTGCCTCATGCTGGGATTTAAGAGTCTTTCTTTCTTCTCTCCTCGCTCCATGCTGGGAGTGTTTTCTGGCACAGAACAGTGCAAGCATCTCAATTTTATGAACAAGATCCTGATGTGTGTATGTAATGATCCTTTTAATACACCAGCAGGCAGCAGAAATAGCCTCGTGGAGGGGGGTTTCAGAGCAGGTTACAGTGACAGGGCTGGCTTTTCAGAGTTTAGATAAACACTTCCCTGTTAATCAGATGAAGTCTACAGACTTTTTTTTCCCCCTAGAATTTTCTCAACTCCCTTGTCATCTTCAGCTTGAGCAACTTGGGAATCATTTTTTGGCCATGTAAGTTATGTAGAGGCTGACTCATGTCCTCACAGGCAGCCATGTGTTCGTGCACATTTTCCCTGACCTGACAGGGAGATGATCCTTCTCTCTGAATAGAAATGAGGATGGGGAGATGTGAGCTTCATGAAAAACAAAACAGCCACAGTCACTTTTTTTTATATTATTATTTTTAACCAGAGTTTTTTGTTTTTCCTTTCCTTCTTTGGAGTAATTACCCTTTATAATAATTCAGAATATAGCTAATAAACCAGGCATTTTGATATCCATTTTGCTGTGGTGGTGAATATATTACTATAATGTGAATTTAAAGTCTGTGAAACTTCTTATATACTTAGTAACTGTGCTGCAAAGACCTCCCTTGAAACATTGAGTTAAAAATCATTGATCACCTCTGAAAATACCCCAGATGCCTCCATGAGCTGATTAAAATTCAGAGAAAAAGTATCACCCACCCCATAGAAACCTTTATTTTTTTAACCAACCCCAGGAATCTATCCTTGCCTTCTCTTGCAGCTGAGCGAGCTCTCGATACCATGAATTTTGATGTGATCAAAGGGAAACCCATTCGCATCATGTGGTCCCAGAGGGACCCTTCCCTCAGGAAGTCAGGGGTTGGCAACGTCTTCATCAAGAACCTGGACAAATCCATTGATAACAAGGCACTTTACGACACTTTCTCGGCGTTTGGAAACATTTTGTCCTGCAAGGTGAGATGTGGTTACATTGTCCTGTTCTTTTAGGGTGGGGGATATGATCAAAGACTCGAGTGTAGGTGGTGAAAGGGACACTTCTCAAGTGTAAGGAGCACAATCACAGAATATTCTGAGGTGTGTAGCAGAGTGTTTGAAGATAGGTGATTCACCCACAGTCCAAATATTCACTATACTGGGCCGCAGGTGAAGGCCTGTAAGGCCTCAGTGGCACAGTCAGTAATTCACTGCCAAAATCTGTTGCGTAGCAAGAAATACCTCTTAAGGTGTTAATAAGAAATAGAAGGCTTCCTAATAGATAACATGCACGGTAAGTAGTCTGCACACCAGTGGCTGCCTTAAAGAGTTTATTCAACAATGTATGTTTGCATTGTTTTGTCTGTGTACCAATAAGATTGCATCTATAATGTAAACTGGTTAGAAGTGTATAATGTAAACTGGTTAGAAGTGTATATAAGCAGCCATTTTAGTCGAGTAAAGCAGAATGTCATTTTTTAACCATATTGGTTTGACCTGCGTTCTCTGAGTGCTCCAATTCCTTTTAATCTCGGGTTAACCTTGGACCCAAACATTCATAACTTTCGAGGTGGGGCACACGAGGCTCATCAAGTCCAACTCTTTAAACGAGTGGTGCCTGCAGAGATCAAACCTGGTGTTAAAACTGAATCTCTGTAATGTAAAAAAAAATAAATTGTTGTTCGGAGCTTCCAAGGTTAACTTGAGATCAAAGGAATTGGTTCACTTGGAGAACTCAGGATCAAACCAGTATGGTTAAAAATTATGTTCTGCTTTATTTGGCTAAAATGGCTGTTTAAATACACTTCTAAATAGTTTACAATTACAGATGCAATCTTATTGGTACACAGACAGAAAAGAATGCAAACATACATTGTTGAATAAACTCTTTAAGGCAGCTACCCGTGTGCAGACTACTTACCATGCATGTTATCTATTAGGAAGATTTCTGTTTCTTAACACCTTAAGAGGTAATTTTTATTACACAACAGACTTGGCAGTGAATTACTGACTACGCCACTGAGGCCTCACAGGCCTTCACCTGAGGCCCAGTCTAGGTGATTCACCACAATCCAAATATTCACTATCTTCAAACATTTTGCTACATCTCTGAAAGGCAGAGCTGACCAAAAGCTCAGGGATTGCTGAAATTACATCAGATTTGGCCACAAAGTACAGGAATCTGACACGCAGGTGGTGTCTGACCCATGTCAGAAACTGCCTCGTGCTGACCTTTGGCAGTAACACATTTTCACCCGCCGGCCCGTGGCAGAGGAGGGACACTGACACCTGCCTTTGCTCCCTGTCCTGCAGGTGGTGTGTGATGAGAATGGCTCTAAGGGCTACGCCTTTGTGCACTTTGAGACCCAGGATGCTGCAGATAGGGCCATCGAGAAGATGAACGGCATGCTGCTCAACGACCGCAAAGTGTGAGTGTCACAGGCGGCAGCAGCAGCGCTCACATGCTCCGGGGGATGCATCTCGGTATTAACAGGGACACACAAGGCACTGGTTCTCCTGGCCCAAGCCTTGGCCTGCTACCTCTCCACTCCAGGGCTGGTGAGTGACCCTGCCCAAGCCATGGCCTGCTACCCCTCCATTCCAGGACTGGTGGGTTTCCCTGAGCGAGCCTTGATTTGCTCTGCGAGCGGGCTGGGGTGGGTTCTGTTTAGGCCCTCTGGGAGTTCTTGGCCAGCCACAGCACAGGTGATTTTTCTGGTTGGTCTGTGGGATGTTTGTTGTCCTCTGCTGTCACCCTTTCTGGTCCCCATTCCCAGCTCCTACTGCACACTCATTATTTTTTGCCTCGCTGCAAGTCACACATTATTTTTTTTTTTCTCTTGAGACTGATCTGTTTATTGGGATTTTCTTTTCTTTTTTTGTCTTACAGATTTGTTGGGAGATTCAAGTCTCGTAAAGAGAGGGAGGCTGAGCTGGGAGCCAAGGCCAAGGAATTCACCAATGTCTATATTAAAAACTTTGGGGATGACATGGATGATGAAAGACTAAAGGAGCTCTTTGGCAAATATGGTAAATACAGAAATACTTTTATTAAGGCTGTGAATTTCATGAAATGTGGTAGTTTGAGTGCCACTGTGTGGTCCATACCTGGGTCACCTTAAGGCTAAGGCTATTATCTGGAATTTATTAATCTTGAAATACTTTTGATATTCTACTAACCCTGTTCCTTGGTAACAGGTAAAACTCTGAGTGTTAAAGTGATGACAGACCCCACTGGAAAATCCAAAGGCTTTGGTTTTGTAAGCTTTGAAAAGCACGAAGAGGCCAACAAGGTAGGACCAACTTTCATGTTGCTTGGATGACTTCAGAAAAGAAAAGCTTGGTTTGTCTTGGGAGCCTGTTTCTGAAATGGAAGAAAATTCTGCCTCAGGCATGATCTCTTCTAGATGTGGGAACTTGGAAACCTTTTGCACCTTAATAGCTTGACATTCAAGGGTAACTTGGCATTCCTCCAGTTTCCTAGATCCACACAGAGTGCAGTGCTATAATCAAGAATGTTAATTGCTGAAGAAATACCACAGTGCAGGGCTGAAGGAGGAGGAGGGCACCTAGAGTGAGAACACTGCTCAAAAGTGGTCTTTTCTAAGCAGAATGCTTGTTAAAATGTAGTTTTAATTACAAGGGAGGGTGGGGATGATTTTCCAGGTTAGTTCCGTGGTGTGTCAGTTTGATCTGTGTGATAACTTCACCTTGTCTTTAATGAGCCTGTTGTTAACAGTGCAAAGGTAACGTGCAAACTCTGATTTATCGACTGACAGGCAGGGGCACAACGTCAGCTCTGGGCAGTCCTGCTCTGACAGGACCTGGGGCTGTCCTGCTGCAGCACCTGAGAGTTTCCTCTTGAACCCTCTGTGCAGGCAGTGGAGGAAATGAACGGGAAGGACATCAATGGGAAAATGCTCTTTGTGGGCAGAGCACAGAAGAAGGCTGAGCGCCAGGCAGAGCTCAAAAGAAGGTTTGAACAGCTAAAACAGGAGAGACTCAGCCGGTACCAGGTGAATAATCTGTTTCTTTTCTCAGTTTAAGCACTATTTCTGGTCTGGTGAAGGAATTGCCAGAGTAGTTATTGTCTTGTGAGACATCTTGGGTTAAAACACAGAGGTGTCTCTGTGGTATTTGGTGGAAAAAGGGGCATCAGGGCTTAGTCTTGATACTGAAAGTGTTGAGGAGGATGTGAGACAACAGGCATGAAGTCTCCTTGACTTTCAAATGAGGATCCCTGGAGGGATGGGAAGAGACAGCACAACTCTGCACTGCTCTCTGTAATTTGTGGCAGAACTGGGTGGTGTCAGAGGTGGCATCTCAAACTCCCCCACTCGCTGAGGTGCAGTGCTGGACTGGGGACATGTGGTGATGCCACAGGAAGGCAGAGGAAATCCAGACAAGCTCCCTTTCACCACAGTGGGACTTGTCTCTACGCCTTTGCAACATTTATCACCTTCAGCTTTGGGTGGTGTGGAAAGAACATGATGCTAAATTAAGAGTTTTCTGATAAATTACAGCTCTGGCAGATGGGTAACAGTTGATGTGCTTAAGATTTTTTTTTTGTTTTGTTTTAAATGTGAATGTCATGCTGTTGTCTCCCTTGCAGGGTGTTAACCTGTACATTAAAAACCTAGATGACACTATAGATGATGAAAAACTGAGGAAGGAGTTCTCACCTTTTGGGTCAATAACCAGTGCCAAGGTACTGTGGGGTTTGGGGTTACTTGGGTTTTGAAAGCCTGAAGAAGGAATTGTTGTCTGACATGGGATTAATGGGTTGTTCTTATTGTGATTCTGAAAACACCTTGGCTAGTAAATAGTGGCATTTTACTGAAAACTTTATTCTGTTACAAAAAGGGGAGGCAGGAAGTGGCAAACATGCTTGCTTGAGGTGGTAAGCATGAAATGGCACTTTCCTCTGTGCATTTAGAACTGCACCAAATCTTTCCCATTCCTTACTGTGCAGTGTGGGCCTGGGGACACATGGTGCTGACAGCAACGCAGAGCGAATCCAGACAGGTGACTCTCCGTGAGAACCTGTCTCTACACCTCTGCAACAAGTTATCTCTAAAAAAAAATCTAAAAAAACCCCACAGATTGTTGATTGTACTGGTACTCCATTAGCAACTGAATCTTCACTGCAGGTGATGCTGGAAGATGGACGGAGCAAAGGGTTTGGCTTTGTCTGCTTTTCCTCTCCAGAGGAGGCCACCAAGGCTGTGACAGAGATGAACGGGCGCATCGTGGGCTCCAAGCCCCTCTATGTGGCCCTGGCCCAGAGGAAGGAGGAGAGGAAGGCCCATCTCACCAACCAGTACATGCAGCGCATCGCTGGCATGAGGGCCTTGCCTGCCAACACCATCATCAACCAGTTCCAGCCTGCTGCTGGGGGGTATTTCATGCCTGCTGTGCCCCAGGTGAGCTGCTGCTGTGGGGTTTTTTAAACCTGTGTTGATCTCGCTGTGCCTGTAAGGAACTCGAGCAATTTCAGACGCCCCAGACGGAACGAGGCAGACGCAGCAGGTCAAGGGAAGCTTGTGGTTCTTTATTCTATTCTAATTATCTGACTCCATTCTATA
>JBBMKD010000079.1:5412592-5434765 GCA_037834095.1 Argya squamiceps | reverse complement strand
GACAAAAATGTAAACAATAGATAAATGCTAAAAATACATATTGTTTTTGTGAAGCTACGTGAGAAACTCTAGTTCAAGAATAAAAACAATCCAAAGACATTTGCATCAGGGCGACAAGGAACAACTTCTAACGAGGGGTGCAGCAGTGGAGTTAATTCTGGGATTTGCCAGCTGCCTGTTCTCTTAATGTGGCCTGAGTGTTGAGTCCTGGCAACGGCTGCCAAAACACGCTGTAAACAACGTTTGTGATGCACTTGGATGTTGCCCCTGAGCTTCTCTGATCTTCCTCCAGGCTCAGAGCAGACCCACTTACTATGCACCCAACCAAATGACACAGATGAGACCCAACCCACGATGGCAGCAAGGAGGGAGACCTCAAGGTGAGAGTGCCAGAGGCTGTTTTTGTTTGTAGAACCCTTTGGGGGGCTGTACTTCCCAACAAGAAACAATTAATTCTTTCCTTTGTGGGAACGCTCCCAATCCTTGTGTGTCCCTTCCAACTCTGATTTTTTTCTGATTCTTCCCATGCACCACCCCTGTAGCTGACTGTCCTGCCTTGCCAGCTGGTTCCTTTCTGAGGATTTCCCCTCATTCCATCCTTTAGGATTCCAGGGAATGCCCAATGCCATGCGCCAGTCGGGGCCCCGGCCCGCCCTGCGCCACCTGGCCCCCGCCAACGCTCCGGCCTCCCGGGGCCTCCCCGCTGCTGCACAGAGAGTTGGTAAGACATGGGGCTCTTCCTGGCCTTTTCCCCTTCTCTGGGAGGGAGGAGGATGCTGTGGAGACTTGATTTCTACTCCCAAAGGTGGTTGTCAGAGCTGGGATGTCTGCAAAGAGCAGAGCCAGTACCCGCCTCATCCCCATCCCTTGCTGTGCAGTGCAGGTCTGGGGGCACTTGGTGCTACAGCACAGCAGTGGAAATCCAGATGGGTTCTTCTCCACTGCCTTGGGACTCATCTCTACACCTCTGCAACACCACTCAAAAATCTCTGTAGCTTTTGGGTTTTGCTTTTCAGAGGAGAGCATCCAAATTCTTTTTTTTTTTTTTCCAGTTATCAGCTGTAAAACAAAAGGTGTGGATCTATGGATTGGTTCTAGGGAGGATAACCCCTTATGGGTTTTGCTTTCAGAGGAGAGCATCCAAATTAATTTTTTCCCAGTGATTAGCTATAAAACAAAAGGTGTGGAATCTATGGATTGGCTCTAAGGAGAACAGCCCCTTCCTGAAGTAGCCAGCTACACTTGGGTTTCTAAAGAAGTATCACCATGCAGAGCATAGTTTGAATTCAGAATTAAAACCAGACCTCCCAACTTGTCTGCATGTTGCTGCAGGTGTTTGATACCATGTTCTGCTTCCTTTGCAGGTGTTGGCACAGCAGCACAGAGTTTGGCTCCCCGTCCTCCTGTAGCTGCCCCTGCTCCCAGGGCAGTCCCTCCTTACAAATATGCCTCAAGTGTCCGCAGCCCACACCCGGGTGTCCAACCTCTGCAGGTACCCCAGGGGCTGGGCTGGCAACTTCCTGCAGTTTCACAGGCAACTGAAGTATTTTTATAGAAACTTCAAGCTGCTTTTATGACCCAGACAGTGCTAATTTGGAATTTAAAAACCTGGCAGTTGTACCTTTGCCAGGGGCGTCCTGGTTGGTTGATCTGTCTTGTACTCACAAGCCCTTTTGTAGCCAGACTGGCTGTAAGGATATTTTTCTTGGTGCTTTGTTCTAGTTTTGCAAGCATTTAAGTCTCTCTCCTCTTTGCCAAGTTCTCACTGGGGTGTCATTGAAAGGAAGAGCACCATCCACACCTGGCTTTCTCCACATCTCATGATGTTTGATCCAGTTTTTGTAAGATATTTACGGTGTCCCTCAGTGCCATTCCAGGGTTTTGAGCTCAACAGTTGGAGGGAATGTTTGTGCACCAAACCTGCTCTTTTCTGATGCTGAGGTGTTCTCTAGGCTTGACAAAAATTGTGTTTTAGGAGGGAACATCTTAGAATTCTCTAGACATGGAGCAATCAGTCTCAGACTTATTTCAGAACCCTTGTTTGCCCTTTTCAGGCACCTCAGCCTGCAGTGCATGTGCAGGGCCAGGAGCCACTGACAGCCTCCATGCTGGCTGCTGCCCCTCCCCAGGAGCAGAAACAGATGCTGGGTGAGTAAAAATGCTTGCTCACCAATCATTTTCCATCCTCTCAGCTTTCAAAGATCAAAACTCATCTGTCTGAACTCCTTTTTCTCCCTCAGGAGAACGTTTGTTCCCTCTGATCCAAGCTATGCACCCCAGCCTGGCAGGGAAGATCACTGGAATGCTGCTAGAGATTGACAACTCAGAGCTGCTGCACATGCTGGAATCTCCAGAGTCCCTCCGGTCCAAGGTGAGCTCCTCTGTTCCTTTTTTGTGTGTGGGAGGCCTCTGAGAAAGGAGAAAATCTCACTGGATTTGTGTCCCCAAGGTGGAGGAGGCCGTGGCAGTGCTGCAGGCTCACCAAGCCAAGAAAGAAGCTGCACAGAAAGTGGGTGTGGTTGCTGCTACCTCTTGAACCAGGATGACTGGTGAGTGTCCCAGCCCTCAGCTGCAGTGAAAAGTTCCCAAAATCAGTAAATAAACCACAGTTGTTAGTGAACAATTCATGGGAGTCTGTGACCAGCACTTATCTGGTTATAATCCACTCTTCAACAACAAAAAGCTCCTACAGTAGTTTCTCCCAGCAGAATACTTATGTAGAACTTAAGAAATATTCATTCTGATGCTTATTTAAGGGATCTAAAAATGTTGTTGAGGTCCCTTGGTCCCTTCATCCCCTGACATGCTGGGGATGAACCTTATGGAACTGCTAATGTGGGAAATAGCCACAAAGGGCTGTGATGATTTTGAGGCTAAAGAGGCTCTTAGTGCCCATTCCTTGTCCTGGAATCCATCTGCCTTCAGGATATAATAAATGTTGGAAATGTTTCACTGGATGGGTCTGTCCACACAAGTGGTGTCACCTGTGTTTGGAGTTGGCTCTTGTTTCATTTATGAATAAAGATTTCTTCCTGTTTTTCACGATCCATTTTTCTGTGGGTTGTCTGGAATTGCCATCTCCAACACTTTCTGTGAAGCTGTTTGTGATCAGATGTCACAACTCAAGAATGTTCATCATTCTTCACCAGCTTATTTTCACTGGGTGGTCTGGCAAAGAAATTGAGTTTCTTGTGGATAATACCAATTTCTGATCGTCTGACCATCATGAGCAGCTTCTCTCTACCAATTATACTGGAATCCTTGTTCCTTGGAATTCTGGAATGTTCCCTAGCCTGGAGCAGGGATGCTGTGAGTAACTTCTCTCCCTTTTTTCCCTCTAGGATACCAAGAAGCCAAATAGCCCTTTCCTAGACATCAGCTGAAGATGTGTGAAGATCCTTCACTGTCCTGCAGATCTCAAGGCCATGCATTGTATCACATAGTTATATTGCATTTTGTAAATTAATCTTAAAGATCTTATTTAAAAAGCTGACTCTGAAGCTCGAGGTTTCCAAAACCAGAATCTGGGGTGGGGGGTTGAAAGCTTTTCCTTTGCCAGAACAGGGCTGCCCCTTGTGTCTTCTAAAGAGGACGTTGAGGATTTTAGGCTGGAAGTATTTTTGTGAGTTTGTGTTTAATTGAACAATCCAGTTTGGAAAGTTTGGAAAACATTTATCAATAAAGGAATAAACTTGCACTGTGTTTGTCATCCATTCTCTCTGGGATAAAAAAAACATGGTGTGGCTTTGTGGGATTAAACTGATGGGCAGTTATTGGGGGTGAATACATTAAACAGGGATTTCACTTACTCTGCTTTGCTAATTTTGGATAATGAGTATTTTGAGGCAGCTGGGTGAAAATTATGCCTGGGGCAGTGTCTGAAGGGATGATGGCTGTAAAGAGTGATCTAAGAAGGGTTGGGGAGCTATTTTCAAGTGAGGGATACAAGGATTTGGGCTTCATTTTTGTCATGGGCTGTTCTTTGGTTACATTTCTACATTTTCAGCTGGATCTTCAGTGGTTCTGCTGCTGTTTTATACTCCAAAGGTGGGTGGGTTTTGGCACTGGTGTTGATAAATCCTTTGCAAACTTATTTTGGGTGATCCTTTGGGATAAAAAGAATTATTCAGGTAAACAGAGAGCACACACTAATTCTGAAAGAAAGAATCACAGACTTGCTGAGCTCTGAGAAGACCTCCACAATCCAAGGTAAGATAATCTCATTCAGGCTGGAGCTGAACTGTCCACTGTATCAGTTTTGATCTTTGAAACCTGAGGGGATGAAAAATGATGGGTGAGCAGTGGGGTTTTACTCCCCCAGCATCTGTTTCTGCTCCTGGGCAGGGGCAGCAGCCAGCATGGAGGCTGTCAGTGGCTCCTGGCCCTGCACATGCACTGTGAAATAAGTCTGAGGCTGATTGCTTCATAGTTAGACAATTCTAAGACAGTCCCTCCTAAAACACAAGCCTCCAGAACACCTCAGCATCAGAAAAGGGCAGGTTTGGTGCTTTGGGAACAGCCTGGGGTGGGGTGGAAGGAGCGTGCCAGGAGTGCAGTGGGGCTCTGACAGATTTTCCCTTCCTTAAAGGCCAACCGGGGTGCGAAGGAGCTTGCCCGGGGTGCAGTGGGGCTTTGATCGGTTCTCTTCATACAGGCGAACCGGAGTGGAAGGAGCGTGCCCGTGGTGCAGAACTCCAATGGATTCTCTCTTCCATAAACGCTCACCGGGCCGGAAGGAGCTTTCCAGCGATGCAGTGAGGCTCTGATCGGTTCTCTTCCATAAACGCGAATTCGGTTGGCAGGAACGTGCCCGGGGTGCAGAACCCCGGTGGATTCTCTCTCCCACAAACGCGAATTGGGGTGTAAGGAGTGTACCCAGGGCGCAGCACTCCGGTACATTCTCTCCCCCACGAACGCGCACCGCGCTCCGTCCCGGCGCGGCCCCGGCCGAGGGCGGAGCGATGTCGCCGTTCCGGGGCGGGCCGGGCCGGGCTGAGCCGTTCCGGGGGACCGGGGCACGATGGCGGCCACCAAGCGGGTGCTGTACGTGGGTGAGTGGCCGGGCTGGGGCACCCCAGGAGGGGCCGGGGCCGCCGGCGGTGCCCGGTGACCGCTGACCGCCCCGCAGGCGGGCTGGCCGAGGAGGTGGACGAGAAGGTGCTGCACGCCGCCTTCATCCCCTTCGGAGACATCACCGACATCCAGATCCCGCTGGATTATGAGACCGGTGCGTGGCTGGAGCATCCCCGGGGTGCGGGTTTGGGTCTGGGCGGTTTTCCCGGGATGTGTTGCCCCTGACCCCTCGCTTCCCTCCCTCCAGAAAAGCACCGGGGATTCGCCTTCGTGGAGTTTGAGCTGGCAGAGGTGAGGAACCAGCTTGAGCCCTTTGGGGTTTTTGCTCCCCATGGGGTTTTGGGAATGGATCCTCTTTCTGCTGGAGAATTCTATGGTGTTACCCACCACAGTATTCAGCTGTTCTGCTCTTCCAAGTTCCCACTTTTCCCATTTTCTCTTGGGCTGAAGTTCCCACTTTTCTTGTTTCCAACCCTAACTGCTCCCCTGCCACCATCCCTGTCTGGGTTTCTTGGTTTCATGGCCATCATGGGCTGTCATATATTTGTGTTTTTACCATCTGTCCTGGACTTGTTAATAATGATTTTATTTTGATTTTTTGGCAGGATGCAGCAGCAGCTATTGACAACATGGTATGGGCCCTGCTCCCACTCCTGTTCCATGGGGATGTGCAGCTTTGTTGTGCTGTGGGCTACAGAGAGAGCACAGGCTCTGTCCTCTGAGCTCTGCAGGGCCTTGGGGGGCACGGTGGTTTTATACTTTTTGGTGGGCTTTGTTGTGTTTTTTCCCCCTCTGCAGAACGAGTCTGAGCTCTTTGGCAGGACAATCCGTGTGAACCTGGCCAAACCCATGAGGATTAAAGAAGGATCATCCAGGCCTGGTGAGTTGGAACATCCCTGGGGATGCTCAGAGCTCTGTGCAGAAGCTGAGGGTCAATTCCTGTGCTCTGACCTTTGCTTTTGTGGCCACAGTCTGGTCAGATGACGAGTGGCTGAAGAAGTTTTCAGGGAAGACTTTGGAGGAGAACAAGGAGGAGGGAGGAGCAGAGGCCCCCAAAGCAGAGGCACAGGAGGTAGGAAAAACAACCGGAGCCATCTGTATCCCTGTTATTCCAAAGGATGAGAACATAAAGCTGGAGGCAGAGCAAAGAAATGTCACCACAACTTTTCTTTTTCTTTCTTTTCCTGCCCAGGACGAGCCTCCTGCCAAGAAATCCCGTGTCAACCCCCAGGTTTACATGGACATCAAGATTGGGAACAAACCGGCGGGGCGGCTGCGGATCCTCCTGCGCTCCGACGTGGTGCCCATGACTGCGGGTGAGGAGAAGGCTCAGCCTCCCCTCCTGCTGCCTCCCAGGCTGGCACAGCTCTCACTTTTTATCCCCTCACACAGAGAATTTCCGCTGCCTCTGCACCCACGAGAAAGGGTTTGGCTTCAAAGGCAGCAGCTTCCACCGCGTCATCCCCCAGTTCATGTGCCAGGCCGGAGACTTCACCAACCACAACGGCACCGGCGGAAAGTCCATCTACGGGAAGAAGTTTGATGATGAAAACTTCATCCTCAAGCACACAGGGCCAGGTAAAGCCATCTGCAGGCAGGGATTGGAGAGAAAATGGCTCAGCAGCATCTAGGGACTGCATTTGGGCTGTTTTGGCCGTGTGGATAGCAGCAGCCCCTGAATTATAATTATAATTATTATAATCCGCATTGGCCAGATTCTTCTGCCACATTCAGACCCTCGTGTCTCATCAAGCAGAAATACATCATTCCCACTCCATCCACTTTGTTTGCAGTGTTACATAAAGGAAAAAACAATTTCAAAGCTGCTTTTCCTGCTTGATTTTAAACGAGGAATGTCACAGCATGACTGTGAAAAGCAGGGAAGATGAGGATTATTTCAAAACACAGCTCATAACTTTTCTACCAGTGATTCAATAACTTGTTCCTGTTGGTTAAAAATTGCACCTCATGTCAAATGGGAGGCAGTGCCAGCTTGCAGGATATTTTTAAATTTAATTTTTATTTTTTTCAGCAAGTGAGGTTGTTACTCCAAGGTCCTTACCCCTTTAGAATAAATGTGGTTTAGAATAAACAGGAGACAGACAAGTCTTGTGCTTCACAAAAGCAGATCCAGTTTGTTTTATGGCTGTCAGGGACACTGAGGAGTCAAGTGTCAAGCAAGCAAGCAGGTTTATCTCCATACAAACAGCTTTGCTGTGCCTACAGCTGAAAACAGCTGAGCAGCTTTCACACTTGCAAGTGTTTCTCAGCATAATTGATTTCCAGAAGTTTCTGTGGGTTTTGCAATCCAGGAGCTCCCCTGAATCCAGCAGCGTTTTGTGGGATGTGGGAATGGGGCTGGGCTGAAGTAGCAGCTCCTGTGCTCAGCCATAACTCTGCACTCTCTGATCCCAGGGATGGTCTCCATGGCAAACTCGGGCCCAAACACCAACGGCTCCCAGTTCTTCATCACCTGTGACAAAACAGACTGGCTGGACGGGAAGCACGTGGTGTTCGGGGAGGTGACGGAGGGCATGGATGTGGTGCGGGAGATCGAGGTAGGTGAGGGCAGGGAGGGGGTGCTGGGGGCAGAGCCCACTTCCTTCCTGCCCTGAGGATTCACGCCTGGAATTCCTGCTGCTCTTTTTCTCCAAGGCTCAGGGCACCAAAGATGGGAAGCCGAAGCAGAAGGTGATCATCTCAGACTGTGGGGAGTGCCCGTGAGCTTGGAGGGGCTGGATGAGGGGAGCCTGGCCTGGAGGGACAGGGAACCAGCAGGGATGGGACACCCCAGGGACTCCCCAGCACTGCCCATCCTGCAGCTTCCATAAAAATTCCCCTCCAAAGGTTCCTGTGGGCAGGATTTATCCTTCCTGGGATAAATCACTTCCCAGCCTGTGCTGCCTGAGCGGGGCCGGGCTGGTCCTGCTGCTGTGTTCTGGAAAAAAAATTTATGTTGAGTAAAAATAAAACCTAGTTTTGAAAATACTGAGGGCCTGGCTGCTGAATTCCCTCTGTGGGAGGCTGGTCTTTGAGCAAAGATGCTTTTTCTTTTTGTATTTGCCCTCATCTTCATTAATCCTGTGCCTAGATCCTGGCTCCAGGGGCAGGTAGCTGTGCCAAGAAGAGAAGAGCAGAGCTGAACCTCTTGTGTTTGTTCCTCAGCAGCATCTTGTGGAGGCATTTTTGGCTTTGTAGTGTCCTTTTCCAGCAGCAGAGGGAGGCAGGTCCCTGGGATGTGTAAGAACATGGTCAGGACAAGGAACACCAGGAAATGAGGGAGCCCTTAGGGTGATGAAGAAGAAAAAAACCCAGAGTGATGAGGCTGTAGGAAGGGATTTCCAGACTCCAGAGTGGGATAAACCACATGGATTTATAGTTCCTGCGGTGGGCAGCCCTGGCTTTGCACTTAAAGGTGACCAGGCAGTGATGGATTTGGGGTTTCCTGTAAATTATGGAAGGGAAATTTAGTTCTGAGCTTGGCAGGAGGGATGAGGCTGCTGAGGTGGAGAGGAGGATCTGATGTTGGGATTTTGGGGATGTTTGGAAGTGCTTGTGCCACTGGGGATTTGGGGTTTGTCCAGCCCAACCCCTCACAAGTCAGGGGTGCTTTTTTTTCACTGGCTGGGTTCCTAGGGTGGTTGGGGCTTTGTGCATTGTCCTAAAACTGAGACAAGGTGAGCTGCAAGGATGTGATTCCTGACAGACAAACCAGCCCAGTTTTCCCCTTCCTTGCTCCCTTCTTTTTGTTTAAATCCCACATTTTAAAGTCAGCCCTTGGAGGCATCTTCAACAAGACCTTAGAGGGAGAGTCCAGGGGCAGTGGAAGGCCTGGGTGTTCTCTCTGCAGGAGGCACCAATCCCATGGAGCCAGAATTGCATCCTGAGCTGGGTTTTGTGTGGAATTAGAAACCCAGATGAGCGAAACCTTTCCTGGGGGAAGTGGGCACTGACAGGGAGCAAATCTTTCTCATTTCAGTGGGATTATTGGGATTTTTCCAGGTCCTTTCTTTGTTCATTGATGTGAAGTTCCCCAGGTAGCTGAGCTGAGAACCAGAACCTTTTCCTTTTAAAACCAGAGCAAATAAATAACTGAATTGTGCAAACAGCCTGGGGAAGGTGCCTGGGCCTGGTGTGGTCACAGCCCCGTTGGGAGCCCAGGGGATGGGCACAGCCTGACCTAAAACTCACATCAGGGCTCATTTTCAAGCAAATAGGTACAATTTTAGATGGTTCTGAGTATTTTTCATTGCGAAATGTCCTCTGAACAGAGCCCTGTTGTGCTGTGACATTAAAAAACAAAGAGCAAGAGAAACTGTGTGTTTACTTTCCAAATTTTGCGTTTATTTTATAACTTTTATAACAGTGCTTTAGCTCAATATGGATATTTTCTTTTTTTTTTTTTTTCCAACTGGCTGAGTTTGGTGAACTTTGGGTAAACAGGAGGGGGTTAGTCAGCCAGCTGCTTAATTGGCTGATGATATTTTCATTAAGGGAATTAAAAGCACTTTGGGTAGAGGTGGGTTAGTGGAGAAATACACAGCTAGAAACAGCTCATTCCCAGATCAACCTGGATGCTGTCACCCCCCCAAAAACTGCCTCCACCACAGGGAAAACAAATCAGTCACAGACAAAACAGAATCAGCCAAAAATCCTCTCTTTTCTCTCTATATATATATGTTTGTATGTATCTATGTGTCTCATCAAGCAGGATAAGAGAAAGGAAGTTTTATATTATTTACATCCACTTCTAGAAAGGGGTGGGAGGGGTTTACTTTTGGTTTTTATTATTAATTATTATTAATTATTAATGGTTTTGCTCTGATGCAGCCCACAAAGCTCCTCTTCCATGCATGCAGCAGAAACCCAGGGGTCACATTGCTCTGGTGGGAATGGGAGGGGACACCCAAGGGTGGGGATGGGACACTCAGGGGTGGGGATGGGACACTCAGGGGTGGGGATGGGACATCCAGGGGTGGGAATGGGATACCCAGGGGTGGGAATGGGGCACTCAGGGGTGGGGATGGGACACTCAGGGGTGGAAATGGGGCACTCAGGGGTGGGGATGGGACGTCCAAGGGTGGGAATGGGACATTCAGGGGTTGGGATGGGACAACCAGGGGTGGGAATGGGATACCCAGGGATGGACATGGGATATCCAGGGATGGAAATGGGACACTCAGGGGTGGGAATGGGACATTCAGGGGTTGGGATGGGACAACCAGGGGTGGGAATGGGGCACTCAAGGGTGGGAATGGGACAACCAGGGGTGGGAATGGGGCACTCAGGGATGGGAATGGGGCACTCAGGGATGGGAATGGGGCACTAAGGGGTGGGAAGGGGACATACAGGGATGGAAATGGGACATTCAGGGGTGGGAATGAGGCACTCAAGGCTGGGAATGGGACATCCAGGGGTGGAAATGGGACATCCAGGGGTGGAAATGGGGCACTCAGGGGTGGGAATGGGGCACTCAGGGGCGGGAATGGGACACCCAGGGGTGGGAATGGGACATTCAGGGGTGGGGATGGGACATCCAGGGATGGAAATGGGATATCCAGGAGTGGGAATGGGACACTCAGGGGTGGAAATGGGATATCCAGGAATGGAAATGGGACATCCAGGGATGGGAATGGGGCACTCAAGGCTGGGAATGGGACCTGTCCATCAGTGGCAGCCGCAGGATTTCACCACCATGTTCCGGTGCTTCTTGAGGATGACGTTGTTGTTGCTGTCGTAGTAGAGGACAGAGGTGGCACTGAGCTTGGTGGGGGCACAGCACGCCTTGGGCACAGCCTCAGGCTTCATCAGGTGGACCTGAGGGGATGGATGGAGCCCGTCAGAGCCAGCAAACGTGGCTCCAGGCAACAGAAAAAGTGTCAAACCAACCAAAAAAACCCTGCGTGAATGGGGGGATTATTTCCATATTTTTGCAAAAATATTTATTCTAAACTCCAGGCAGTCCCTGCTGTGGTTTATATTGGATCAGGGCTCGCAGCACTGCGTGGGCCAGGCAGCCCCTTCATTAATTTGGGATTTCAGGGCCCTTTTTCTCACAAAAATAGAAAAATGACTTTAAAAAAAAACCCCATAAATCAGCACAGCACGGGTCAGGCTCCGGTGCGGGCGGGGGACGCTGAGCGTTGTTCCAACAGAGATTCCCCACCCCAAACTTCAAACCTAAAATCCACAACACCTCTGTGAAGGCGACTCTGCTTTCAGATCGTTTTCCCCTGCTGGGGACAGGCTTTATCCCGGTGTTTTCCTGCAGGGAGCAGCCGGAGGGAGGCCGGCAGCGCTCGCGGCTGCCCCGACATGTGCGATTAATTTACGGCAGGGGCAGCCGAGCTCTCCCAGCTCGGAAGTCCGGTGTTTTTGCTGTCCAACCCTGCTATTTGCAGCTCAGGCTGGGGCTGGCACGGCTCCGCAGCCGCCTTTGCCCTGGCGCTTCCCAGAAGGGCCGGATCCAGGTGATTCACATCCTGCCCGAACGGCTCCGCTTTTGGGAACTGCGCCGGGTTTAGGGGCGATGGGTGGGTGTAGAGAAGGGGGGAAAAAAGGGCCCCTCCCAGGATGGTTCTCAGCCCCCGGATGGGCCCTGGAAGCTTCGTTAATGTCCAAATTAAACCCCGCCAGGCGACACCTTCAAAGGCTCGGCCGAGGGCTCGGCGCTCCCTGTAATTAACCGCGAGCACCGGAGCCGGGGTGGCTCTGCCATTGGGAAACCAAACACTCACAGGGCAGGAAATTCCAGAAATTAAAGCGCTGGCTGGGATGTGGGGTGGGTTTGGGAAGAAAAAAACAACAACAACCAAAAAACCCAAGGCATTAAAGCTTTCTTGCTCGGAATATGCTGAGCCCAACGTTTGGATGCCGGGGCTGTGGATAAACCCTCGGAAACAGCTGGAGAGGAGGATGCAGGGATGACACGGAGCATTTTTTGGGAAGATCGGGGGGCCCTGGTGTGCTCAGGGCTTGTCCCTGCTCCCCAGGGGTGAGGGACCATTAACCTGTCAGAAATCATCACTTTTTGCCCCAGCTGCTGTGAAACTGGAGCAGGATCAGAAAAATCAAGAGATGAGGGAGCTCTGGAATTACAAAATCCAGAGGATGAGGATGAGGGACAGAGCTTTGTGCCCTCACTCTGGATCTCTCCACAAACACCTTGAAATTCCATATTGGAACCTCCCGTGAGCCTGTGGTGGGGACCATCCTGTGAGCACCCATCCAGATGTGTGAGCATCCATCCAGATGTGCATGAACCCACCCAGATGTGCATTCACCCACTAATTTTTTACTTCAATCAGGAGCCCAACTGCACCCTCCCACCTAAACACCCTCAAACCCAGCCGTGCTCATCCCAAAATCCCTGCTTTTCCTCAGGACCTGCTGAGCTCTGACTGCCCCCCAGGACCCCAAGAATGTCCCCCCCAGGGCCTGCACTGACCAGGGATTGCAGGATGGCGTGGTTGGTGGCATTCATGCAGGAGTCCAGTGGGAATGCACACTCCCCCTCGCAGTAGTAGGCTGAGTATCCCTGTGGAGCAATCACCCAGTCCTGCAAAAAAAAAAAAGGGATTACATGGAGGGCTTCACCCTTCTCTGCCCCCTCACCCATTCCCCACCTGTATAAACAACTCAGCCACCTCCTCCCCACGTGGCTGTGCCAGCAGCAAGGGTTTATTTTGATTTTTTGGACCAAGCCATGAGTTGTTCGGGGTCACCGGTGGGGTTTGGGGTTGTGGCAGTTCATGTTTGTCTTCCCAGCTCCCAGGATGGTTTCATGGGCAGGAGAATCCAGCCTGGGAGGGAGCCCAGGATGGGGGGAATGGAATGATGGAGGAGTTTTTTTTTTTTGATCATTTACTTCTCCCAGCAGACAAGTACCAGCCAGCCAAGGTCCTGGAAGCTGACGTAGAGCTCGTGGCGTCGGCAGACCTGCCTCCCATCTCTGCTGTGGACATCATCTGTGGGAAAAGGGGGAAATTGCAGCCCTGGAATCTCCCATCCCACCCTTCCCCTGCAGTCACACCCCCTCAGAGGTCGGATACAGCCCCTGGGATTTGGATTAACCCAGGAGAACAAAAGGAGAGGAGTCTTTGTTGCTGCACAAAGGGAAAAGCAGCTCTGGACTGGCCTATAAACTGATATTCCAATATTGGGGTGAAGGAATTCAACCTTGGAAGGGCTAAATCCCAGCTTGGCTCACTTTGAGGGTTTCCCAAACTCAGTGGTTTCAGGGCCCTCCTGTTGTCCCCTCCTGCCTGAGCTTTCTGGAGCTGTGACACCTTCCCAGGGCTCCCAAGCCAAGGGCAATGAGGCAAAAATTCCAATATTCAGTAATCCTGACACGCTCACAAAACACCATTTCCTTGAGGGCATCCAACCCAAACCCTCTCTGCACCTCCCAAACTGCAAAAACCTCCAATCCTAAAACCTCAGGACTTTTTGCTCTCTTTCCCTTGGGCCAAAAATCAGGATTTTAAGGTGCTGACAAGCACAGCCTCGTGTTTTCCATAGGGGATCCCTCCTCCTGCAGAAAATACCTTACCAAAAATCCCCGGGAGCTTGTTGGGGTGGGGGAGGTCGTTGGATTTCTTGGGTTGCCTCCTCCTCGGGGGTTTGGCCGCTCGTGTGACACGGGAGGGGCTGGGGCTGGCCCGGAAAAATGTCACCATAAAAGGCTGCTTGGAGCGAGGTCCCCGACGCCCCAGGAGCCCAGCTGAGCCTGGATCAACACTGTGCCCTGTGGGGACAGGACCAAGGCTGGGTTTGTCCTCAAACAGAACTTGTTTGGTTAAAGCAGAGGTTAAAAATACAGGGAATTTTTAATTTTGGCAGGAGCTGTGATTTTGGCATCCCAAGGAGCCCCCCTGAGGATCCTGTTCCAGCACAAAATGGTCACAAGGGGCTATTTGAGGATTAAAATCGATTTTTTTCCCTTCACCCCTGTGGATGGAGCATTCCTGGCTGGGATTTCTCCTCTCATGGAAGAGGAGCTGCTCTTTGTGTGCCTTCCCACTTGGAAAAGGCACTGCTGGAGCAGATTTAATCCCGTGGGGAAAAGAGGGTTAATCCTCTGCCACACACACGGAGTATCCCTCCAGGTAAGGAGTTCATTAAGTGTTAATGGGGTTAATTACAGTCCATGCCATCAGAACCCAGACTGCTGGCACTCATCACAGCTGGAAATTGAAAATTGCGCTGAGATAAAACCCCCACCACCACATCCCACAGCACCGAGAGGACTCCATTTCCTGGGAATTTGGCCCCAAACGCTGCAGGGATGTTGGGAAAACTCACCATCATCAGTTTCCACATAGAGCCTCAGGCCCAGGTTGTATTTCTGATCCACTGACCAGTGGTTGCTGGCGGCCGTGACGTCAAAAACCAGCCAGCCCTCTGTCCCAGCACGCAGGTCCTGCACATCCAGCAGGAACAGGTCAGATTCCCTGCAGGAACAGGGGGAAAAGGAGCAGCTGAGTAACAGCACCCAAAGGGCTGCAGCAGGAAGGATAATTAATGGAAATGAGTCCTCGGAGCTGTGTCTGGACAGATCCCGGCTCTCGGTGCCACCGGCTGTGCTGGACACCACGGGGGTGTCCTGGCAGCTGTCCTGGGAAAAGCTCCCTCCCCTCCCAGGTGGAAATGCCAGGGCATGGCACTGCCCTGTGGGAAAGTGTGGGAGCAGCCGGACACGGCGGTGCCGCTGCGGGTGGGGTGGGAAGGGAAAGCCTGGAGCTGGTCCCCGCAGCTGCCTCCATCCTCACCATCTTCATCCCAGTTCCCACCCCCATCATCTTCATTTCCATCCCCATCACCCCATTCCCACCCTCATTCCCCTCTTCTTCTGTTCCATTCCCATTTCCATCTTCATTCCTTCACACCCATTCCCATCATCTTCATTCTTTTACCCATTCACATTTTCATTCCCAATCCCATTCCCTTGCCCATCATCTTCATCCCCATTCCTATCACCTTCATTGCCATTCTCATTTTCATATCCCTATCCCCATCAACCTTGTTTCCATTCCCATTCCCATCTTCCTCATCCTCGTCCCCATCCCCTGCATTCTCACCCTGCATCCCCATAATTTTCATTTCCATCGCCATCACCCCATTCCCTTCTTCTTCACTTCCATTTCCATTCCCTTCATCCTCATTCCCAATCCCATCATCATCATCATCCCTATCGCCCACATTCTCACCCCCATTCCCATCATCTTCATTCCCATTTTCATTCCTGTACCTTTCCCTATCCCCATCAACCTTGTTTTCATTCCCATCTTCTTCATCCCCTTACCCACTCCCCTTTCCCATTCCCATCATCTTCATCCCCATACACTACATATTCACACCCATTCCCATCGCCTTCCTTCCCATTTTCATTCCTGTACCTATTCCTATTGCCATCAACCTCGTTTCCATCCCCATTCCCATTTTCTTCGTCCCCTTACCCACTCCCCTTTCCCATTCCCATCATCTTCACCCCCATCTGCTGCATTCTCACCCCCATTCCCATCACCTTCATACTAATTTTCATTTCTGTACCTATCCCTATCAACCTCGTTTCCATCCCCATTTCCATTTTCTTCATCCCCTTACCCACTCCCCTTTCCCATTCCCATCATCTTCATCCCCATGCCCTACATCCTCACCCCCATTACCATCATCTTCATCCCCATTCCCTTCCCATCTTCTTCATTCCCACACCCTTTCCCATCCCCATCCCCTTCATCCTGACCCCCATTCCCACCTCCTCCACCCCAATCCCATCCCCATCACCCCACACCCCTCTCCTTCACCCCACACCCACTCCCACTGCCTTCATCCCCACTCCCACCCCCCTCATCCTCACTCCCACATTCCCACCACCCTTCCTGCCTTTCCCAGCCCCTCACCTGTTGGAATGCTGGGCAGCCACCTCGTAGATGCTGACGTGGAGGGAGCTGTTGGCGTGGCTGGGGACACCCCGGGATTTGTAGATGCGGAACTCGGCGGCTGTCACGGCCTCTCCCGCCGGCACCTGGGTCAGGTCGAACCTGAACTCCTTCCAGTAGGGCTTGGGTGAGAACAGGTCCCTGTCCTGTTCCACTGCGGAGCAAAAAGGGGTCAGGGATGGCTGATCCAAGCCTGGAGCCTCCCCACTGAGTCGCCCCAAATGGATTTTTGGGGACAAACCCAAAATCCTGTTTGGGTTCTGAGCCGCTCGCCCTTGGTTGGAAATTCCCGTCTCCTCAGAGTTTGAATCTGGGTGCAGCCTCCCCTTATTTCTGCAATTTGTTTTGCTGTAAACCCACCAGCTTTCCTTCCCAGCCCATTCATTTCTTATTAATTTAAATAATTAATTATTTAAATAATTAAATAATTATTAAAATAATTTAAATTAAAATTAAAAGCACAAACACTGGCCATGGGAGGACCACAGACTGAATGTGCCGTGCTTTAGGGGCTGCAGCCTTTTCTGCTTCATCAAAAGGTGAAAAAAACACAAAAATTTTTGAGGTTTTGGGGGTCAGCAGGGACTGTCTGGAGCAGGAATTGGGGTTTTCCAAACTTTTCTTGCAGCAGACAAACCCAGGGCCATCATTGGATATCACAGGTCCACAAATAAAAAATTATCCATGAGTGAAGATTTTCAGCCTGTGTGTTTTGGGGGAGTTGGGGGGGGATTATCAGGTCACTGCTCTGTAAAAAAAATCTCCCTTTTCCCTGAAAACACCTCATTTCTCCATCACACAGGGACAGGAAAATCTGATTTTATTTTGTTCACCCGTAAAGGACAAACCTTCCTTTCTCTATGGTAATGCAGCCCCCACAGTCTTGCTAATGTGCAATTATTTGCTTCAAATTATTCTTTAAAAATATCCCAATCTTCCTAGTCTGAGCGTAATTAAAGTTTATGATTAAATATGATTCAATGTGACTAAAGCTTCTCCTGCTTCAGGCGCAAAAGCAACATAACCAATTCGACCTGGCGCTCACTTTTAAGACTAAAACAAACAAATAATTAACTAAATTAAAAAAAAACATTTTGCATTTTTTAACCAATAAAAAAATGCATTTTTTAACCAATTCCAGGGGGGAAATATTCCAAATTTAACCCACCATAAGCTTCCCATTCCCATTTATACAGAGGCAGCAGTGCATCCCTCCAAACCCAACACCGAGATTTTACTTGTGTACCCACAAGCCTTTTTGCCTTCTTCTTCTTATTTTTTCCTTTTTTTGCCCCCACTTTTTTTTTCAAATCCCACATTAACTCCAGCTCCTGGCCTCACCACAAACTTTTTTTTTTTTTTCCTTGTGTTATAAAAAAAGCCCAGGGCCAGGCGGGCAGGGCGGATGCGGAGAACGCTTCCTGCTCTGGTGGGGAGGCTGCCAGCAGCAGCAGGAGGATGCTGAGGGGACATAACCCAACCCCTGTCCCCTCTGTGGGGGACACAGAGCCCCCCAAATCCTCTACAACTCCTCAGGCTTTTCCCTCTTTTCCATTTCTTCCACCGTTGGAAGGTGGGTTGGGTTTATTCTCCTGGATTATTGGTGGTGCTGAAGCTGCTGAGGCATTGTGGCACTCATAAAATCATTAAATTCCCCCCAAAATGCAAGCAGAGGAGTCACCTCTGCTTTTTTATCTCCCAGTGGGTGTCCCACAGTCAGTCCAGGGGACACTCAGGTACAGAGTGGTGTCCCCTTGGGTGTTTTTGGTCACTTGGGTGACCTTTTTGCTCCGAAATCTTTGGTTGTAGCTGGACCCTCACCCAGGGATGGGCAGAGGGATTTTTTTTTGTTAGAGCCAAGGAGGTCACAGAGACCCCACACCACATAAAAAAAGCCAAAAAGGTGATTTTTGTCCCTAGAGAAGAGTGAAAACCTCTGCTAAATTTTTTAATGAAAATTTCCTGTCATTGTGGAAGTGATGGAGGGGTCCAGGAATGAAGGAGAGGAGGGGATTTAGTGGGAGCTGAGCCCAGGGACACCTTGGCAGTAGGAGAAATTCTAAAGGGGCTGCAATTAGCTGAGCTTCTTGATGAATCAAATAAACTGGATCTGACAGCAATCCGTGTTTGGGATGAAATTCTGGGAGCGATCCCTGAATTCTCTGCTTCTTCAGGGATTGAAAAAAAGAAAACCCCTTTGGAGGGGGAGGACTGAGGGAGAATCTTCCCCCTCTGTGCCACGACTGGAACACAAACAGCAGCTTGGAGAGGGTTCAACACCACCTTGTTTGCTGCTAAAATAAAAAAGGTTGTGAAAAGAGAACCTGCAGAGCACCCAGTGGGTGCCCCAGCAGAGCTGTGGGTGCTCAGATGCTGCTGGGGGTGTGCTGGAGGTGCCCCCCCGGGCTGGTTTTGGGGAGCCCACGGTGCCTGGGAACCTGCCCCTGATCCGGGTTTGACTCAGCCACACCAACCAACCCTCAATTATCTGTGGGCGGATTATCCGGATTGCAGAGGAGACTCACCAAAAAAGCCCAGCCCAACCTCTTTGCTCTCCTTTCCCCCCTCCTTTGGCATCATCCCCAGGAGCTGCTGCATCTTCCCCTGAAGCTGAACATCCCCCCTGTGCTCTGTGCTCCCATCAACCCCACAAAAAATAATATAAAAATGATTGTACACAAATATAAACGGCCTTGGGGGTGTTCCCCTGCCCAGCTCCATCTCAGCTGAGCCTCCTGGTGTCTCCCAGCCCCTGAGCATTCCCAGATCTCTTCCCAGATCCCACCCTTCCTCC
Source organism: Argya squamiceps (assembly GCA_037834095.1). NCBI lineage: Eukaryota > Metazoa > Chordata > Aves > Passeriformes > Leiothrichidae > Argya > Argya squamiceps. Next base: position 5,415,958 of record JBBMKD010000079.1, on the reverse strand, counting down.
TGCTGCCCAGGTTATTCTTAGCTGCACGTTTTTCATGGTGCACTTTCTGTGCTTCAGTCGTAATTACCAGCCCTGGCTGCTCCCAACGGGTGCCCATGATCATTTCAGACACCAAATTAAAAGGAAATGCCAGGATATTCAACCACATCAAGTGTTCTGGCTCCTAAAATAGGTTCAAAGGAGATGCAGGGAAGATGCTGTTCTTCACTAGCAAGCAGGGAAAAAACAAGCTCTGGAGGCTTTCTGAAGTGGGGAGGGATTTAGGGGTTATCCCAACACATCCAGACCCCCAGTTTGCCTCATGAGGGCTTCCTTCATCCTCCTGGGATGAGCACTGGGAGCTGCAGGACACAGGGCTGGGCTCTGGACACCCCCTTGGCCCCTACACACACCCAGCCGTGTCACAGGTGTATCCCAGGGATTTATTTGGGAAGTTTTTCCCATTGAAACACACACAGAGGGTCCATACAAAGCACTGACACCTTGGCACAGGCTGCCCTCGGGTGGATGCCCAGAAGAGGAGGCTCAAATGGCAGCAAAATGAAGCCATGGGTGAGAAAATCCTGATTTCAGTGATAATTGTGGGGGGCTGAGGGCAGTGGGTGATGAACTTCCAGTGTGGAGTGGAGCAGCACATCCCAACTGCTAAAATTCAATCAAAGAGGCTGCCCTGAGCTCCCACCCCACACTTATGGTCCCCTGAAGTGCCTGGGGTGCTGTGGTTGTTTTTGCCAAGGTGGCCTGCCTTCCTCTCCAGGGATTTTCCAGGGAGATGTTTGGCTGTGGGCACAGCCTCAACTGGAACAGCCATGGGGGGAGTCCAGCCACGTGGAATCACTGACTGCTTTGGGCTGGAAGGAACCTTAAAAATCATCTAATTCCAAACCCTTGGCATGGGCAGGGACACCTTCCAATAAATCAGGAGCCAGGAGGGAAAGGGGGGATGAGTGTGCTGTGGTGCCCTGGGGGGCTCAGGAATGCTGTGAGTCCTCACCCCCTTCCCATTACAAATCTCTCTGCTCCACAATTACACCCTGCCCATATCCATGACTCACAGCTGAGGAGAAATCCCAAAGCCCATCCTAACCCCAGGTTTAAAATCCCAACATCCCACTGACTCCTCCAGCGAGGGCAGAGAAACAGCACAGGTCAGGCTTTATCCTCACCCTGGGAGGAGAGAAAGGGATGGGATGGGTGGATCCACCATCCCCAAAGGCAGCTGGGGGTGCCCAGTGGGCCTGGCTGCCCCTGACCCCAAACTGGGCCGTGTTTGTGCTCCAGGGAGGTTTGTCATTCCCCCTTCCCAGGAACAAGGTGTGCCTGGCTCACACAGGGGTGGCTGTGAGCAAAGAGGTCCAAGTGCCCAATGGGGCACAGACTTCACCCCATTTGCATGTCCCATCAGGATAATTGTGCAGCTAATTATGTATGCAAATGAGAGCTGGCCTTCTCCCACAAAAAAAAAAAAAAAAAAATCCCTTCTTTAATTAACATGAAGGGGCTGACGAAGCCACAGAAATCAAAGCCATTCAAATTGAAGGCTGGAGTTGTGTTCCCCAACTTTCCTGGCTACTCCAGGGGCACTGGGAAGGGGAGCAGTGCCCCTGGACCAGCAGTGACACCTCCCAAAGTCTCCCCTGAACATCCCACTCTGGTTACCATCAAACCTGACCATTTAAAAGCCCATTTTGGTGCTTTGGGTGTTGTCCCAAGTGCTTGAGGGGATTTGGTGCTTCAGTTTTTTGTCTCCAGCACTCTGGGCTTTCCCAGGGTGCTGAAATCCACCAGTTCCCTCAGAACTCTGGAGGGGAGTTGGGTGCTGGGTGCCTGCACCCCTGGGCACCCCAAGGACCTGGCTCTGTCCCAGGGAGACTCCTCACACCCACACGTGGGACAGGGGGTGTAGGAACGAGTGGGAGACACCTCTACAGCCCCTCCCTGGCCTAAACCTCCTCCCAAGGGTGCAGATCCCCCCTCCCTGCCTCCAATCTCCAAGGGGGGATTCTCCCCATCCTCGGAGGTTGTGCTTGGGGCACCCAAACACCCCTTAAAGCAACGAGCAGTGGCAGGGAAAAGCTCCATATCCGAGATCCTGGTCTGCAAATCCCACTGGGTTCAGGCCACCCCTGTGCCTGCTCTGCTCTGGGAGAGGATTCAGCTCATCCCGAGTATTTGTGGCCCCACTGATGCTGGGAACAGCTCTGCTGCTGCCGGGAAATATGAGGGATGCTGGAGCTGGAGCCTGGTAACCAGCTGGACGGGATTCCAGCAATGATTTGCAGCCTCGAGGATTTTATTTGGAGCCGTGGTTCAGTGTCCCATCGAGGGTCACCAGCAGCTGCTGTCCCGCCTGTCCTGAGTCCCTTCTGCCCACAGAAATGGGGAGAGCAGAGTGGACGAGCCTCCCTCAGCTCGCCCTTGCTGCAGGACATTCCCCTTCTCCGTTTTTCCTTTTTAAACGGAGTTGGGATCATTCTTGGTCACTTTTACCCAACTCCCGTGTCCCTCACAGCCGCTCTACCCGTTACTGAGCTTAACTTTGGGCAAAAGGGTTCCTTATTTGAACAAGGACGCCCTGAGAAACCCCCACAAGGCCGAGGGATGCTCGGAGCTGCCGGTACCACAGTCCTGGACCGGGAGTTCGAGTTGGGATCAGCTCAGCCCCGTGTGCTCGTCCCGCCGGGCGCTGTCCCCCGGTGTCCCCTCGGTGCCTTCCCGGCTCCGCGCTGTGCGGCCTCAGCCGCCGCCTCCTCGCCGGTCCTGCCCGTCCACTCCTGTCCGGTTTTGTCCCCTCGGTCCCTCCGTGCGCCCTGATCCCCCCCGGTCCTGCCTAAGCCGCCTGGATGGTCCCCGTGCGCCCCCGTTCCTCCACAAGCTCCGGTCGCTCCGGTGCGCTCCCGACGGCCCCGGTGCTGCCAAAGCCGCCGGGATCCTGCCCGCACATCCCGGTATTCCCCCCCGGTACCCTCGGTGAGCCCCGGTGTGCTCCGATCGCCTCGGTGCTGCCAAAGCCGCCGGGGTCCTCCTGTCCGCACGTCCCGGTACCTCCGGTACTCCCCGGTGCGCTCCGGTCCTCCCGCTGCCCCGCACATCCCGGAGTCCCCCGGTGCCTCCCTGTGCCCCCCGGTGTCCCCCTGTGCCCCGCAGCGCCTCTCACCCATGTTGACGAGGCTGACCACGGTGTCTGCGCGGCTCACGACGCTGCCGGGCGGGGGGCTCTGCGTGCTGAGCCCGGTGAGCACCGGGCGCGACACCGCCGCTTCCTCGCCCTCATCCTCCTCCTCCTCGCCGGCCACGGCGTGGTACAGATCGAGCATGAAGAGCGGCGCGGCGGCTGCTGGGGCTCGGGAATGGGCTCGGGGCCGG
>JBBMKD010000079.1:5388978-5412314 GCA_037834095.1 Argya squamiceps | reverse complement strand
CGGCCCGCCCCGGCGGGGAGAGGGAAAGGGACGGTACCTTCAGCGGCACCGCCCCGGCCCTCCCCGCCCGGCGGCTCCGGGGCACGGGGGAGCATCGCTGGGCATGAGAAGCGGCAGGCAGCCAAAGCTGTGGAGACCCAAATTCATGGGAACACATCCCTAGGGATGCTTATCCTCGTGGGTACCCAAAGGTGTGGGCTCGCAGCCTCACTCACACCCAAAACCATGGGAACTCATCACTAGGGATGCTCCTGCTCGTCGGTGAACAAACCCATGGGAGTTCACTCCTAGGGATGCTCACCCCATGGGCATCCACTTCTAAGGAGGGTCACCCTTGTGGGAAACCAAACCCAAGGGCACCCACCCTCACTGGCACCCAAATCCATGAACATCCACATCTGGGGACACTCACCCTAGTGGGAAATCAAATACAGGGACACCCAAATCCATGAACAGTCACACCTGGGGATACTCACCCTTGTGGGAAACCAAACCTAGGGGCACCCACCCTCACTGGCACCCAAATCCATGAACATCCACACCTGGGGACACTCACCCTTGTGGGAAACCAAACCTAGGGGCACCCAAATCCATGAACATCCATAACTGGGGATATTCACCCTTGTGGGAAATCAAATACAGGGACACCCAAATCCATGGACATCCACACCTGGGGACACTCACCCTTGTGGGAAACCAAACCCAGGGGCACCCACCCTCACTGGCACCCAAATCCATGAACATCCACACATGGGGATATTCACCCTTGTGGGAAATCAAATACAGGGGCACCCAAATCCCTGAACATTCACACCTGGGGATACTCACCCCTGTGGGAAACCAAACCCAAGGGCACCCACCCTCTCTGGCACCCAAATCTGTGAACATCCACACCTCGGAATACTCATCCTAGTGGGAAATCAAATACAGGGACACCCAAATCCCTGAACATCCACACCTGGGGACACTCACCCTTGTGGGAAACCAAATCCAGGGGCACCCAAATCCCTGAATACTCACACCTGGGGATACTCACCCCCATGGGCACCCACTCCTAAGGCCACCCAAACTCTGGGACATCCCCTTGCATCCCTTCCCCTCACAGGCAGCGACTTCCCCACCCCACTGAGCACCCTCACCAGCCCGGACAATTTAATTTTTGGGGCTGGGTGGTTCCCTGCTCCATCCCACAAGAAAACCTGGGTGCAAACACCCCCTTGACTTCCCACGCAGGATAACTAGCTCCAGCTCATCCTCACAAAGCTAACACTTTGGGAATAAAGTAGGAGGCAAGATTGTTTATTACTGCAAGCAATTTTAATACAAAAATGTGTCTGGTTTTTTTTTTTTTTTTTTAAACAATTTCATTGGTAGAGCTTCAGGGTTTTTTTGCCTCAATTTGAAACCAATTGAGAGAATCACACAGCAACACGGTCAGAGCTGGAGAGGAACAATATTTAATAAATACAGGAGCTGTGGAGAGCCCTCGCCCCCGGCCCGTCTCCTGGTCACTTGGTCAGTTGGATTTTTTTATTACAAAGAAAAAAGGAGCGTACAAAAGCGAGACAGGACTTGCAGCGAGTGTGTGTGCTGGTGAGACTCATTTTCAAGGACAAGCAACTGTGCGTGTAAGTCCAGATTTCTCCTAGGAGCAGAGTTCACATCAATCTCAGCCTGGCTGGAAGTGGAATGACCAGTTAAATAATAAATAGGAAACAAAGAGATGCAGATAAAACAGCGATTGTGTAAGGAACGCCTCGGGGCGGGCTGGTTAAGCCATCAATCCAGAAGATTCCTTGATTTTGGAGAGCTCCCACCACCTCGAAGGGATGCATCGAGTGATCCAGACCTGCAATCCTACCCCGTGCTCTCCCCCCCCCGGTGTGAAGCCCCTCCTCAAACCCCTCCCCAAACCCCTCACCCTCGGTTTGTTCTTTAAAAACAAAGTTGTCAGGACAGTATTTTCAAGACAGCAAAATTGTCACGGCCTTTGCTGTAGTGTGTGCAAATTTTATTAAAGTCAAACTCCGCTTTCTTCAGGTAAAACCACATAGCTTTAAAAAAAATGGAAACATAAGCCCCAAGTCCCCTCACCTCATGTTTCTCTGGTTGAGGTATCTGTGATTTACAAAAAGAGAGTTCCTTGAACACTGCAGGATTCAGGTCTTTGCTTTTAAATATAATTTACCTTGCTGAGACAGCAAGTTAAGTTTATAAAGATGCATTTAGGAAACAATCCTAAAAGATAAAGCAGGTTCACACCCTGCACCGCGCAGAAATCCTATTTATATTTTAGTTTTTCTTTACACTTTCACATCTTGACCTTTTTTTTTTTTTGCTTCCTTTTTTTTTTTTAAATCTTTTTCTTGATTTTTTTTTTCTTTCTCTCCCACATTTCAGTTTTCCAGGCCCCTCTCTAAACAGGGGTCACCGAGAGGCAATTTTTTTTTTTTTATCTACATAAATATTCACATGAAAATAGTAACTTACAAAAAAGGAAAAAAAAAAAAGAAAAAAAAAACCAAAAAACAAACCCCAAAAGAAAACAAATAAGGCAGCTTCATAACACAACTTCTCTTTTACACTTTTTAACAATATAGTTTCTCCCATTTAGAATAAATATACATCCAATGTACGGAGCAGGGTTAAAAACTGGACATGGGTTGGGTCGTTTTTTTCTTTTTTTTCCTTTTTCCTTTCTCTCTCGGGAGGGCGGCGGGTACAGTATTATCTCTTAGGGCCCGGAGTTTTGGGGGTGGCAGAGGGAGTTTTCTTGGACATGGTGGGGATTTTGGAGGGTTTGGCCGCCCCGCGGCGGGAGGAGCTCTGCCCGCCGGCCGCGCTGCTCTCCGAGGTGTCCGAGCACGCCGACTGCGTCTCCAGCAGGTCGAAATCGGAAGCGTCGCTGCCCCTCCTGCTGCTGGCCCGGCTCCCCGTGCGGCTCCCGGCTCGGCTCGTGGGACGGCTGGCTGCTTTTTTGGGATCTGCAAAAAAAAAAGGAGAAGTCCCCGTCCCCACCCCGCCAGGCAAAGCCGTGAGAAGGGAGGTTTCAAGGAATCACAGAAATGTGGAGGGTGGAAGAAACTTTCAAGATCATCGAGTCCAACCCATGCTCAAACACCTCAACAAGTGTGTCACCCTGATTTTTCAGCCTTCTGATGTTTTACATTTCTGTGCTGGAGTTTCTCATGCATTGTAACATAAACAGAGAGTGATGTTTGGTAAACTCTGCGTTCCTTTCCACGGGGAAGGACAAATTGATGGACTTCTGGTTTGACCAGTGGGGTCAGAGAGGTGCCAACCTCATCCCCCAATTGCTGGTCAAAGTCCAAACTCTATTTAAACCCCAAACCCAAAATAAACTTCCTTCTTTCTCATCTCACAACCTGATGGTGTGAGTGTCCTTCTTTCGTGTCTGTCTGGTGACACCGAGTGCCACATCCAGTCTTTTTTTAAACCTGTCCAATGATGGTGACTCCACCACCTCCTCAGGCAGACAATTCCAGTATTTTATCACTTTTTCTATCAGCTTTTGCCACACAATGCTGTTAATGCCTTAAAGCCAATCATCTAAAATTGCCCCTCGTAGGTCCTACTACAATGCACCTTTCACAGCTCTATTTCTCCAAAGTATCCAGTCTTATTTGCAATGCCATCATTTGAAACTTGTTTCCAGTTCCATTTCTCTCTCAACAATGTCTGTCCTAGTCCAGGTAAAATTTCCGAGTCGGAAAACTCAACTTCTATCTCAAAATTTGCATACAGATACAGACTATGTGAGCCTTCTGTCAGACTTTGAGAATTCTCTACAAATCCATTTCCCACATTCCTCCCTGACCCTTAAGGTGTTGGGATTCTGCAAACTGAAAATTTCAGGCTTTTTGGGCTTAAAAGGTGCTGATCCCCAAGTGGGTGCTGTGTTTGACCTGAGGCTGTGGGATGTTAGAATCCCAGAAACTTAGAATTTGGGGGACAGGCTTCCAAAATTGAGTGATAGCACTAAGGTTGTGGTTGTGTGGTTTGAATAGTATTGTGTGATCTTACAGGGTGAAAAACTTAAGATTTCGAGATTCTTGAATATATATATGGGGCAATATGGAGGATTTAAGGCATTGTCTAAGTTCTTCTTTACCACTTCCTTCTTGGTTTGGGGTGGATTTTTCTTATTGGGTGGGAGAGATCCACATTGCGCAATGGTGGTCAATTATTGGGTTAAAAGTATAAATAATATAGGTGTTATCTCGTTATTGGATAGTTTATGCTTAAATGACCTTGGAAGGAGTTAGAGGCACCTCCATTTTATATCTTGTTAGAGCTCACGGCTTGTGAGACTGTACTTTGGATAAGAATTAATAAATACTGGGTCCAAACATGAAACTGTGACTCCCATGTATTAATCTCAGCTCTAACATGAAAAAAAGAAGATAAAAACCTCACATTAAGGTTTAGCTCTCATATTTTTCAGATTCTGTACTGCATTGGTGTATAACTCTGAACTTCATGTGAAGTGCTAGCAAGTTCTCTTCAAGGTTTAGTCAGACAAAACAATCCTTTTCCAGCCCAAGGACACCATTGCAACTTCAGGCTCAAAAATTAAAAACAACATTGAATTGAGGAGAGCAAACTGGGAGGATGGGACTGCATAACCTGAAGCTGTAACTGGAGAATTAACCCCAATATGGAAATGGACCAAAAACTTATAAAAATGGGAAAACTCATGACCCACTGTCCATCTTGGGTAGAGCCATGGCCAGGCTCTTGCACTGCCCAAGGTGTATCCTTTATCTTTAATAAATACCTACTTTATTCCTTTAACACTGCTTAGCCCCTGTGGGTGCTTCCACCAACACCCCTGAGATGGGAGGTCCAACACCAGGGCTGATTCCTCCCAGAATTTCAGCAATTCCTTGGAGTTCAGAGCTGTGCCAGCACATCCTCCCCCACCACCCATCCCTCAAATATTCTGTATTTTCTTCACTGCGCCAGAGGGGGAATTTTTCCATTTTTTCCCTCCACTCACCTGCCCGAGTGGTTTTGGCACCTGTGGAGACTGGTGAGGAGCTGTTACTGGTGTCCCCAGCCAGGGAGGTCCTGCTGGAGTGGAAGGTGGGGCGTTTCAGCTTGCTGCCCGCCGAGGGGGTCACCTTGGGAGGAAGCACACACAGGACATCCTTCAGCTGTCACCTTGCCCTGTGACCTGCACCACATCCCTGATCAGATCCTCAGCAAAAAAATCTGGGCATTTAAGGAACACCCCCATCTCAAAGGTCAGGAAGGGCACAAGCAACTGTTTCAGCAGTTGGTAAAATAAGGGAAAAGCCCAAAAATCCTGAAAATTTGGAGGGGAATGGCAGTTTGTGAGCTGCAGGCTGATGAAAGGGAATTTGTTGGGAAAAGGAAAATTCCAAGCAAAGCTGTTAAAGAGACAGCATCAGCTGGGCTTGAAACCTCTACAAAGGGAATGTGGAATATGGATAGATAGGGATTTTAGCATCCAAGCAGCTCAGGAGCATTTTGGAAGGTCAAGTCCAACTTGGGATCTTGAGCAGCACAACCCATTGTGGGGCAGAGGTGCAGGGACACCCTGGTGTTCGTGTCCCCATTACTCCAAATGCCACCAGAGGCAGCCAAATTAGAAAAATGATGGACAGGGCCATAAACCTCAACAGATCAGCTCTGGTTGCATCCTGAAACGGTATAAATGCCTTTTCCTGACCTTTAAGATGTTGGAAGTGCAGCTGGTGTGGGGTGAAGCAGCACAACAGGCAAAATTCTGCTCCCGCCGCTGCTGCAGGAAGCCAAGGGGAAGGTGCCAGCAGGGCGAGGGCACCTGAATCCAGCTGGAAAAGGCAGCTCCAGTTCCTGTTCACCATCCCAAGTTCTGGGTTTGGGGCAGTGCTGCAGGAAAGCATCTGCCAGTGGTGTCCCCAGCCCTGGGGGTTTTAGGGGTGCTGCATGCCTGGAGAGATGGACACAGATCCCAGAGGGCATTTCCCACAGAGCTTTGAAGCAACAGCTGGAGGGGTTTTCCTCCCTCCCCTGCGATTTTGTGATTTTTGGGAACCTCAGAAATGTTGGAATGTGATGAAACTGGAGCTGCAGGGGGGGAGAGGAGCAACTGAGGGAATCAAAATCCATTAACACGCGATTTTCGAGGTACCATTGGCATCATCAGAGATTTCCATTCTCATCCTTGATCCTATTTTAAAATAGGCAGCAAGCATCAATTTGGGGCAATCGGGGAAGTTCTCCTGACCTCCTGGTGAATCAAATGAATCCATTTTTCCACATGGAAGCACCGCTGAGAGCAAGACACAGTTACCTCACCAGCGCAGTGAACCACCGGGATGCACCCGGTGCTTCTCATCACCCACTCCCAAGGGCAGGAAAAGTCCACGAGCAGGCTGAAAACTTCAGCCTCAGCCCAAATTCATCCTCCTGGGAGCATCAAGGCGGTGGCTGGGCACACCAGACGTGCTTCCACACGGTGATAAACACAAGCTCTCCATAAAACTGAGGCGGTGTGGTTACGGTGCATGCGCTGTAGCTGATTTTCAAGTCTCAACTCGGCTGCTGGATTTCAATTTTTTTGGGGAAGCCAAACGCGGCCCCTTTCCAATAAAGCTGGGAAAATTAATACATTTTTCAAAGCACAAGAGGATTAACACGATTTAGAACCAGGTGAAGGTGAATTGTGCTTCACTCTGAAGCTGATATTTTGATTTTAATCCGAGTTGGAGACCCATGAAAAACGTCAACAGTCGGAGCGTTAGCGGTGCTACAAGCGCTGCTCTACCACGAGGAAAGCGTTAAGAGCAGGCAGGGGAGTGGGGTGACTCCGTGGCAGGGGCACTCCAGCCTGCCAGCAGCTCCTTGGGGCTGGCAGACCATACTCTACCTCGGCGCTCGGGAGCTGGAAGTCGGAATAATCGAATCCCCTCAGGGGGGTGCTCGCTTTACTGTTTATCAACCAGGGTTTGTCATAACATCGAGAGAAGTGGTGTGGAGTCTGTGAAATGGAAAAGCCAAGGAAAGGGGAGGGGGGGAGAGGTGGGATGAGTGGTAAAAAAAAAAATGAAAATAAGAGAAATGGGAGAGTATCTGGAAAACGGGGGGAAAACGGCACTAAAACGGAGCGAGGAATTATATAAATTAAAATAAAGGGGGAAAAAAAATCCCAAAAGGTGATGGAATAATGGCATGGTGGGGAAGGAGAGATGAGGGGTGATGGCTTCCTCCTGACACCACAGCCCTGCATCGGGCACCGGGAGCTGCATGGCGAGCACTGAGGACCCTCCTGCACAACCACAAGGCTCCAAGTCTGGGCTGGAAACCTATATACCTGCAGCATCCCACCCCCATCCCACCGGGACACCAGTCAGCATCTTCTAGAGCCCTCCTCAAGCCCTCAAACCCCAACCTTCCTCCCTCCCTACACCTCCTGCAGCTCCTCATCTGGGTTTTGGAAACCTGCAGCTCCTCATCTGGGTTTTGGAAACCAGCGGTTCCTAAAGGGAAGGGGAAAGCTTCACCCCTGGTGCCCACCTTGGCTCCACTGGCTGGAGTGGCAGGGGAGGAGGGCATGGAGGCGCAGCTGTGGTTGCTCTGGCTGGCACTGGAGCTGGATCGTGTTGGGGAAGCTGCCCTGGAGGAGGGTTTGGATCTCCGGCCCCGTGAGCGGAACGGCGTCATCCCCTGCGAGGCTCCCTCCGGCAGGATGAACTTCTCCCGCAGCTCCAGGTTGGTCCGTCCTCGTGCTGGGAGGGGAGAAAGGAGATCTCAGCTGTGGAGGGACAGAACATCCTCCAACATGGTGCTCAAGAGGCTCCAGGGCTGGGAGCAGCTTCCTTGGGCATCTCTCTGCACCCATCTCCGAGGGCAGCGAGGCTGCCCTGGCTCTCCTGCTCTGCCTTAAAACCACCTCCTGCCATGGATCAGCTCTTTGAGAAACTGGCTGATTAAAAGATGCCCCAGGGTCAGGAATTCCCACTGGATGCTCTGTTCCTCTCTTGTGGAGAAGCATCCCAATGGCCTTCAAACTCACCGTGTCACAACAGCGGCCAATGTGATATTTAACGTGGCTTAAAAATAGCAAAAGCAGCTTTGAAAGGTTGAGATTCTTGAGAATCTGAGAGAGATTCTGCTCTCTAACAGCTCTGGGTAGGTCTCCATGGATTTTTTGGGGGAGAGAGAGGAGAGAAAACCACCTTCCCAACTTTTCCAACCAGCCATTGCAAACCGACTTCTCAAAACTTTCGAACTTTTCAAAACATCCAAACGCCTCAAAGAGCTGGAGGGTCTCCTTTTGACAAGCAAGGGGCAAACCAAGCAGGGAGAAGGTCTGTGGGCTTCAGCTCCTGGGCCAGCTGACGTGTGCCAGAGTGCTTCATGCTCAGGGGTGTTCAAACATGCACCGAGCCTTACGGGACACCGGAGGAATTCCGGGGCCGACGGATTATGGACCAGAAAGCCAAGAAAGCAATTGCAGGAGGGAAGAGCCACGCTGAGATAACCAAGGGATAGAAACAACCTCGATGTCAGCGCTGCAAAACATCTGCTGCAAAGCGTGAAGGGCGGAGGAGGAGGAGGAGGAGCAGGAAAACCCCGAGGGCTCTCCCCGGAGCTCGCTGTAAATCATGTTGCTTTCAGCAACAACAGCCGTTGGGCAGCCGGAGCACGGAATGCAGCAGCTTGAACAAGACATACCCGAAGCAATTAACACCCCAGAGACCCCCAGGGAAACATGGAGTACTCTCCAAAACACGCTCCAGTCCTGGCCAGCCCCTGGTTAATCCTGCTCTGTCCCCTGGTCATGGCTTTTGTCCAGCCCAGTGGCTCTGACCAATGTCAAACCTCAAGGGTTTGGGAAGGAGGTGACCCCAGCTCCACTTGCTGGGGTCTTAAAAACAAGGAAAACACAACCCTTCCCTCCTTCCCTGGATAAACACCACCAGGTTCACTGCAGCATGTCACCAGATCTGGTGATTCCGAGTCCTTGGTTTGCTTTGGATCTGTTTTCTCCAGCTCCTGCCCATCTGGATAAATGACCCAACGCTGGTCACCCAGCCCCAGCATCCAAACTCCCCTCTGTGGGTGGGAAGACTCGGACTGCATCAAGCCTTACCTCTGCACGGGTCATTCTTCACTAAGAACTCGTCCAGGGCCATCCATCCTCCGCCCACACGGACCATGACCGTGCTCCGCAGGATACGGACCAGCCGCAGCTGCTGGGAATCGCCGAACTGTGGGGCCAAGGAAAAGGTCAGGGAAAGGGGAACACCCAGGGGAACGTGGCTCCTTCCCTCCCCAGGCTGCACCAAAAGGCTTTCATCCGCCTGTTTCATAGTTTAAAGGCTTCTCCAGGCTGGTTCTTCTGGGATAATAAGTGTAAGGTAATACCAATTGGTGAGGAGTTTTCCTGCCTGGTTTGAAGATTATACAGCCAACCAAAACTTTTTAGTTTTAAAGGTATTTTTTTTTAGAGAAACACTTTTAGAATTTGGGGGTTGGATGGGTTTTCTCAAGCAGAATTGCAGTTCTTTTCTCTTTATTTTTGTGAAGGAAATAGAGGCTGGCAGTGCCCTGACCCCCCTAGTGCAGCCCACGTGGGAAGGAGCCGGTTGATTCAGCAGGACAAGCCGAGCCTGAACACCTCTGATCACCAGCAAGTCTGAAATCCAGGGATTCCCCTGAGCCTCAGCCTTGACCCCACAAAGCCCCTGCTGCAGAATCGCCCGGTGAGGATGTTGGGATGAGTGCAGAGTGATGGGAATCCAGGCAGGAACCCCCAGCAATGTTGATTAGTGATTGCGATGTTCATTAGTGGTTTGAAATGCCTGTGATATCGAAAAAAGTGCACCCCAGGTCAAAAGCATGTGTTTATAAAGCTCCCCTCAATCTCCTGGACATCCAACCCCAGGCTCCTGGGTGCCTGCCAGGCCTGGGAGGGACATGGAGAGCCTGGCTTGGATGTGGCAGCTCTGCAGAGCAGCTGTTGGGATGGGAAGACAGGAGAACCAGGTTTTGGAAGCAAGACCCTCTCCAGAATAATTTAAAAAAAAAAAGGGGGGAAAAAAACCCCAAACAGGAACATGTTCTGTGGGTAGAGATGCAAAAAATAAGAGATTCAATGAAAGCAGATAGTGCAAAATGACTGGGATGGGTCAGGGCAGGGGGTGACATCTCTGACCCACAGGGACATGGGACCTGGACCATCGGTGGATCTCCCTGCTCGAGGGTCCCACCACGCTGTCCTTGTCTCAGCTGAAGAGCTGCCACTGTGCTCACAGGCAGGGAAGGGAGCAGGGAAACTTCTTCCCTCTCTCCAGGCTCTACATGAGATGTCCTTCAAGAGCCAATCCCAGGGATTAATCAATTCTCATTATTGCTCAGTTTTCATTAAAAACATTTCTATAATCACTGCCTAAATTAAAGCCAGAGCTCTCAGGAGTCATCCACTTCCAACATCCAAGTTTGTTCCATTTTGGGCATCTTTTGGGGCATCTTTTTGGGTGGGCACCATCACTGCATGTGAAAAAGAAGCTTTTTTTTATCCAGGCAGGGGCAGTGGGGACATCAGAGGGACACAGGGTGCTCCAGCCCTGTTCAAAAGGGGGCTGGGTTTATTGCAGGTCACTCTCAGGATACATGCAGGTTCTGGGAGGGGAGCCTTGCCTCAGTGAGGAGTTACTCAGTGGGAGTAGCAGGGATGAGGGTTTAGTTGTCCTACAGGATTACTCAGTGCTCCCATTCCATGGTGATTGCAGTCCAAACCCACCCTAGAGCCTGGTGCAGGTTGTACCCCCTGGGCTGGCTGTGCCCCTCAGGAGAACACATCCACCTGTGGCCCAGTGCCATGAGAACACCCCCAATACATCCAGGAGAAAAACTCAGAGAGAAAAATCCCTCTGCTTTTGCCAAATCCTGCTTTTTCCATCCATTTTTTTCTCTTTTTTTTTCTGCCCAATCCTTTTATTTTTTGGGGAGGGTGGCACTCCTCTGTACCAGGCTCTGCTGAGCAGCTCTCCCAGATCACATCCTCCCACAGCACCAAAGGACAGAGCAGCATCACAACACATAGAGAGGTGGTTAAAAAAAATTCCAGAGGTGAGAGACAGCACCACAAGGTAAACTGTACCTGATTGCCGAGGAAGAACTATGGAGGGAGAGGAGTTGCAGGGAGAGGGAACGGGGAGAGGGAAAGAAAAGAGGAAGAGGAGGGGAAAGAAAAACAAGAAAAACATTTATGGGATTAACAGTGCAATAATTATGAAATATGTTAACTGTAGGAGTTAGAAATCTGGGGGGGGGTTGGGCTATTTTCGGGGGGAAGGAGAAGCTCTGGAAGCTGCTGGAGGGGGATCAGCTCCTCCCAGCTGGAACATCAACCCCAAACCCAGCTGGGGCAGGGAAGTGGCAATTCTGCTGCCACTTCACCTCAGTGAAGGGTTTGAAACATAAACAGCAGCTCATTACAAAGAGATTCTGTCAGGAAATTATTCTCCCTTCTTCGGGGAGCGAGCTAAGAAAAACACAGGCCTAAGGTACACTCATCCAGGAGGGAAACTTCAAGGGCGGCTCCTGCCCAGTGAATGCAGCATTTCACAGGGCCCCGGGCCTGCCTGCCCCAGAACAGGGACACTTTTATGTTCTCCCAATTCAGGGAACGCCCTGGGGCCAAGGATGGAGCTGGGAAAACACATCCCAGCCACCTCTGCCAGTGCCAGGGGACGAGGTCTCCGCCTCACCCTGGGTTACCCCCCATGCCAAGCTGGGCACCCCCTGGGTGATCCCCCCCTCCCTGGGTGGGAAGGGGGAGGAGGATTTGGGGAGGTTTCCATCCCCCTCTGCCTTACCCTGTATTTGTTCTCGCCGATCTGCTCCACTTGGAATCTCTTGGCACACTTGCACTGGGCCACTTGCCTGGTGACCTGCCACCAGCAACACCAGAGGTGAGGAACCAGGATTTTTTTGAGAATCTCCCCCAGATAAATCATTGCTCACATAAAACAGCCCCAAGCAGCCTTTCCTCTTAAAACACACTCAGTTCCAACCAATTAATTTGGCTCAGCACCACCAAAATCCTCTTCTAATCTAATTTTTCCCTTCCCCACTCCACACCCACAGCCTGAACCACCCCCAGCCCTGCTGAGTACCCCTTTTTTTTTGATGCTTCACCTCATCCTCGATCTTATCAGCATCAGTGGTGGGTCTGTAGGCATCCTTGTTGGGATGGAGGGCAGCCACAAACTCGTAGTAGTCGATGTAGCCATCACCATCACGGTCAAAGATATCAGCCACTGCTGTCATCTCCAGCTTCGTGGTGGGGAATTCTGGAAGGAGAAGTGTATTTCTCTGGGTTAGGGTTTTTCCCTCAAGGACCTCCTGAAACTTGAAGCCTAAAACCTATAGGACTTGACCCTTCATTCCTTCCTTGACCTGGTAGGCTGAGCCCCGTCTATCATTCTGTCCAGGAGTCTAGAAAAGGCCTTGGTCTCCTTTGTTATCCCTCTTACCCTTCCTACCCTCCCTGGACATCCATAAAGCCTGGAAAAGACACGGGCTAAGAGCCTCTTTTGAATCTTTTGCCTTGTCCCTGATACATTCCTCCCCAGGACTGAGCTAGCCAAACAGCCCTGGGGGCTGCAGGGGGGATATATCAGAGAAGGGAATGAGGAAAGGATGAGCTCAGTCAGAGAGAGGGATGCAGGAGCAGCAAGGCTGTCTCCCAGGCTGGTTTCCAGGGACTCACTGGAAGCCAGGATGCCATCAATGAACTCCTGCCGGGTGATCTTCCCGTCCTGGTCCTTGTCGATGCGCCGGAAGAAATCCATGACCCGCGATTTCTTGTGGTTCATCCAGCGCATGTACTTCTTCCTCCAGACGTCAAAGTCAAAGTTGGCAAACTCCTTCAACTGGAAGGAAAACCCAGGGAGAGTCAGTGGGGGAAATGCCAAAGGAGCAGCACCCACAGAACCACTCCAAAACCCCCTTGGGTGAGTTCCCAGCGCTACCAACTCCCTGCCCGCTCTCCTGGGAAGGTTGATCTGGATTTATCCAGGCAATTCCCAGGGAGGGGCTGCCCAAACTGAATTCCCAGCACAGGACACACAGCAGAGCCGACAGCCAGCACGTGGGTTGTGCATCCCAGGAGCTTGGGATGCTGCTGTGGGGACACACAGGCAGGGAAGATCAGCTACAGGCACACACAGACACACACACACCCCCCGTCTGCTCGGCCTTCTGTGGATGCTTCCTCACCCCAGGGAGGAATTCCCACTGCCAGCATCATTCTGGGCATGGATCTCCCCTCTCCCTTTCCCTCTCAGCAGGCAAGAAGGGATTTCTTGCTCATCTTCCAGCCTCAGACCCTCCAATTTAAGCACCTTTCTTACCTCCCCACCCAAAAAGGACTCCCATGACCCCACCAGCTCAAGCAGCTCACACCAAGGTAAGACAACAATTTTAAGGGTTTTTGGGTTTGTTAGTTTTTTTTTTTGTCTCTCTCTAAACATTCTTGGGGTGAAAAGCAACAAAGAAAAAACATGAATACAAAGGAACTGAACTGACCTACAGCAAAAGCAACAAAAAACAAAAATAAACCACTCACTTCTGGGCATAGCTGCTTTGTTAGGCGTAAATAAAAACAAAAATGACATTAGATGGTTGGATAAAATAGAGACAGTAATTGTTAAACTAATTATTAGGAGGAAAGCAGGACCTAGCTGTCATTAACTTTACAGATACCAAATACAGCAGCACAAAGCTGTTTAATGTGCAGTTAATTACTTAATCACCAAAGGGTTTTTTTAGCCTTAATATTTTAGGAATATTTGATTTCTGGAAAGGCAGCAGGAACTGTCTGCAAGACCTGGGGCAGCACTGATTTAAAATGCTTCTCTCTGGGGATAAAGTCTCAGCTCCCACCCTGCCAGGGGCTGTTACCTCCTCCAGCCTGTCCAGGGCATCGTTGAGCTTCCTCTGCCTCTCCAGGGCCAGCAGCCAGACCTGCTGCCAGCGTGCTGAGAGCTGGTTTATCCTGGGATTCTTTGTTTCTGACTGGGAGATAATGGGCATGCTGGGGGGAGCAGCCTGCCCCAAGGATTTCCCTGGAAAAAAAGGGGGAGAAATTATTTGAGGTGCTGTTCATGGGTGCAATGAGTCTGAAGAGCAGCAGTGAGATATGTTTTGGGGTTTTTTTTGGAAGGGAAAACCTCCCACAGCCTTGCTGGCTGCTGTGCCAAGGGATGCAGCATCCCCAGGTAGGAGGACAGGGTGACAGACAGCTCCACACCCACATCCCCCAGCACTCAGGAGCTCACACTGGACTCTGCCTTCAAGAAACCACATAAAAAAGACCCCAAAACTTCATCCCAAAGCAACTGCAGAGAGAGAGGAGAGCAGTGCTGGCCCAAGCACCCCCAGGAACAGCACACCCAGTATAGTTGTTTTGGGAAATGCCACCTGGGTTCTCCCCTCCTGACAAGGCTGAGCCACCTTCCTGGTGGCTGTTAGCTCAGGATGCCTTGTTAATTGATAATCAAAGCTAATTGGCTTCCTAGGAGTTTCATTTCCTGCCATCCTAGCACCAAAAGCAGACTCACTGTTGCTGCGGGACTTGTCGATGAAGGGCCCGTGGGGAGGCTCAGTCGCTTTTCTTTTGTAAGTCTTTGTCACCCTGTCCACGTCTGGTTGTTTCCTTGTCATCTCCTCCATAAAGGACTGTCAAAACACAGAAAGGATTATAAAAAAAACCCTTTGAAATTTCATTGTTTTCTGCTTTCCAGCCCTCACTGGACATGCCAGGCCTGCAGAGGGAGGGGAGCATCAAGCAGCAGCACTTTTTGGGGATTGTGGTTGAGCTGCTGCTCAGCACTGGCTTGGATTTGCCAAGGCTGGAGATCATTCCTGAGCTGTTTTAATAGGGAATTCCAGGAGAAGTCAGTGCATCCTCCACCCAGGGAGCCAGGGGAAGCCTCCCTCCCCTGGTCCTCTCCTGAGCTCAGCTCGGGGCTCACCTGGTGTTCGGAGATGAGCGCTTTGACGTCATCAATATTTTGGGGCATGGGATCCTGGTCCCGCTGGATCAGGGTGGCCTCAGCCCCCTGGATCCAAGCCAGGAGCTCCTCCAGAAGCTCTGCATTGGCCACCAGCTCGGAGAGCGCCGACTCCAGTCTCTGCTGGTGCTGCTTTGCCCATGTGAGAACCTGTTGGAAACATGGGGTGACCATCCAGCAGGAGCAGGACCCACCACTCCGTGGCCATCCCTGGAGCAGGACCCACCACTCCAGGTCATCCCTGGAGCCACCACCAGCCTGGAACTGATCCTGCAGGACTCACCTCCTCAAACCTGGCTCGGATGATGGTGATCCAGTGCTTGATGGTGGTGATGCAGTCGGGGTGGCAGGCGCCCAGGATGACCTCGCCCATCCCCACCGCCGCGTTCACGTCCACCCTCTTCTCCTCCACTTTCTTCATGAACTCCTGGAAGCCCCAAAAGAATTATTTGTGGATATTCACCCCTCTAAACTTGGCCTGGGTTGTGTTTTGGAGCTCCCCCTTACCTTGTGGGCATCGATGAGGGCCTGCAGGGCCTCGGCGTCGTCCGGCAGCGCTCCCCGAAAACGCAGGGACTGCTCCGCTTCCGAGAGCCACTCCAGCAGCATGTGCACGGCTGTCCTGAACTCCTCAGCCTGCAGCAACAACAGCACAGCCTTTTGTCAGCCCTCCACCTCCCCAAACAGGCTGCTGCATTCACTCCCAGCAGCTGGAGTGGCAACAGGGCTGAAAAAGGCTTTAAAAGTACATCAAAAAGGGGGAAAAAGCCCTGTTTGGGACTGGGGTTTGGGCTGTCCTGCAGCACTCAGGCATCTTCCTCCCCTCAGCATCAGCTGCACTGGAGAAGGAAATGTTTTTAAAAACAGCACAAGCGCTGTATCCTGAGCAATCTGGCACCTGGGTAGTTTATTCTGTAAATTGCCTACTTGACGTAAAAGCTGCTTAAGAGCCTTTGACCTTTTTGGGGTTTTTTGTTGTTTTTTTTTTTAGCTTCATTTGAGTCTCTCTGGACACTGGCAAAGTGCACAGCAATGAGATCTTCCCACCCTCCCTTCTCAAACCAGCCTTTATCTGCTCATTTTTCAAGAAAAAGAATCACTAATGGGGGATTACCCACCCCACTTCTTTGCAGGAGCCACTGCAGGGCTGGCGTGTCCTGCCCAGCCAGAGCAAAACCTCTTCCCTGAGCTTGGTGTGGAACAAACCCGGAGCCCAGCAAAGTGCTCAGAGAGTTTCCAGCCACGTTTTTTTCTCCTCACCTGCTTCAGGGCCTGCTCCAGGCGGGTTTGCTTGGACACAGACAGCTTGCACACCGTGTCCCAGCGGTTGCTCAGCTCCTGCAGCTGCACCTTCACCCAGGTGGTGTCGTCCCGGCTGTTGTCGATCAGCTCCCGGCCCGAGCGCTTGAGCACCTGCACCGTCCCCGTGCGCTTCCCCAGCTCCTTCTGGAACACCTGCATGGACACAGCAGAAGCTCAGCAAGGTTAGGAAGCTTCATTCCTGTCATCTTGCCAGTAATGTGGAAGTTCTTCCCGTCTTTTTGCTGGTTTTTTTTCCCCTCTTTATCCACTGCAGGAAAGAGGGACAGGCATTCCTGCAGCAAAGCACCAACTCCATGTCTGGTTTTTGGCTCTTGGGGAGGACAAGCCCCCAGTCAGGTCTTGGAGAAGAAATAGGGAAAGGTGCTCTCACCTTGTGAGCATCCATCAGGTTCATGACCAGATCCAGGTCCCCGTGGACAGGCTGGTCCTCAGCTAACTGGGGCTCCACCTTGTAGAGCCAGTCCACCAAAGCCTGCAGCGCATCCATGAACTGCCCAGAGAACAGAAGGGCCTCTTCCAGCTTGTGTTGCCTGGAAAACAAACATCCCAGAGAACTCCCATGAGTAAAACTCACCTCCTTTTGTCACATCCCAGTGACCTCCAACCAGCCCATGAAATCCCTGTGCCACATGAGCACTGCTGGTACAACCTTGGGGCCAGGCTCACCTTTCCACAGATTTTCCACACACCGTGTCCCACTTATCCCGGACTTCTCCCAGCAAATTGTCCAGCTTTTGAGTGTCATCTGGAAGCAAGGCTTTTTCTTTGAGGGCTCTGCCTGTCCTGATGGTGGTGTCATAGACAGGCTGCTTCCCACCCAGAGTCTTCTGGAACTCCTGGGAAATGGAGAGAAAACAAAACTGCTTCAGAAAGCCTGGCCTTGGCTCTGAGGATTCCAAGATTTCCATGGCAATGGGAGGCATGGACATGCTCTTCTCCTGCCCTGGCAGAGGAGATATTGCCCTGCTCACCCTCCCAACAGAGCCCCTTCCACCCCATGCCAGCACCAGCCTGGCTTTGGCAGAGCTTCACCTTGTGTTTGGAGAGCTGGAGCTTGATTTTGTCAGGATCATTGGAGATCTCCAGCTCTGAGTCCAGGTGATTCTCTGCATCCTCCAGCCAATCAATCAGCTTCTTCCAGGCTTCGTGGAACTGCAAGGCAACACGAGCAAGCCTGAAACTTCACACTGGTGGTGTCCCCAGTTCCTTTGTAGTCCTGAGACCTCCTGCTGGCCATTCCTTGGGGTCTGTCCCACGCCTCCCACACCTCTCACCTGCTTGGCTCTCTTCCTGGCATCATCAAGAGACCGTCCTCGCTCCACTGAGCGCTGCACCACCTTCTCCCAGCGGGACTGGACACTGACCAGCAGGTTCTTGATCAGCACCACGTCCTGCTTCTGGCTGAGGAACTTCAGCTGGTTCCCAGTCTGATCCAGCTCGATGATGCGATCCCGGTGCGCGTTCACCTCGTTGGCGAACACCTGCCAACAACAAGGGGTGTCCCACGTGTCAGAGGAGAGGGATGTGGCCTCCAGAAGCCACAGGGGAGGTGAGGAGCCACCCCTGGGTCCCTCTATCCTGGGGATGGAGCCCTTGGGTACCTTGTGCTCGTCAATCTGGGCCAGGACCGCGGCAAGGATGAGGCTGGGGGGTGGTGCAATGTTCAGGCTCTGCTCAGCCAGGGTCAGCCAGTTGATGAAATCCTGCAGGGAGTTCTGGAAGTCTGTGGCCAGGGCCAATGCCTCCTCCAGCTTCGCCTGTGGCAGCAGGGAGGGAGAGAAAGAGAGGAAAAAACACAACACGGAGGGTGAGAGCTCTGATCTGCAGACAGAGGCAGCCTTTGTGTCCCTGCAACAGGAACCTCATCGTCCCGGCCCGGGAACGCCACTGGCTTGCCAAGAGGAGGGGGCTGCAGTGAAAGGCAAGGCTTTCTCTCCAAACAAGAATGGTCCCTGAAAGGGGAGACCTTCCTCGGCACACGAGCAGCTGCGTCACCCTCAGCTTCCTGGGCAAGGGATCTCCGTGGGGACGGGGCTGGCTGGATGGGGGATGATATTCTGATGGCAGCAGCTGCAGCGCTGCAAATTTATTCTGGGCCCAGGCCACCGAGGCCCTTGTTTTATCTCATCCCCGGCCAAAAGCTGAGGATGGAGTCAGCTCGGAGGAGGGTTTGGCTTGACCAACAAAGCCTGCCTTTGAGAGCTGCAGGAGGCTTCTTCCCCCCTCCCTGAATTAACCCAAAATACCATTTCGCTCCCATTTTCTGTGTGATTTACCCAACCCTGATGATTTTTTTTTATCTACTAAAAAAAAACACCAAACCCCACGCTAACAGCTTGACACTCAGCACCACCTGAAAAGCACACTCAACCTTTACAGCTGAGGAAGACGGACAAAAAAACCCCAACTCCCAGCTTTGTGTGGGAAAGCAAAACAGGGAGCAGCTGCTGTCAGACCATGGGGCAAGGCTGGATGCATTTTTCCATCAAGGTTACCTTTCTCTCCTCCATCTTGGTGCTGACCAGACACCATTTCTGCTCCAGCAGGGCCACGCTCTGCTCTGTCTTTGATCCAGAGCCAGAGTCGTCACGGTTGAGCAGCATCAGCCTCCCCTTGGCCAGCAGTTGGCTGTAGACATCCTCCTTGGCTTTGAACTGGCTGTACAGCTCCTGCAGAGAGCCACCACCAAAGGGTTAGGCAGAAAAAAGCTCAGGGAGGGAACACGTCGTGCTGCAAAGCTCCAGGTGATGGGAACATGAGGTTGGGAAGTGACAGCACAGCGACACTTTGAGCTGAGAAAAGGTGGTTAAAGCATCCTGATGGCTGCTCCAGGCATCAAGTGCAAAATGATCTCTAAGAGGAGACCAGAGCAGCCTCTTTTCCCCATCACACACAGAAAAGAGAAGTTTTGATGCTGATATTTGACAGGAACTTGCTGAATTAAAAGCATTGGAAAAAAAAAAAATCTCTCCTGAGAAATTACCATGTGGGCATTGAGCTGCTCCCGGGCAGTTTCTGGCAGACCTCCTGTGGGTTTCGATGCTGACAATTGGCTCTCCATCCTCGTTAGCCACAGGAGGAAGTCTTCAATCTCACCATGGAAACCCTGAGCCTGTTCAGGAACAGAGAATCGGCCCCGGATCAGATGACATCAGCCACCATTGATCATGTGCCAGGGGGTAACGCTGTGTTTGCTTTGAAAGCAGATAAAGAGGCAGAGCTGGACGTGCCAGTGTGTTCAGGAGGGTGAGACGTGGTGTGTCCACAACCCACAGGTGTGCCTGGTTCCCACTGCACCTCTGGGCAGGCACTGAACCACAGAAAAACTTCCATTAAAAAAATCCCAGTGTCGCCCCAACTCTTTCCCCCCTTTATTTCTTCCCTAAAACAAAGGGGGAAAGTGGCACCCCACTGCACATGGGGGGGTATTCCTAATGCCTCCTGCTGACCTGCTGGAGCGTGGACTGCAGCTGCTGCTCCCTCTCCTCTGTCTTCTGCAGCACAGATTCCCAGCAGGAGTTCAGCTTCTCCAGGCGGTTCCGCAGGCTGCTGGCATCGTCCCCTGCGCTCGACTCCAGCAGCTCGTTCCCTGCTTTGTTCACTGTCTCCACGGTGGCTTGGTGGGCCAGGACGTCGTTCTTCAGCACCTGCACGAGGTGGGGGAATGTTGGATACCTCTCCTAAACACCCTGCCTACTCCCAGGGATCAAAACAGCTCAAACTCTTCATGAGAAATTGAGTCTTTCCACAGGAACGGGCTAAAAATTTATCTGGAGTGAGAAAATACTCACATGGTGCTTTGCAAGCTCGACCTCGATGACTTTTGGGTCCCCATTGATGGGTTTTTGGGCATCCAGCAGCTCCTCAGTGTGGGTCAGCCAGGCCATCAGCTCTGCCAGGGCGTGCTGGAACTGGCCCAGTGCCAGCAGGGCAGCTTCCAGCTTGTGCTGGGAACACACAGGGATGGAAAAGGGGAGTTTTAAAGGGCTGGGGAGCACCACAGCGAGTTTCATCTTGTGACAGCCCCAGGTGTTCACTCTACCTGTCTGTGAGCAATCTTCTCGCCCAAGTTCTCCCAGAGATGTTTGAGCTCTGTCAGTGGTTCCTTGATGATGTCTCTGTCTGTCTCATCCGTAGCCTTTTTTAGCATCAGTTCACCTTGGTGATTAAGCTTTTCCATCTCAATCTGCTGCTGGTAAACCTCCATTTTAAACTCCTGCCAAGACAAGCAGGACAAGAACCAGAAGAGAGTGAATCACTGGAGCTCTGTGAGGAGAAGCAGCACCACAGAACCCGTCCCTCCCCTCTCCTCCCAGGTACCTTCATCTCGTTCATCTGCTCCTTGACCGTGCTGAGGTCGGTGCCCACAGGGGACATGTTGCACAGTTTGATCACAGCGTTGTCCAGCCAGTCAAACATGGCCTGGAAGGAGCAAGGACAACGTGAGGGAACGGCCAAGTGTCCCCCCCTGCAGCTGGTCAGGGGGTAAAGATGGTCCCTCCACCACCCCACAGCTGTGAAATTCCTCTGTCAGGGCAGCTCTGCCTGTGCAGCTCCCTCTTGCCTTCCCCCATCCTGCTGCTCTGAGCAGGAATCAAGATTTGGGAAGACCAATGCTCCTCCTCAGGGCTGGTGGTGGAGCCCAGGCTCCCTCAGAGCCTGCACTCACCCAGGAATTGCTTCCTGCTTTAAGAAAATGCAAATCCCAGCTCAACTCCAGACAGAGGGCTCACAGTGGTGTTCCCAAGGTCCACCCACACCACACCAGCAGCCCTGCCTCTTACTTGGAGTGTATCTTGGTACTGCACAGCTGACTGCATGGCTTCCTCCAGCTTTTCCAGCCTCTCCTTCCACGTTTTGTTGAGGTTTTCCCACGCGTTGTTCATCTGCGGAACACGGGATTGCCCACAAAATTCATTAGGCTCCTCAACCAGAGCTCCCACCTGATTTTATCTGGAGGGGAAGCTGCTGGCTCTCCCCACCTCATCAATGCTTTTCTTCACTTCTGGCTTCTCAGTCTCGCCACAGGCAAAGATGAGGTCGGTCCCGAGGAGGCGGATGAACTCCAGCTCCTCATGCAGCCCGTCTGTCTCCTCCTTGATAGTCTGCAGGGGCACAGCCACAGAACAAAAACCTTTATGATCAAACCCTCTCCCAAAGCTGCTCCATGAGCAGGAGGGTCCTTCCTGCTCCAGTGTCCTGCACCTTGGCCAACAGCCCAACTCCAAACCCCAGGAGCAGGTGACACAGACAGCAGGTGGCCAATTTTGTCACCACCACCACCCTGGTGTGCTCCCACCTTTGGGACTAAAATAAGAACATCTGTGTTTAGCTGTGAGCCTGAACTGTCCTGGCTGAGGACGTTGTTTATAGATGTGCTGTTTACAGGAACATTTAGTCAATACAGGAGTGAGGGTTTTGAGGCTCAAAAGGTGCAAACCAGAGTCAGAATGGTTATGAAAAGGGAGCAGCAAGGCTAAACTTAGCAAAGCATAAAGAAACATCCCTGCTCCTCAAGGCCTGAGTCAACTCAAACCCACCTGAAGGGGATTTTGCCACTCACTTGAAGCAACCAGCAACACACAAATCCAAGCACTTATCTCTGGCCTGACCAAAAATCTAAATTATACTCTTCCCACGTCAGCCAGCTCTGGCTTGGGTTGGGAGCAGAGCCCTGCAAGCTTCCACATCATTCCAAGCAAGTGGGCACAGAGCTCTGACCACACAGAGCTCTGTGTGCCTCCCAAAACAGCAGCAGATAATGTGATTTAAGGTGAAGGATGTGTGAAATCCACTTCTGGTATTTTTTTTCCTTGCAGCTCCAAACTGCAATGGAAATAACTCTTCATAATCTGACTGACAGCATACAAAACTGATTTACAGGCACCTCTGGCCATGCTAATCACCTAAGATCCTCCCAATCTAGCAGATAAGCTGAGGGCAGACAAACTCCAGACTGAGGAACAGCCCCACGGGCCTCACCTCTGCTGCTTCCACCTGCTGCTTGATGATGGAGGGGTCAATGCCTGGGCTCTCCAGGTCGTGGACAATGTCCTGGGTGTCCTTGATGGTTGTCAGGAGCGCTGCCATGTCGTACCAGAACTTCTCTGCAAGCTCCAGGACATCAAGGAACTTCATTTCACGTTCCTCAGTCCGAGCTTTGATGTCCTCCCAGAAGAAAACCATCTGATCCAACTTGTCCTGGATGACTGTGGAAGGAAATTAAAGTATTCAGTGAGGAAGGAAACCTTTTGACAATGCAAGAGCATTTTAAAACTCAGCCAACAGAATATCCAGAGGGAAATAAAGATGGCCAGGACTATCAGAGCAGTAACTCTGGGAGATGCTGAGGAACGTGAGAAACTCCAGCTTGCAGAAAAGCCTTTATTTATGTGCAAGCTTGGGGCAAATTTGCCTACACACTCTCCCTCCAACAAACCTCTGTTCTGGGCACCTCTAGCATGAAGTCCCTGCTCACTCAGTCCATGAGCTGCCTGTTGAGCTGCCAAGGAAGGTGCCAATTAGTGCCAATCGTGCTGATGGGCTTTTTGTCCCTCCCCTCCATTAGATGCTGAACTGACATCAACAAATCCTGTCCCAGGGGCCACCAACAAGAGGCCAGCTGGGCTGAGAAGCCACAAATACTTTTTTTTCTCTTCTGGCTGATGCCACCCTGTCTGTTCTAGATGGAAGCACATCCATCCATCCATCCATGGGACTCATCCTTGATCCTAAAGTCAGGAGAACCTCCCAAATCTGTACAAAGGACTCAACCTTGTTCCTAAAGCCAGGAGAACCTCCCAAATCCATATAGAGGACTCAACCTTGGTCATAAGTCCAGGTTAACCTCCCAAATATATACAGAGGACTCATCCTTCCCCCTAAAGCCAGGAGAACCTCCCAAATCCATATAGAGGACTCAACCTTGGTCATAAGTCCAGGTTAACCTCCCAAATA
>JBBMKD010000079.1:5374811-5388878 GCA_037834095.1 Argya squamiceps | reverse complement strand
TATACAGAGGACTCAACCTTGGTCCTAAAGCCAGGAGAACCTCCCAAACCCATCCACTGGACTCATCCTTCCCCCTAAAGCCAGGAGAACCCCCAAAACAACACCCCTGGGACATCAAAGCCTCCTCAGCAGCGACGGAGCCACGGTTTGGGGAGAAATTGGACACTTCAATCCCCCCCAGAGGTACCTTTGGCTGCCAGGTCCTTGTCTGCCCCCTGGGAGCGGCCGATGAGCTCCTCCCCACGGCGTTTGAGGGCCTCGAAGGAGGGCTGGAGCTTCTCCAGCTCCACCGTGGAGCTCTTGTTCTCGCTGATGCACTCCCGGATCTTGTCGACCTCGGCGGGGATGAGGGGAGGCAGCCGCAGGCGGGAGGAGAGGCTCTCCAGGGTCTCCAGCATGGGCTCGATCTTGTCGTGGAACTGGAGAGGAGCCAAGCCATTAGGAGGGCAGGAGGGAGGGGACAAAGTGACACCGCAGAGCCGCCAGCGAGAGCCACGGCGCCGCCCCGGAGAAGGGACAGACAACGCCTGCCACAGCAGCAATGGCACCTCTGCAGCGGCAGCGGCACCCCTGCAGCGGCAGCGGCACCCCTGCAGCGGCAGCGGCACCCCTGCAGCCTCCTGCTCACACCTGCCCTGCTCCAGCAGACCCCACAGAGCACCAACAGACACTCACAGAGCACCTCTGACCCAAACACGGCAGCGCCTTGGATTCAGCCCTAAAAATTCGCTTTTTTTTTGCTCCTGTCTCGGGTTTGGTGGCTGGGCAACCCTCAGTGCTGGTTGAGGGAATACCCAGGCAAGAAATGCTGCTGGAAAAGCGCCCGTGTTTGGTGCTGATGGGATCCTCCACGTGGTGCAAGGCCAGTGGAAACCCATCCCAGCTTTCAGGATGGGCGGGAGCTGCATGCGGGTGGGGAGGAGCTGCGGCCTCAAAAGCAGAACCAGAAAGCCAGAAAGTGAGGGAGGGAGGGGGTCTAGCAGGGTTTAT
Source organism: Argya squamiceps (assembly GCA_037834095.1). NCBI lineage: Eukaryota > Metazoa > Chordata > Aves > Passeriformes > Leiothrichidae > Argya > Argya squamiceps. Next base: position 5,387,888 of record JBBMKD010000079.1, on the reverse strand, counting down.
TGTTGTTTTTTTTTTTAAAGAGAAGTCAACTTTGGCCTTAAAGATCCCAAACTGTCTCTGCTGGTGGGAAGGACAGCTCAGCACAGGGGCTGCTCTTGCCCCTCTCCCAGTTCCTACTGGGAGCAAACCAGTGCAGGTGCCACCAAATCCCAGTGTCTCCCAGCAGAGAGGGGCCAGGGCTCTCGGTGCAAAGTTGATCAGGACAGGCTGGCTCAGCCAACAAGCAGGAGCAAGCCAGCACATCCAGCTGGAGCAGTGTGAACCCTTCCAAAAGCAAAACCTCTGTCCTGCAGGAAGCATTCCCAGCGGAAGCTGAGACCAGGCAGCAACGCAACCAAAGCCATCCCAAAAAAAAATGTGATTCCAGGCCTCCCACCCCAGCATTAATTATTAAGCATGTTCTGCTGAGCTGTGCACGGACCAGAAATGAAAGTCTGGGTGTCAAATAGAATCAGGCCAGGGAGGGTAAATGAATATCTGTGGTGGGGGGACTCGCTTACCTCCGAAATCTGCAATGGTGGGGCGCAGTCAACACAAGAATGAAATGGGACCATGTGGGGAGGACGGGCACAGGCAGCAACACACACAGACAAACACATTCCACAATGGGAGTGAGAGATGAGAGGGGAGGGGAATGTGGAGGGGGGGGAAAAACTCGGAGTTAATACAAGTGCAAACCAAGAGAAGTGACTACACAATACAGGAATTAAGAAAATAAACACCCAGGACGTGACAAAAACCAACCGCGCTACAGTGACACGGGGTGAAATGAAACATAACTGGGGGTCATCAACCCTCTGCAGCAGGAGCACTTCACCCCCTTTCTGGACTTTAGCACCTCCAGTCTCTGCCCTTCCTTTCCTATTTCTCCTTCTGCACTCACCCACCTCCTCAGGAGATGCCCAGACCCCAGAGACATCCGCTACCTCTCCCATACAAAGCATCCCATGGCTGCTCACTGCACTCACAGCTTATCAGAAGTGAAAATTATCTCTTCAAGCTCTTTCAAGAGGCCTTTCCCAACCTTGGGTGGATGCCAGAGCAGCCCCTTTGAACCAGCATCATTACTGAGGCTGTAAAAATTTACGACCCTATTTACTGTGTGCAGCCTCAAACGCCTTCTCCTCTGCTCCCACAGCCAGCAGGAAACTACCCTGGAGGTGGCTGACCACGTTATGCCCTATAAAGGGGTTTTACAGGGGGAATAAAACCACATTCCAGAGCACGTGGCTCTCCCAGGGGGGCTGTGAGAGGAAGATTCACCTCCCTGGCACCCTGGCATACCTGGGTGGACTGAGAGAAGGCCTCGTCGAGCGCCAGGGCCCGCTGGCAAACCTCCTCCTTGATTTTGGCATACAAGGCCTCAGCCCTGGAGTATTTTTCCTGCACCATCTCCCCTTCCTCAGGGTTGAGGTCCTTGAGCTGGGGCCCGATTTTCAGCAGCTTGTCGATGTGAGGTTTGTGTTCAGCGATGGACTCTCTCAGTTGCTAGGGAATAGAGGGAGAGGGGGGGAGAAAAATCCACATTTGTTTAGAAATCTGCTGCGAGCTGCTGCCTATTTATTCCAAACAGCACTCCAAGAGCAGTGATCGTATCTGGGAGGAACTCACACCCTGGATTTCGTGCCCCAGCATCTGCCAAGCACATGGCACTCGGCTCTTCCCAACATGGCTATGGCACAGCGCCTGGCACAAGTCCTCCCTCAGCCCCTGACCCTCCCCACAGCTCTACAGGGGACCCCACTGGGAATTTTTTTGCTTTGCAGTCTCTACCCTAAAAGCACAAAGCGTTTTTTTCCTGCCATGAGCAGGAAGGAGATCCAAAAGCAGCCAGGTTTCCTTGGGAGCGGGCTGAATTTTGGTAAGGAATGCTCCAACATAACAGGGGATTTCCATGTGGCACTCTTGCATAACACAGGCAAAATCCCCCAAAAAAGAACAGAAAACGGGGAAAAAAAGGAGGAAAATTCAGAAGAAAAAGGTGTTCTTGCCCCTGCCCTTCTGCTAAGGGCAGAATTGATGGACAGGAGGTGCAAACTCTGCATCCTCTTTACCCTCATGTCATCCTGCTGCTGCTTGAGCTGCTCGTGGTCGATGGCTGGGGGTGGCAGCTGGGAGATGAGGGCTTGTGTCTCCTCAATCCACGGGTTCAGCTCCTCGTAGGTCTCCCAGAACTGGTTGACCAGGACCTGGGCACGCTCCAGGCGGGCGTAGCGCTCCGAGTTCAGCTGGCTCACGGCCTCGTACTGCTGCACCAGGGACTCTGTTTTCTCCTGAAAAATAAAGAGGGAGGAGAGTTATGGAGAGGGATGCAAAAGGGCCCAGGAAAAGGGCCAGCTCCACGCTGCGAGCTGGAAGAGAAGGAGCTGCCTTTGGTGGCCTTCCACGTTGTAATTCCAGTTAAAGCAGCCTTGGGAATCTCCCCCTCCCCATCCCCGAACCTTGCAATAAAAATAGGCAATAAAGGAGAGTCATAAATGTAAAGAGATTCCTGTGAACACTGGTGGGAATTGCTAAAGATGCAGTGATTTTACACTCCTTCAGTCTGTACAAGGGCTGAGGATTCACCTCTCTGCCCTCTCTGTCCCCCTCTGTTGCAGGAAATAGCAGAGGGGGCTCACCTGGAGAACAGCTTTTTGTTCCTCCCCACAGGTGCCAAAGATCTCGTTGCGCTGGCTGAAGAGCTCATCCATGGAGTCTTTGTGCCGGATGATGTCGATGGAAAACGCCTGCAGAAAGAGCAAGGGGAGAACTCAGAGCTGAGCCCAACCTCTCCCCAGCCCATCCACAGCGTCCTCCTGCCAAAAGGACCCTGCAAAACGCAGCACAAGTGTCCCGTGGCAAACTGAAAATCTGGCTGGGAATGCAGATTCCTGCCTGTTTTCCTCATCTAAACCAACCTCTCTCTTTCAAAGACCCGAAAACAGCTCTTAAAATTAGGTATGATCCACACCCAAGGTCCTCATTGGAGGAAAAGCTCCATCATCCATTTGTTGGTGAATGTTATCCCACAAAATGATGCTCTCCAGAGCTGTATCCACCAATAACTTTGCCATTCCCAAGGTCCACGAGATTAACAGTGGGAAGCTGAGCTCAATTTAACTTAATGCTCGACGGTTCAGTCCCCCCTCTCTTATAACACTGCCTTATTTTCCTTTTTTTTCCCTTTAATTTTAAATCCAATAAGCCTGCGTGCTGCTCTGATTGCCCAGGCAAAGGGAAGAAAAGGGCCGTTTATTTAAAGTGCACGTTCTTTCAGGCATGAGCTCATCTCAAAGATATATAGAAAAAAAAAAACCCCAACCCTTCCAGCACCTCTTTGTTCCACGTCTGGCTGCTGGGAGGGAACTGTGGAGTCCCTCACTGCAGGGAACAATGAGCAAAAAGCAAATGGAAACCACCCTCATTAATCAATATATACATTTTTCTAAACCTTTCTTGCTGTCAGTGCCGGTGAGACCCTGGCAGAGCTTGCTTTGGTGGCCACAAGGAAAAACTTCCATGGCAGCAATTCTCCCAAGGGAGACCAAAGCAAAGCACCCATCAAAAGCTCTAAATGGCTCCTGTAAACACACAAGAAGCTTTTTCCTTGGGAAGCACAACACTTGGATGATTTAGAGCAATTTTTTTCTTTGTTTCTTTTTTTTTTTCCTTTCACATCTCAAGGACGAGTGCTGCATCTCTCCTGGCGCTCTGGGCTCAGCACTGCACACCCCAGGGTAAAGCTGCTCCCCAAAAATGCATCCCACGACCCAAAGTGGACCATCCCTCCTTGCTGCCCACCCCACCCAACCCATCAGGGGGTGCACACAGACCTTCTGCACCTGCAGCTGAGCCGTTGTCTGGTCCTGCTCCAGGCGGATGGGACCCAGAGCCATCAGCTTCCGCTTGGTCTCGGCCACCCAGGCCAGCTCTGCATCAGCTGCCTGCTCGTACTGGCACAGGGGAGAGGAGGGGCAGTGGTCAGTGCTGGGCAGCAGGGATGGAGCACAGGGAGAGCTGGGGACAGTGGGAATCACACAGGGACCCAGCAGGACACGGGGACAAATGTGTGGAGGAGTAGGGGACACTGGGGTGGGGCTCAGGTTTCTGATTCCACGCTGCTCTTGTGGCTCCTGCAGCTGGTTTTGGGCCAAGCTGGAGCAGCCAGCTCCCCCTACACCCTCCCTGCCTGCAGAGAAAGGGACATCCCTATCAACAGGAGCATTTTCTTTGCTCCTTCATGGAGAACAAACTCCATGGAGCGAGGTCAGGTATTCCCAGCACTCCACAGCCTGCAGTCTGTGGAGGACAAGTCTTTTTGGGGAGGACTGTTGGCCTGGAACAAATCCCTGTGCTCTCCCAGCAGGGGATGGTGTTTTCCCAGCTTTGACAGTCACCTGTCACCAGTTTTACACCATCTCCATCACCCCTGCAGGCAGAAGTTCACAGACAGTGCTGCTCCAGAGTTATCCCATCCCAAACCACACACCAGGATGGGTCAGCCACCATCCCTGCTGCCACACGCTGCTGCTGGGGTCCATTTCTTGGCATTCCTGATGGGATTTGCCCTTCCTGTCTGGCTGTGCTTGCCACCCCCTCCTGCTGCCACGGCCCTGTGTGCCCAGCCACTCATTCCTGCTCTCCCAAGAAAAGCCCTGCAGGGGTTATTCACTCACCTGCTGAGACCTCTGAATAGCAGCATCGATTTCTTCCACCCTCTGCTTGATGGTGTCACTGACCAGCTTGTAACGCTCGTTGGTGTCTGACACGAGCTTGTCCAGCCCCTCCCGGGCTCTCCAGGGCACCAGCTCCAGCAGAGCCCTGCTCACCTCATTCACCGTGTCCAGAACAAGCCTGTGCTCCATCACCTCCTTCTTCAGCTCCTGTAGAAAGCACCCAAGGGATGTGTGTCCTTCCAAAAGCAGAGAACAAACCACCTCCAACACCTCCCCACCCCAAAGGCGCTGCTCTCCCACCTTTTGCCGCTGCTGGAACTGGGGGATCTGCTCGCCAGCAGGGGATTGTGCCCCACTGGAAGCCAGCTCGTCCTCCACCTTGCTCATCCACCCAGTGAGCTCCTCGTGGGTGGACTGGAATTTGGTGGCCAGCTGCCTGGCCTGCTCCAGCGTGCGCAGGGCCTTGGAGCTGGCGGCGGTGATGTCGGAGTAGCGGGTCTTGATCCCATCCAGCTTCTCCTGGATCAGCAGCACCTCCTCCCCTGAGGGACAGCAGCAAGGGGAAAATGATGTGAGGCTCTGGGGGCTGAAGGAGCCGCCCCAGGAGGCTTCAGGAGCCACTTTCTTCTGTCCATCCCTCTTTTAAACAGCAAATTCCAGCCACGCTTTTCTTTGTATTAATGCAACTTCAACCTGTTTTTACTTAGAGTTGGGATTTTCCACCAGCATAACATCCACCTCATCCCTGGGATGGGATGGGATGGGATGGGATGGGAGTGTGCTCCAAAGGCCTTGCCACAAGCCCCAAAGCCACCCCCAACTCAGTTCTCAGCAACGTGTCACAGCTCCAAGAAAAAAGGGTCAGTTCACCCCTCGCTGCTGTTTCCAAGAGGACACAGAGCTGCCTGCCAAATCCTTTGTAATCACTCTTCCTGCTCCACAGCTCCCACAAGGACACAGGGCTGTACATCTGCTCCGAGCAGACCACATCTGAAGGAAACGCAGCGCCCCGACCTCTCTTCCCACTCATAAACATAAACTCACACCCACGTGGCAACAGCCACAACTGCTCAGTCTGGGAAAGCAATATTAGGAGAGGGCTGGGGGTATTTTTAACCTCTTTTCCATGTGATTTAGCAGCTGGCTGCAGTGAGAAAAGCCTCCCTCAGCACTGAGCATCCCCACAGCAGCAGTGGGAATCACCGGCTCCCCAAGCTGTGAGGCTGGGATTTTGGGACCAAGCAAATCCTAAGTTGGAGTGTTTGTGGATGCAAGCCTGGATGCAAACCAGCTACTTTGGGAGTTTCCAAAAGGAAATGAAGACCTGAGGGAGAAAAGCCTCCACCCAACAGAGCATGGACTTCCCAAGGAAAAGCATGTGGAGGATGGATTCCCAGACCCCCCTCATTTCCCAGAGCGTGCCAAGATCTCCTCTGTGTTACCTGTGGTTTGCTTCAGGAGAGCTTGTCCATTTCTAATGGCTTGGTCCACGTTCTTCTTCCTGTTCACAATCTCCTCATTCAGAGCCTGGAGAAAAAGGCAAATTTGGTTATCCTGCTGCAGGAGGTCCCTGTGTCCTGCCAGCCAGAGATGCTATGGAGGGCATGAACCTCCCTACTGAGCACAGGCAGGGTGGACAACCCATCTGAAAACTGTCCAGCCATCCTGCTATGGGAATTATTGGGATTTTTGGGACTCAAAGGCTCGAATTTCAGAGCAAACCCCACCCAACCCATTGGATCTGTGTCACCAAAGGACTCGCCCTTGTATTAGACAGAACCTCACTCTTGAACAGAGCCTGCAGAGCCCCAGGGAGCGGAAGCAGAAGCTTCTTCGGTGGCCAGCCCAGCTCCAAAAACCCACCAGACTTTCCCAGCTCTCAGTTTTGGAAACAGCATCCAGCTTTCTGAAGGCACAGGGTGGCCAAGCTGGCTCAGACACTGTTCACAAATCAAACCAACCGTTTGAAGCTCCCCCGCCTTGAGAAACCCATTTTTTTAGGGGGGGCCACAATTGTTGTTTATAACACATGAAATCTCTTTACACTCCTCTCCAAGCCTCAGAGAGACCCAGCAGCGGAACGAGCTTCTCAAAATTAAAGCCAGGCCAGAAACATAAACAAAACCAGCTAAAATGCAACAAAACAAACAACACAAAGATGGAAAGGAGAAAAAAAAAAAGCAACAAAACGAAAACAGAAAATACCAGCTGGTCGGCATGCTGCTTCTGCAGGACGTCCCGTTTGTAATCCTTTATGGACACTGAGCCCAGCTTGTCCTCCACCTCAGCCAGCCAGTTGAGCACTTCCACCTCCTCCTCCCCAAAAAGCCTGGCGTTGGCCAGGGCTTGGTCCAGCAGTGCTGCCTTCCGGCCACACCGCTCCCGGACCTCGCCGTAGCGGCTCTGCAGAGCCTCTAATTTCTCTGCCAGCAGCCTCTGCTCAGCAGCACAGCTCAGGGAGGACAGGGACTGCCCGACCCCCAGCGCCCGAGACACGTCGGCAGCGTGGCTCTCTATCTCTTCCTCGAGAGCCTGAATGGTGGAGGGGTAGAATGGACAACAGAAAGGGGTAGGGGGAAAAAAAAATATGAGTGGAGAATGAGGAAAATAAAAGGAACACAAATTAAAAGGGGGAACACAATGGTGAACGCAACTGAAAAAATGGAGGGGATGCAAAAGCCACCCGTGAATGGGCAAACTGAATTGAAATTAAAAAGAAACACATGAATGGGAATGGTTTTTGGTTTTTTTCTATTCAGATCTGCGGGGAGGTGCAAGGACATCAGTTTAATGTTTACCCACGCTGGTGGGTCAAGGCTTGCAGCCCTCTCTGTACATAAAACAGCCTGGATAACTCCTCCAAGTCCTTGTTTGTGCCAAAAACCCCCCTCTGGTTGTGGTGGAAACAACCACCGGAGCGGGACCTGACTCCAACCACCTCCATCCTGCTCCTGCACAGGTCCTACCTTGTGGCGGCTGATCTGCTGCTGGATTTTGGCAGTCTGGGTACCAATGGGCTCAGAGTTGGCCAGTTTCTTCTCTGTCACCGACAGCCAGTCGGACACGGGCTCTGTGGTTTCATGGAACTGCTTCGCCAGCACCAAAATATCCTCCAGCTGCTTCTGCCTATAGAAGAGTAATCATAAAATCAGAAGGAAATAATTGTTCAAGGCCAGGTTGGTGCAGCCCTGAGTGACCTCGTTTGGTGGAAGGTGTCCCTGCTCACAGCAGGGGGTTGGAACAAGATGATTTTTTAAGTCCCCTCTGACCAAAACCAGTCTGTGATTCTTTGAGTCAATGAAAGCACTTAAGGAGCAGCTCCCAGCTGGAGCCAGGCCTGGGAAGAAGCTTCAGGTATTTGGAAGAAGGAACCAAAGCAGCTCTGTTCAGAGCAAGGTGAGACACCATTGTCAGGCAAGCTGCAATGGCAAAGATAAAAATCAACGTGGAGAAACTGCAAAATAAGCTTTTCCTGCAGCTGTGCCTTTAGGATCCAGTTTATCGCCCTGGGAAGGTGGCAGAAGGGCTTCCCCATTGTGCAGCTTTTCATGAAACAGTTTGAGATTTAAAAGGACTTTAAAGATCATTTAGTTCCTGCTCCTTTTTGTTCCATCCCTATCACTGTCTTGGACACCCCTCAGCTTGTGGCCAGGCTTATGGTCTTTCAGAGCTTCTGGTTAAAAACAATCCTGGGTGGACAGTCCTGGATGGACAGTCCAGCTTGTTGGCAATGATCAAAAACACAGAAAAGGGTCCAATCTGGCCCTCAGAAGTGACTTCATAACATCAAACATCAGCTTAGGTAGAAATAAGTAACTCATAAACAAGATTCTGGCGGCACAAAGGTGTCAACAGGATGTTGCTAAACGTTAAAGCTTACAGGAATAAAAATAACATCCCCCCCCTGCAGGGAAATTATTTAATCTCAGCTCTCCCTGCCATTGTAAACTACTGCTATCAGCCTCAGCTCCCAGCCAGCCTTTGATTCCTCATGTTTTCCAGCTGTTTCCAGGATGTATCTGCACCGAAATCTCCGCCAGCTTCCCGAATGCTGTCACCCTGGGCTCCAGGGCACCGTGCCTGGTGGGGTGAGCCTGTCCCAGCTCCTCTCACCTGGCAGCTGCCCTGCCCAGCAGCCCTTCCCAGCGCCGGGCCAGGCTCTCCAGCTGCCCCACGATCTTGTCCTGGTCCGCGGGCTCGGCCGACTGCGCGATCCGGTCGCCCTCCGCCTGGATCATCTCCACCGTGGCCTTGCGATCGTCCAGGAGGCGCTGGAGCAGCTTTGGGGAGGCAGAGGAAGTGGGGAAGTTACCAAATTGGGGCAGCAGAACCAAATCCAAGCCCTTGGAGGGGTCAGAGCTCTAATTGTGGCTCAGAACTGCTGCCAGCACCGGGCTGAGAGCAGGCCCAGCCCAGAGGGATGGCTCTGCCTTCAAAAGCAGTTCAAAAAATTATAGAGTTATATTATATTGTTATATTACATTATAAAATTCAGATGTTTTGATTTGGGCAGCCCTGAAGTGGTCAGGCAGCTGGAGAGGCCAATCATTGTAGGTCCCATCCAACTGAACTTTCATTTGATCTATTCTATTCTATTCTATTCTAAATTCTATTCTATTCTAAATTCTAATTCTAATTCCATTCTAATTCTATTCCATTCCCTTTTTCCCTCCCCCCTTCCCTCTTTTACACTACTCAAGATCCAAACCACTTCTGTGCTAGAAGAGTTTTCTGAGTCTTTCCCACCAACCCCCTCCAACTTATCAAGTTTGTAACTTCCACTTGAAGCGCATTTCCTCTTCCAACCTCCACACATCAGACCAAGCCTGGGTAAGAATTCATTTCTAAAATATTTCCCCATGACCACACTTGACCTTCCCTCCTCCCACTCCAAGGGCAGGCGCCGACCCCGGGCTGTTATCTCAGCAAACACTGGCACACCTCGGGCCTGCTCTCACACTTTGTAACATTCCCTTTGTCCAAACACCTCAAACCAGGCCCTGCACCACCACCAGCTCGCTCCTGACACAGCAGAATTATCAGCACAAAGCAAAACTCAGGGCTGGAAAAACATGGCAGACCAGCAAAACCAACTTCAAGAGGCAGCGGGACCATGAAGATTTAGGCAATGGAGATTGTTGAGTGTGGGCAAACTGTTCATTCCACTGGGATGTGAGGATCCACTAGGAAAGAAGCTTGGACATCCCAGCTGGACCCCCAAAATATTGTCTGGTTGTCCTTCCATAGAGCCACCCAGTGCTCACTCACCTTCTGCTCTTGGATCTGGGCTTTCACCACCTTGTACTCAGCAGAGGGAGGTTTCTGGTTGGAGATGAGCTCCTCGGTGTCTGCCAGCCAGCTCAGCAGTGGCTCCAGGGCATCCTGGAACTTCCCGCAGTGCAACAGGGCCTCCTGCAGCTGAGCCACTCGCTGGGCCACCTGCACCCCAAAAACAACCCCACTGCAGAGTCAGGCACCAGCACCGGAGCCTCAGCTCCCCACCCCTGATCCCTTCCTTCCCCCAGACCACAAAGAAACAAGGGACAGCCCCTCCCCACGCTCCCACCTTCTTGTTGAGGGTGTTCCAGCGGGTGTTGATCTCTTCCATGTCATGCTCCAGCCCTTGGACGTCACAGTTTTTCCCGGCGCTTTGGATGAGTCCCTGACCAACTCCATTGACTTGCTGCAGCTTCAGCTGGAGGGGATCCACTTGCTCCTTCTGGAATTGCTGTGGGTGGAAAAGGTGGGAGAGACAAGGTGATTTGTAAGCTCTGAGCTGCTCTTCCAGCTGCTCAGTCCTTCCACGGATACAACAGGCTTTCCTCTTCAGGGAAGATGCAGTAGCCACTTGCACTGATTTTATTGGAATTGTGCAAGTTTGTCTAAACCCCTCCCTCGCCTTGACCCAGTGACACAGATGTCACAGGAATCTGCTGCTGTGGAGCACAGCTCAGGGTCTATCCACACCCTCCTCTGGTTTTAAATGAGTAAATCCCATTTTTCCAAGCACTGGAGTGAGGTAAAAAGAGAAAACTGAGGAAGAAATGAGAGCATCGGCTCTGACTCGCCATCAGATTGGGAAATAATGCTCCTGGGGAAAAACCCCCAGCAATTCTCACAGTGAAGCTATTGAGAACGGAGACCTGACATCATATGAGTTTTGTTAACCACGAAATTACAGGCGGCGAGGAGCTCGCTGAATTTCGAAAGACAAAGGCAATAGGCAATTAATGTGCGAGTCGTTTACCACGGATTTGGCATGGTCCTGCCTGGGAATCCTGTGGGGAAAAGCTTTCTAAACCAAAAAAGATTTGATAGGGAAGGGGGAGGAGAGCGAATGAAGCTCCCCATTGTCAGGAGAGGCAGCAGGGAGAATCCTGTTTCTCTGGAGGAGATAAATGCTCTTTATCAGAGCTGGGGATCTGCTGGAACCACGCGCTGCCTGTGCACCCTGTCCCTCTGCACTCCTTCCCCACCAGTCCCAAGGGACAAGCCTGCCCTATCCCCACAACAAACACCCCAAAAATAGGGAGCAGATTCCTGCCTCCCTCTGCTCCCCTGGCCCATGAAGAGCACAAGTCACCCCACAGCTGGCTCTGGGCAGCAGCAGAGCCCTTGGCCCTGTGATGTTTTCCCGTTGGGAAGCAGAGGGGATGGCAGCCAGCCACCTGCTCCCTGTGCCCAAGAATGCACCCAAATGGCCTGCACTGAAAAATTCCCACTTGGATGCAAGATTTTCCCCCAGCAGAGGAGATCCTCGTGGAGGGCATGCCTCTCTGCACCTGGCAAACGCTGTGCTCCAGAGGAGCATGAAGCAAAACCCCCTAAAGACACCAAAATCCCCCAAAATACACAGGCACAGCTCCCAGCCCGAACAAGAGGCACTGCTTTGACTTTCCCTGCCTCATTTCCAAAGGAAAAAAAAGCAACTTCTTCCCAGCAGAGCTCAGCAACCGGAGGGCAGGGAGGTCCCTCCAGGACATGAGGGAAGGGTGAGCTGGCAGACACTGTCCAGAGCTGTTTGCTCATGGAGAATTCTGCCACGGTTATAAGAAAAAAATGGGGACTTGGAATCATTGATTCCCGGGCTGCTCTCCTGTTACTGTTTATATATGGAGCTGCTGGGTAGAAGAGCCAAACCCACAAAAGGATCTGGCTGATAAGCCTGGCATGCCAGGCTGGTCTGAGCTCTCCATGTACTGCAAAACAAACTCCAAAGGAGCCAGGCAGGGAGGGAGCCCTGTGGAAAAGCCTGGATGATCCAACCAGGGCTACCTGCCACACAGGTAGCAGCCAACCTGTGAGCCCGATGCTGCCTGAGGAGCTTGACAAAAATAATCCCAGCAACAGCCTGAGGGTGAGCATGTCCAACACACTTGTTTCCCTCTGCTCATAAAAGATTCCAGCGATTTAGCTCATTAACCTCACTGTGACTCAGCTTGAAAACAAATATTTAACGACTTGCCTTTGCTGTGGAGAGAGGTGTCCTGCCCTGGGGAAAAGCTGGACAGACATTTTGGGATCTTCTCCACCACACCTCCTCCTCCTCACTCCCAGAAAGGCTTCCCAAAGCATCCCCTCGCTTTCTGCTTCCCTCATCTCCCTTAACCCCACTGTTGCTGGATGTGGAATTCCAGGAAGCAGCATGTCCAGCAATGCTTGGAGCAAGGGGAAGGTTTGTGGGGTTAACAATCAGAGGTGCTGGACCTAAAATAAAGATCCTCCCACTGAATTTCAAGCAATAAAAAACTATGGCAAGAACCCAATGGTTTTTCCCACATCCAGGCCCCCTCTGGGTGTCCCAGCCTGTGCTCACATGGACCCCCCATGTGAAGTCACCTCTCCAAGCCCCTCCACGTGCATATCTCAAAGGGGTGGTACAGCCCAAAGGATGAGTAATTGCCACCAAATCGGGATTTTTGGTGCTGACTAACTTCTGATGTCTCCTTAGTGATATTTCTCCTAATCCAGATGGCAGGAAATCAGCGCTGGGCTGTGGGAACTCCAGCACCGAGGTCTCTCCAGGCAAGAGCCACGAGAAACACAAATCCCCAAACACCAGAGAGAATCTGAGCCCCTTTCCCAAGCGCCTTTTGAGCCTCAACACTTCAATGCTCACAGAAAAAAAACTACAGACAGCAATGACTGCACGGGACAGGAATTGCTTGCAGTTAATTCATTTCACAGGTTTCTCTTTCCTGACTTATTTTCTGCTTCATAGATGGGAACTCCCTGCCAGGAGCCAGCGAGAAGGTTTTTTTCTGAAGTCCATGATTTCCATCTGAGTGACCACAATGTACTTTAATAAGCCAAAAAAAAAAAAGTGCAAGTCAACATTTCAGGTCATCGAGCAGCGAGAATCTTTCTCCTCCCTTTCTTACACAATCACACAATTCCCTCCCCCCCAAAAAAAAAAAAC
>JBBMKD010000079.1:5356043-5370093 GCA_037834095.1 Argya squamiceps | reverse complement strand
TCCAGCTACTCGGGAGGCTGAGGCATGAGAAAACACTTGAACCCAGGAGGAGGCGGAGGTTGCAGTGAGCTGAGATCATGCCATTGCACTCCAGCCTGGTCAACAGAGCAAGACGCCACCCCCCAACCGCCCCCGCACCGACCCCCGCCACCGGCCCCGGGAAGGGGGGCACCGGAGCGCGACCCGGCTGGGGAACGGGGGGTGATGCTCGGTGTTAGCGCGGGGGTGGTCCCCGCCCGCCCCGCCGGGAATGGCCCCTCCTCCGTGGGGAGGCGGCAGCCCCCGACAAAGAGCAGCAACGCCCTGGCTCGGCGGCGGCTCCGGCTCCGGCTCCCACCGCCACCGGCCCCGCTCCCCCGGCCCTTTGTCCGCTGTTCCCCGAGCCGGTGCTGGGAGGGAGGTGGCGACCCCCCCGCACATCGGGTCTCCCTGCTCCTCACACCCGCCCTCGCACAAAGAACCGAGTTTCTAAATCACCGGAGAAACCCACCCGAAACACCCCCGAAAGTACCAATTTTGCCTTCCCCCAGTCGCGCTGCCAAGAAAGCCACCCGCAACTTGCCACTGCTCCCCTCAACCACTGCAGGCTCTTTTCCTAAAAATCATGATTTTTTTATAGCCCCGGCTCTACGGTAGCATCCTGCTCCTCCCATCCTGAGTCCTGTCACCCTCTTTTCCTCCCCCAAAACCCATGGGTTTAAGAGATGGGGAACATTGGAAGTGGGGAGGGAGGCAGCTCGGGCGCGTGAATCACCGCTGCGAAGTGATGCTGAGGGGAAGTCACAGACTTGGGAGAGAAAACAGGAGGGTTGGGAACAGCCTCCACGCATCTCCAGGCAACAACCCGCCCCACCAGCCACCCGGCCTGCTACTTTGGGATGAATTATGGCATCGGGATAAAAATACAAGGTGTTTAATAGAGAAAAACGTGCAGCATTGCACTCCAAAAGCACCAACACTGGAAGAATCAGACCTCGGTCTGTGCTTTGCCGTGCCACAGCTTCACCAAAAGCCTTCCCACTTGGCCACGGTGAGCCACAGCCGAGGAAGAATGAAATCCCGAATATTTTTTGACGCACTGCCATCCTGAAAACACTGAGGCTTTGCCAAAGTCATGGTATGGTGTGATGGGAGCCCAGCTTCCACATCCCCAAGCTCTCAGACCCTTCATCCCCACATCCTGGCACCAACTGAAAGTGCAGCAGCTCCAGCACCACATTCCCAAAGCTTTGTTTTGCTTTTGGAGAGATGGGAACGGATGTTTTCTGGAAAGGGAGGGTTCAGGGGGGGAACTGCCCATTAAATGGCCCGAAGTGCTCCTCAGATGGAGATTTTTGCACAGCGGGAAACCTTTGGAACCCCTTTTTTTTCCCCGACCATTAAATATAACCAAGGAAAACAGCAGGAGGAGGGGAGGGAGTGGGGATCTGTGTGGGGATTCCAAACATCCCCCAGGGAGCCTCTTTGGCCATCCAGGGCATGTCCCCTCCACGTCCCCCCGAGCCCTCCTGGACAGACAGCCAGACATTCAGCCCTGCAGCCTCCTCCAGCCCCAGCTGCCAACACCGCCGGAGTGTCCCAACGCCTGGATTTTTCCCCTCGGCGGGGGACACTGCAGCTCCTGCTCCCTGGTATTAATTCAGAGCAGCTGAAACAACAAGAGGACAACGGTGCTGTGCCAGCAACGCCGCCCCGGCTCCCCTGCTACCACCTTGGCCGGGAGCTGGCGGAGCTGCACCGTTACCGCTCCGGGGCCCCTCCGCCAGGAATCCCAGGCATCCGGGCTGGGGCGAGGAGGATTTTTTGTTCCACTGCGAAGAAGGAACGATCTCTCTCTCTCTCCCTCCCTCTCTCCCTCTCTCTCTTTCCCGACGTGGAGCTGCCCCGTTTCACAGCCAGAAATTCTTTTCCCATTTCCTCACCGACTCACGTGCCAGGAGCGAGCCGAGTCTTCCTCCAACACGTTCCCCCCACCAACAATTTTTAAAACCATTAGGGAAATATTGGGCAGGGATGAAAGCCAGTTGGAAACCTGCTGTGCCTGGCCTGAAGATCCCAGCCACAGTTCTTGCAGGTTCCCCAAATCACGGCTTTAAGCCTCCAAGTGCCACCCCAGCGATGGGGACAGGAGCCAAACAGTGCTGGGAATTGCAAGGTCAGGGCTTTGCTTGAGCTTTGTGTCGCTGCAAGGGATGGATGTGCAAGGACATGAAGGTCCTGTCTGATTTTTGTCCTTTCAGGTGTTTCTATGTGACCACTCATTTGAGTTCTGCTCAGCCCCCAAACCTCCCACAAACAGTTCCTGTCACCCAACCCAGACCTGGACCCACCCCAGGCCACGTCCTGCAGCTCACCCTCAGCTAAAACCCACCCAGAGGTGTTTCCAAGACCTTTTCCAAGTAGGAGCATCCCCATTTGTCTCCTGAACCTGCTGGTTTCAAGCCTTCCTCATATGGCCACTGTCCCCATCACAGGCTGATGTCACCCTGTTTATGGCTCTGCTACATCCTGCCACTGCTGCTGCCACTGTTTACATGGCACAGCACTATTTGGAAACCAATGTATTTTTAGCTTTCTTTTAATGCATCTCAGCAGCTGGAAGCGAGGGACCTGTGTTGTGTGACGAGCCAGAGAGCTCAGAGGCAGCTCAAGATCTCCCTGATGGATGGGTCATTTATGGGATCAGGGTGCAACCAAGGGTCTTGTTCACCCTCAAAGCTTCTTTAAACTTCCACCTTGGTGCCTTTCTGCCCTGGGAGTGCAGGGTGGATGGAGAGCTCCTGGTTTGGCACTATGAGTTTTTCCCTCCATGTCATAAAATCATAGAATAGTTTTGTGTTGGAAGGAGGGGAAAACTCATCTTGTCCCACTCCCTGTTATGGGCAGGGATGCTTTGCACTAGACAAGGCTGCTCCAGCCTGGCCTTGAGGGATGAGGTAGCCACAGCCTCTCTGGGCAACCTGTCCCCTGTCTCTGTCATCTTGTGTGTGTCCCCCACATCTGACTCCACGAGTGCCACCCCTGGGCTGGGACACTGTGCCCTGTCCAAGCAAGGCAGAGTGGATAAGCCCAAGTGCCTCCAGCCCAACAGAAGGACTGAGGGCGCATTTCACCCTCCCTCAGACACCGCAATAAAAGCACAAAGCCAAATCAAGCACACACAAAATCTCCCTTAGAAACGGCGCTTCAGGTTGCGCTGGGATTTTTAGCAGAGGATTCATGTTTTTTAAAGCCTTTGCTGCATTTGTCAGGTCAGAGGGATTTCTTTCTTTCCCTCTTGCCCTCCTCCTCACTCATTCCTTTTCCCAAACCTCTGTGATTGCCATTTCAGTGCCTGATCCAGGCAGGAGCACCGGGACTATTCCCACCCCGCTGTGCTGCTCCGGGTGCTCCCCTTATCCCTTTGGCTCACAGCTGACTTCCAACCAACCTCCCCACCAGGGCTCTGCCACCACTCAATCCCTCTTCAAAGGCTACAGCTGCTCGGGATGCAGGGAGCCAGCACATCTTTAAATCAGCCATTTGGAACCTGGAGCCTGTTCATTCAGGACTCTCCTCCGCAGGGCTGTGGGAGGAAACCTCAGCAGGCCCCGTGGAGGTCTGCACCTCCATGGGGAAAGTTTTAGGAAGAGGTTAAAATCCCAAGTCCCAGAGAGTTTGTGCTCCTGCACTTTGGATGCACAGCTGCAGTGAGTGCTGTAAAAAAATAATTAAAAAAAAAAATTCAATTTATTTTGTTCTTGCAAGAGTGCAGGAGCTGAACTGCAGCGCTTTCGCTTGCAAGGCAGCTAATATAGATGTTGGTATAAATAATTCTCCCGAATGAAGCCTGGAGCCCACGTGTTACAGCAGCACTCAGGCACAGCCCCACGGCACTCATGGTTCCCATGGAACCCCATCTTTGTGCACAGAGAGCCCCAAAACTCCCTGGCAGCAACCTGTGAGGCAAGGGTAGAGCCACATGCCAGGGCCCTCGTGGCCAGGAGGTGAGAGCTGCTGAAATGCCCATTTTTGTCCTCAGCTGCAAATTGAAGCACTGAGCTCTTCCAGCATCCCACTCCCACCCCACACTGCCCACGAACTGCAGAGGCTGCTCCCCAGAGCAAAGGGGGACAACAGGGATGGGGTGATTAATGAACTGCTCTGAAGCCCTTTAGGAAGTGAGGTAAGTGTGTTATCATCCTGAGAATCCTCTGCATGGGAGACATCGAAACCACTCCTCCAGCAGGAGAGTTGGCAATTGTTCTTGAGAGGCTGCAGTGACTAATCCAAGCCTGAGTCCTTCCCTGCCTGCTCCAGACCCAGTGGCCACAGTCCCTCCCTTCCCAAGCCTGGCTTGGATGCTGTGGGTGATGGGAATGTCCCCACAGATCCCCCCCTCCACGGCTGCATCCTGCCAGGACCAGGCTCCTCTCCCTCCTCTGCTCAGCCCTTGCAGACAAAAAGCTTCCCATCTCCTCCTCCCTCGAATCCTCAGCTCTCCTGGTCTTATGCAAAGCTGGTATTTTTAGTATCTCCTGGAAACACTGTGAAGTGTCATCACCACCAGCTAACGAGTGCTCCGGAGAGGAGACATTCCTCCAGCCCGTCTCCCTGGGGCTCAGACGTGGCAGGGTCACCAAAGCATCTGCAAGTGGGTGGCTTTTGGAGCACTGACCCAAGGCAGCTCCTGAAAGGCAGCATTTGATCACAGCCTGATTGTTTCACGGTCAAGGAAAGAAAAGGAGAGGGGAAAAAAAAAAAAAAAAAAGCCTTGCTGTGATTTGGTTGATCTCAGCAACTCTTGGCTCAATTTGCTCTTGTTCTCGGGATCAGGGAAGTGCCTGTGGCTCTGCTGACACGTCAAGGTCAAAGCCCACCCGTGGTTTGCTGATGAACCAGCACACCGGCAGCGTTCCCTCTGGAAAGGAGGAGCTCCAGGGGTACATTTGCTCAGCCCTCAGTGCTAAAATTTAATTCCAAGGAGCGAGGAGGCTGTTGGGGCCACTCTTGTGCAAGTACAAGATCTCCAGGTTAGAAATGCAGCCCCACCACGGCTCTGCAGCTTGGGCCAGGCTCGGTGACAGCCCTGTCACCCAGCACAACCCATGCTTATCACCCCCCATTTATCATCCCCTTCCCCAACGAGGGGAGATGGTGCCTTTAAGGCAGCTTAACAGCTGTCAGAGAGGAGGCATTTCTGCCTGTGCTGCTGATGCTGAAAATACAAGCCAGAGATACTTTAAGTAGGTCTGGAAAGCGTTCAACGAGAAGACACCGTCACGCAGCCTGTCCCCACTCCCAGCCCAGTCCCACCCAGCTGCTCCCAGCCCCACGACTGTCGGGAGCCTCACGCATTCCTCTGGGGGCACAGAAGGGTTAAAAATACCCTGGGCCAGGCTGGGGCACAGCAAGTGGCAGAGTGTCCCTTCCCTGCCACATCCCCATTCTCAGAAACCCACCTCCCCTCGCCCACCTGCCGGGGGTTTGGCTGTTTGATGGGGTGTGGAGTGCCCAAAAAAGCCACCCCGGAGGCGTGGGCTGGGTGCTGGGGCATGGCCTGTGTGACCACTTGTCTTGGCTGAGGATCACTTGTCCTGCTGCCTCCAGAAATTAAGGCTCTGCGTGTCAATACCTTGTGCCATCAGCACATGGAGTCACTCCTGCTCTCCAGTCCAGCCCTGCAATCCCAAAGTGGGATGCTGCTTTTCCTCTCTGCCCACCTTCTGCTCCCCTTAGGAGGCTTGAAATGAGATGATCTCTAAGGTCTCTTCCAACCCAAACCATTTTCTGATCTTCAAGAGCAGCTCTGCAGTGGCAGGAGCAGAGCTAACAGCCCCAGGGAGAACCACAAAATCAGAGGCTGTAAAAGACACCCTCAAGATCACCCTACAAAGGAAAGTCACAAAATGCCCCTTGTGCACCCAGGAACCAGTGAGGAGCACGAGCTGCAAACCTAAAAGGGCTAAAACTTCAGGGGAGAAACCCAAACTTTGATCCTCCTGCAAAACATCCTCAGTGAAACACTGCAGGATGCTGGGCAGCCACGTCCCCATCCCTCCCTGCCTCTGACATCAATGCCTTATGCAGGGGACACGATGAGGTGACATCAGTGGCAGCCCCCTCTCCAAAACCATCACACTCAGGCAGTGACACCTGGGAGAAACCCAGGGACATGAAGCACCAGTGACACTTCTTTGAGTCAGCTCCCTGGTGGAAAGGTTGGGGGAATTACGAGTCATAAATAAAGTGCTGAGAGAAGCTGACAGCCCTCAGGCAGGAAGGGGGGCAGGATGAGTGTGCCTGGGCTCCCCAGCCCTGGCTAACTGCTGCCTTCTCCCAGGGAGGACCTGGAGCAGGGTCAGAATGGCATTGGAATGGCCAGATGAGTAATTCTGGTTTGGGCCTCACTCACTGCATCACCACTCCCGGGATTTCTTTCCTGATTTTGTTGGTTTTTTTTTAATTGAAGCAGACAAAGAGGGTGCTGGAGGCACAACGGCTGCGCGGGCTCTGGCCGACCTGACCTACTCTAAAATAAAGCAGTGAGGCTTCAGTTATTGCTGTCTAGGGATTCTCCCTCCCCCTCTTCATCATCCAGCATTAAACCTTTATTGCTGTGACACAGCACTGCCAGAGTTCACCGCATTGAGCAACTCCAGTTTCCAAAAACCTCCCCCCAAAAAAATGCCAGGAGGAGAGGCAGGATCCCAAAATCCCATCTCTTCCCTCTGCTGCCTTGGCAGAACCATCACCCACCCAAAGCTGGATGCAGGAGACCCCCTCCTGCCCCTCCCTCCTCTCCAGGGTGGGGTTTAATTAACTCCGGGAGGCCAGAGCCTGGATAAACAGGCTGGCTGTGCCAGCTGCGGCAGGTCCTGGCTCGCCACATTCCTGTGCCGTGCCCCAGCGCCGCCGAGCTCAGCTGTGGTGACAGCGGGAGCCACCAGCCCGCAGACACATCACCAGGTGTCCCCTCCCCTCGGCCAGCTGCGCCTGCACCCACCCCAAAGTGACGGGGACCCTTTGGTTGTGGTCGAGCTCGATGTTTTTCTTCCTTGGGTTTCGTTTTGGGGGGGAAGTGCTCTGGATTCTTGCAGAAATCCCTTTTTCTGGCAGCTCGGAAGGAATGCAGGGTTGATCCTGCTCTCAACTTCCTCACGGGGACAAAGTGCCCCCAGCAAGGCAAAGCACCCTGGCATGATACAGCTGAGATTCTTTGCTGGAGGAAATGCCCACAGA
Source organism: Argya squamiceps (assembly GCA_037834095.1). Taxonomy (NCBI): domain Eukaryota; kingdom Metazoa; phylum Chordata; class Aves; order Passeriformes; family Leiothrichidae; genus Argya; species Argya squamiceps. The sequence continues at coordinate 5,362,872 of JBBMKD010000079.1, read as the reverse complement.
AGCTGTGGCTGTCCCATCCCTGCAGGAGTTCAAGGACAGGTTGGACAGGGCTTGGAGCAACCTGGGAGAGTGGAAGGTGTCCTTGCCCCAAACCATTGCATGATTCCATGACTGGGGAGGCACCAGGATCCTTCACTGCTGAGCACTATTAAGCAGAGAGCCCAAAAATCCCTGCCAGCTGACCCAGGGCTGAGGATCAACTCTGTGCCTCGTAGGTGAAATTCAGAGTTTGTCCAAAAACAACACCGTGAATCAAAGAGGGTCCGAGATCAGAACTGCCAACACCAAGCACAAGCCACGCTTTGAAACCCAAGTTCCAAATCCACTGTGTAAAAGATAAACAAAAGCCAGGCTTAAGCTTGCTTAGCCAGGAGGCCAAGCTACCCCAGCACAGATGTCTGCCCCAAAACAGCCAAGAATTTGATTCCAGCAGCTCCGTGGCCCAGGCTGATGGGTGCTCCTTGGCCAGACAGGGCCAGCCCATGCCTGAGGCACCTCTGCTCCCAACCAGCAAACCTCACCTCTGCTCTTTCAGTGTATAAAGGAGGATGAACCACTGAGAAACACAAGCTTTATCCCATTAGTTTCACAATTTTTGGGGTGAAGAGTTCTCTACTCAGGCTCATCCAGCTGATCAGGGCTTGCTGATGATGGAGACAAAGCAATGCAGAAAAACCCTATGCCTTCATGTGAGTGACCCCCCCATCTCACCTGTACCTGGGGAATCACTTTCCTGGGGAATTCTGCTGTTTGCCAAAGTGAATCCACAGAGCTGTTATGTTTAGAAACATCTCAACTGTAGCTCATTTGATTCCAGTCATTAAAATTTAATATTAGCGTAAGCTTTGAGAAACCTGAGCTGACAGCAGAGACAGTGGAGGGGGAAGAAGTGCCCCAGCCTGGAAACTCCTACGAGCAGCTCTTGCTGGTGCCTGCCACTTGTCCCTCGTGCTGAAGAGCCCAACTTGGCTGTGTGAAGCTCGGCACAAAGATTCTCCCGGCTTTTAGCACCTTTTTACACAAAAAAGAGGCTCCTCAGAGAGGCAGCAATGGAATGAGAGCCACTTGGGTTAAACTCCTGCTGGAGATCAGGAGTTAAAGATGAGGTTCCTTTGCTCTGACAGCTTAACATGAGCTAAACCCATGTTATTTCTTCTGTGGCACAGCTGGATCCGAAGCGATCCATCGGGATGTCCATATAAGCACAGGCTCCAAACCACAGAAATGCCTTTCAGCTGCACTTGATCTCACCAGAAAACTCAGGGCTGAATTCGATGACCCCTTCAAGACTCCTCCAAGATGGGGTTTCTTACAATCCTGCTACCACCAACCAGTCCCTGCCTGGTTTTCCCACACTCCCTGAACTCCAGCTCCACCCTGGATTATTGTCCTGGCTCCTGATGGCCGTGGGAGCTGGTGAGGACCCGTCCCCAAAATTGCATCCGCTCATTCACTGAAGCAAAACCCCTCCTGCAAACAAAGCTTCCCCCTGAGCACAATCCAACAGCTGCTTCCCAGCCTCCTGCCTCGGAGGAACCCGGCCAGGAGGAAAACTTACAGCGGGCTCATCCATCCCAAAGCCAGGATTAGTCCCTCTGTGACCTGGGAAAGGGGCTGGGGGGGGTGGAGAGAGAGGAAATGCACAAATGGCAGTTTTCCAAAAGTTAAGGAGGTTGTGGCCTTTTGGGGAAAGAAAAGGGAAAAGAAAAATACATGGGAAGCTTCAAACATGAGCTGCTTCCAAAGTCATCCGTTCCCAGCCTCCACCAGAGCGTTCAATGTATCTCCTTTATTAAAATCTGGACACAATGAGTCCAGAAGTGCCCACCTTTGTCAGGGCTCCACTGGCAACTTGCCTGGAGCCCCCAGGGCCGTGCCTGATTTGCATCTCATTTACACAGATGTTCATTAAAATTAATGCCTTAAGACATAATATCTGCCTGCATTTGAGCCTTCTGGACAGACAGAGCGCGACCGCTCCCGGAGAGTCCCTGTCACCCCATCCGTCACCCCATCCTCCCCCCGGAGCGCTGCCAGCATGAGGAGCTCCTCTGCTCCACCAGGACACTCTGGGCACGCCCCTGGTTTGCAATCCAAGGAGGGCAAGAGTTGTGGTAGTGTATTAGAGAGAGAATTTATTGGGAAATAAAAGCCTGGCGCAAGCAAGAGAAGCCCCCCGAGCTCCCCACGGAGCACGAGCCAGGCTTTCCTACAGCTCGCCCTCTCCAGTCCCTGCTGATGCTCTTCCACGTGCAGATCAAAATCTGGGATTGTGTTTCCCTTAGATAGGAGCAGAAGGTGAAGCTTTGCCAAGATCAGCCCTGCAACCTTTTGGATTTGTGCAAAAATCCCTCGGGATGAACCGTGGATGGGAGGAAGGGAGGAAAGGGGGAATGAAGGAATTCTGCTGCAACCACGATTGCTCCATCCTCCACTCGTGCTTCTCCCCCATTTCACTCCCAGCCATTACACAGCAAAACCTGCCCACCACTGCTGCAGCTTTCACTTTCCCACCCACAAAGGCCCCAACTGCTCCTCGTGGCCTCGATGGCCAACAAATGACTCTTGGTAAGGACACCTCAGAGCCCCAAACCCCCTCAGCTCAGGTCACCCACACCTTAAAGGGTCACCCTCAAGGTCACTGAGCTGTGGACCACGTGCAAACCCCACGGTGGGTTAAGCTTCTCCTGCCCAGTCTGGGTTTTGTCATTGTTCCTAATGAGAGCTGCTCAGCCAGGAATAATCCCTTGTTCTGCAGGAAAGGTTCACTGATTTTAAGGACTCAAATCTCCTTTTTGGATATATTTGTTCCAAGTGACTCTGTGGTGTCCAAGGGTGAATTGAAATCCTTCTCATCGACACCAGCTCAAAGCAAACTGCCCAACACAAGCAACACCATCAGGTGAGGTTGAATTTGTCCCATAAATACACTCCAGCTCCTTTTTGTTTTTGGATAGGCAAACCCCAAACCAGGAACACCTTGTCCTGGTGAAGGTTTCTCAGAGCTGCTCAAGTGGTGGAACGGGATCAATTAGCCATGAGATGAAAAGTAAATGGCTGTAAAGCTGCCTCTCCCTCCCACCCCCCCATTAACACCAGGAAACGAGCAGCCAGATGTAAATCAGCCCAATCATCAACTCCTGAGCACATCAGGAATAGAAGTTTCACAGCAAGAGAATTTCTAAGCCGTGTTAATATAATTAATGTAGTGTAACAGCACGACCCAACATCATAATACTGTATAGAAATATATCAAACACACTCAAACTCTTCCCTCTCTCAAATCTTGATGGTCTCCATCAGCTCCTTGCTGGAAATGTGAACAGCCCACATAAAACTTCACCTTGGTTTTATTTCCTGGGTGTACTCCTTGTCTCACAGTTTATCTGTGGCACTTTTTGTACCCAAGGATCCCAAAATGGATGTAATGTGTGACCCAGATGGAGTGAACAACAAACAGGAGCAGTGGGCCAGGCAGAGCCAGACCTACAGGAGGATCTGGTCTGGACTAGACTCTCAAACAGTGCAAATTCACAGCTCAGGTGGACTCAAACCCCTCCCTTCCTCCCCCAAAATCTAAATGCCACCCACCTCTACCAGCCCACGAGGTGTTGGCACGCCAACATCACACATCCCCAGGAGAACAGGGATTTTCCTGCCAATCCCAGAATCTTTCCACACCTTTTCACCACAGACTATCAAGTCCACCAGCAGGATTACACATCCTCCAGAGAAAGGATGTTACAGTGCAAACCCACTCAACAATCACAGCAACAAACAACGAAGACGCCGCGGCTTGAAGCCCACAAAAAAACCACAACGCTGAAAAACCACTTTAAAAAAAAAACCAAACCAAACAAAAAAACGAAACCATTGTGTAATCAAACTCACCTTGAAGTCTGCCAGCTGCTGGTTGATGGTCTCCACCTCTGTCCCCACCACCCACTGCAGGGCCTCGTTCTCCTCGGCTGCTGTGGTCATGTGGCTGAGCTCCTTCAGGCGGCTGTAGAAGTCCTCGACGCGGGACAGGGTGGTCTCCACCTGCTCCTGCCGGTTCCTCCCCCTCTCTGTCAGCTTGCTGCACTGCTTGCTCAGCGTCTCCAGCTCCCTCTTCAGCCCCACCAAGTCGGGGCTGCCCTCATCCTCCAGCATTTTCTTGCACTCGCTCTCAGAGGATTCGATGTCACCTTTGAGGTGGTGCAGCTTGCCCAGGAAGGCGCGGACGTCCTCAGCCTGGGACTGGAGGCTGTCAGAGTCTCTCCCGATGGGGCCCATGCTGTCCAGCTCATCATCCAGATCTGCCAGCTGGGAGAACATCTCCCTGACCCTGCTGTTGAACTGGCCGATCCCTTCCAGCTTGTTTTCCATGAGAGCGCAGCAGTCATTGACTTTCTGCTTCACAGCCTTGAAGTCCTGCTGAGCCACCTCAGCTTGGTTTAAGAGCTGGGAGCAGTCAGATCCGTCTGGAGCATCTTCTACCAGACCTTGAGTGAGGTTTTTCAGATAATCCACTTGTGGCTCCAGGGCCTGCAGCACCTCCTGCTGTGCCCTGAGCTTCTCCAAGTTCTTGTTGCTGCAGGCTTGTGGCCCCAGGGCATCGTAGATCTCCAGCTGGTGTTTCGCCCCTTCCAGCTTCTTCTCGATGTTCTTGAAGCTCTCCTGGAACTCCTTGAGCCTCTGGGACATTTCTTCAATGGAGCCAGTCTTGGTTTGCAGCTCTTCTGTGATGGCATCCATCTTCTGGTTGATGCTGGCCTTCTCATCCCGGATGTCATCCTCGTCCGTTTGGGAAGCGTCAGTCAGGATGTCAGCAGCACTGTTGAGCATCTCCAGCAGGGACCGGCGCTTCTCCACGTCACTCAGCATGGCCTTGGACCTCAGAAGAGTGGCCTCCAGCTGCACTGGATCCAGAGTTACCTCCAGCTCTGCCATCCTCGCCTTGCAGTCCTCCACCCAGGGCAGGAGATCGTCCGCATGCCGCTGGTACTTCTGAGCTTTCTGCAAGCAGTCCTTGAGCTTGGAGTGTCTGTCAGCAGCCTGCTTGCTGAGCTCCTCCCAGTGTGTTTTCAGGCTGACCAGCTGGTTCTGCAGAGTGGTCTTCTCCTCCCCAGGCTGGACTGAAAGCAGCAAAGATTCTCCCTCGGCCACAATCATCTCGTAGGAGCCGCTGTGTTGGTTGAGGCTCTTCTGGAACTCCTCTTGCTCCTGGATTTGGCTCTGCAGCCTCTCCAGTTTGGCAGAAATTGGTTGGCTCTGGGCTTGCTGGCACCTTTTGTCATCCAGCCAGGTCCTGAGTTCATCAAACATGTGCTGGAACTGCTGGGAGCTCGCGAGCGCAGTCTGCAGTCGGTTCATCCGGTCGGCTGGAATGGCAATGAGATTACATGGTGACAATTAAGCTCAAATCAAATAAGCAAAGTGCAATTATTTAAAATCATCTCAGATGCACCAACTGTGTTTTGATTAACAGGAAGGAGCTTTCCATTGCATCACCAGCCCCTTTTTGCTCGCTGATTCATAAATTTCTTAAGTAGTAAAAGGCAGTGGTAATGCAGAAGTCTCAGCTCTCCTGACCAGACTCTAAATGTAACCTCAGAAACCAAAAGATGCATCCCAAGATCAGAAGGTGGCCACTGGGGTTTCTTCATGCCTCAATCTGAATTTAGGAACTAGGGTTTTTTTCCCAAGAATGTGCCACCCTGTTTGGTGAAGAGCCACATCAGTGGGGCTAAACACCTCTGCTCCCTCCCCAGGTTTGGATATTTCTGGAGCTGGAACTCTCCTATGCTTGGTCCCACATAAAACAGCCATGCAGAACCCTAAAGAGTGATAAACAATGCTTCCCCTATTATTTTCATAAACCCAGTGATGGCAGAGCCCTTTGACAAAGAACAGGGGTGGACCTTGACATCTCAACATCTCTTAAGCAGCTTCTCCTCTATCTCACCTGCCAGATCTTCCAGCCCTTTGAGGGGAAGTGCCACCGTCTCCAGACGTTTCCTCAACTCATCTTTGAGGTACTGCTCCCCAATCAGGACAGAGAGGTCATCACAGAGGGTCTGAGCCTCTGAGATCTCCTCTTCCAGCTGCTCCAGGTCCGAGCGGATCTCACTGGTCTCCTCCAGCTGCTGTTTGACAGCATCAGGCTGGGTGCTGACGGCAGACTGGCTGCTCAGGCGCTGCCCAACAGCCTTCACCTTCTCTGAGAGGCCCTGGAGAAGCTCCTGGTACTGGGTGCTCTTTACTATGGCTTGGTCTATCTGGCTGGAGCGGGAGTTGAGGCGCTCTGTGAGCTCGGACCATTTCTGGTTGACCCCTTGGAGCTCATCCTGCACCTGGCTGGTGGATGGAGAAACATCTCCAGGCCCAGTCAGGATGCTCTGAGCTGCCTGGTTGAGCTGCTCGTGCTGTTGTCGGCGAGCTTCGAATTCCTTCAGCATAAACTGGAACAGAAATAAAATAAAAATGTTTGCATAGAACTGACAGCTCCGAGTACACACAGTCAAAACAAACCAGACCTCCAGGGGCTTTACCCAGCCCATGGAATCAGCAGGAACAGGCCCTGGGATGGGACAGCAGTTGGGCTGGGTAGCTCAGGATTTACTGTGACCTTGGAAGTTAAAAAGCTGGGAGGGGTCTGTGACTTCAGGACTTTGCTCTCTCTCTCTCTTATTTGTCTTATAATGTAGCATAAACCACTTAGATGAGATGAAAATGTAATTATCTCCACTGGGGCTTTTTTTGCTCCATGATGTAACAATTTCAGGGCACCGAGGAACGAGGCAGACGCAGCAGGTCAAGGGAAGGCTGTGATTCTTTATTCTTCTTT
>JBBMKD010000079.1:5282921-5355943 GCA_037834095.1 Argya squamiceps | reverse complement strand
GGACAAAAATGTAAACAATAGATAAATTCTAAAAATACATATTGTTTTTATGAAACTGCGTGAGAACTCCAGTCCAAAAATATAAACAACAAAAAGCTTCTGCATCAGAGCAACACCATGATGTGGCTGGCTACAGCCATGTTAGGATTCGGAAGCAGGAGGAATGGAAGGGGCAGGCTGGCTGGCAGAGGGGCAGCATTAGCAAGTCCTGCAGAGCGTCAGCACAGCCCTTGTTTAAAGCAATTCCAGTCTCCAAGAGGGGCCAAGTGATTCACTGGTGAGTCAATCCAGCGCGGGAAGGGAGCTGAGCACTACACCCTTTTCAAGTTACTCACAGCAGTTTGGGCTCAGCGGGGTTTGGAGGACCTGGAAGAGGAGCCAGGAGGTCTCTGAGCACTCACTGCACACCAGAGTGCTCACAAGGCAAGCACAACCTTCCACCTCCCTCCTGGACGAGATGCTCTCCTCCATCCTCCATCCACGTAGACACAACCCCCTCTCACCTGGACCTGCTGCTTCTGAGCGCTCAGCATGTTGGGGTCGATGGAGAGAGGGCCCAGCACGCTCATCATCAGCTCCTTCTCCATGAGCCAGGGCCGCAGCTGGGCCTCAGCAGCCTGGAATGTGGCCAGCTGGGTCGCCGACTCCTCCAGCTTCTGCTGCCGTGCTGCCGTGGCCTGGCTGGCCCTTTCCCACCTGCAATCTGAAGCACCACCTCTTGTTGGCCGTGGTCAAGCTGTTGGTCAACCCACCCCTCCATCATCAAGGTTATTTTCCCCTCCCCATGGTTTGGGGGAATCTCTGTTTTCCAATAAAACTAGCGTGGCTCTATCTGGTCTCCATCTAATAAGCCATTACCCAAATTTAGTGGCTGCATGGTCTGGAAGCTTCTAGAAGAAGACCTTGCAAGCAGGATTTCTGTGCTCCAGTCACTCCTGCCATGATCTGGGCTGAGCCATCTCACATCCCTGGCCTGATAAATGAGGATACTCTCATGTGTGCCCATCCTCACACAGCACACTCAGATCTCCTCGATGGAGTCAACACCTTCCTGCTACTTCAAAGAAGGGAATCTCTGGGCTTCTTTTTGAACACACAGCCTTGTTTAGTCAACACTTAATTACCTAGGATAGCCTCACTAATGACTAGAATTTTATATCAAGCAGTGAAGCTTTTAATCAAAATAATCAACGTGTGCTGCTAACACATTCCCCCCCTGCCTTGTTTTTGGTTTTTTTTTTAAGAAGCAATTTAAGGTGGCAGTCCTTTAAAATCCACATCCATCACAGAGATTTCATTAATCACGACAGTTCTCGTCTCAGGAACACCTTCCACACCAGACAGCTCAGAGAGAGGTTTGCTATTTACTGAATTTTAATTAGAAGTGACTCTGCTCTAGCGTGACTTTGGGATCGCCCCACACTCCTGAGCCACGTCTAACATGATGTTTGGAGACAGAAGCCTCATTAATGCTGCAGGGCACTTACTCAGGTCTTCCTGCATCTTCTTCCAGTTCGCTGCTTCTGGGGAATCTGGATATTTCTCCAGCAAGCCAGAAAGTGCTTCCTTTACCTTCTGGATCTTCCCAGAATTCTGTTCCAATTCAGCCAGAAATGCCTGGAAAAGAATGATTTGAACTTCCTCAGATACAGGGCAGAAGAATCTCTGAGTAGGAATGAAGCAGGAGCCACAAGCTGGAGCTGGATAATTTGTTATTTTAATTAAATCAATTTTTTAGCAATATTGTGAGCTAACTTGGCTGCAAGGGCAGGGAAATACTGGGAATTGCTTCCCAGGGAGAAGCTGGAGTGACCCAGCAGCAAGGGCTCCAAATAAATCTCTTTTTCCCTCAGCCTGACATCAACAGATCTAAAAGCAAAGGGGAACTTTGGGCTGCTGCTCCATGGATCTGCCTGGAATTCCTGATTTGGGAACTCAGGGCAAACCCTTGTGCCTAATTCTGTGCAATAAAGCACATTTTTGGGAGATGCATGGCAGAGGGGTAGAACTGGATGACCTTTAAGGGCCACTTTGTGATCCCATGACCCAGGCAGCAACTGACAGAATGAGAGGACACAGTCTCAAGGGAACTATAGGTTGGATATTAGGAAAAAATTTTTGCAGAAAGGCTGATAAAGTACTGGAATTGTTTGCCCAGGGAGGTGGTGGATTCACCATCCCTGGATGTATTTGAGAAAAGACTGGATGTGGCACTCAGTGCCATGGTTTAATTGAGGTGTTAGGGCTGGGTTGGACTGGATAATCTTGGAAGTCTCCTCCAACCTACAAATTCTGTGATTCTGTGGCCCCAGAATGTCGAGAAGAGAAGTTCACCTTGTTGTGCTCAGCCTGAGCTCTCATCGTCTCCGTCTTGGTGGGCGAGGAGGAGGCTTCCAGCTCGGACAGCGTCCTTTCCTTGGACTCCAACCACTTGAGCATGGAGCTGGCCTCCTGCTGCACCTCCTGCATCCTGTCCAGCCTGGCCGAGAGCTGCTGCTGGCGCTCCCGCAGCGCCGCGCCCAGCGCCTGGTACCGCCGGCCCACCTCCGACACGTCGCACTGGATCTCCGTCAGGTCTGCGCCCAAAAAACCAGCCCGGGGTCAGCACCGCTGCCCACGGCCTCCACCTCAGGCTGTCAGGGTCTAACCCAGCCCCAGGCAGCTACAGAAAGCGCAGATGAGGAGCAAAGAGGCCATGTTTTGTCTGCTCTGCCTGCAGAGCGATGTTGCATCACCCTCCTGTCAAAGGGGATTTTCCACTCGAACCCCCTATGCCCTTTGACAGTTTACAAACAAAGCTCTCTGTCTGTGAGCCTGATGCAAACTGAGCCCCCTTTTCATAAAGCTACTGCTAATACAAGGTTAAATAATTTGGCACCAAGATATGAAGCCATTTTTATGCACCTATTACCTCGTTGAACCGGCGAACTAACAGCAGATAACGGGCAATAATTAAAATTGCTCTTCAAACTGGAGGGTTGGATGCTGTTATAATCCCGCAGGACCAATAAATTTAATGGCAGGCCTTAAAATGATCTCCCATTTATCAGCTCCTAACACCACCTGACGAGGTGTCAGGGTGCTGTCACTCCCCAAGGCTGCCCCTCTCCGTCCTTCAGCCTGACCTCCACCCTCCATCACAGCAGCTGAGAATTCCCAACCCATTGCCAAGCTCATTTCCCTTCTCCTGGCATGATGGCAGTGTCACATTGAGGTTTGTATTCCCAGGGAATGGAAATGCATGGACAAAAAAGTGACAGGGGGATGGCTCAGTGGTGTTGACAGCAAGCTCACCTTTGCACGTGTGGTATCCGTTCACGCTGCCTCCTGAGCCTCCTGGAGTGGGCAGAGTGGCACCTGGGCAGAGGGGACAGGGACAAGAGGGACAAGACAGAAGTGTTTGGGATGCAGACAGCATGTGATGAATGGCTGCTGCATGACAGGGACCATCAAGCACCAACATGGTGTCTCCACCACCCACCTGCCCAGCACTGGGCATTAATATGGTTTGCAGTCCCTTTATCTCTCCTCCTCCTGCTCCCTTCACTTTCCTGGAGCTGCTCCTGCCTTTCTGGAGCTTCTGAAGCTTCTGGAGCTGGGCAGCTCTCCCAGCATCCCAACACCACCCAGAGATCAAGGATAATGTGGCTCCTGCATGGGCTGCAGTACTGTAGACCACAGGCGTCTTGCCATGTGCTACCCTAAGCATGATTTTGTGAATTACACCCAATAAAACTGCTGAATGCCTTCCCTGAAGGGAATGGGCATTCCCCATATCCTCCTTTTTTAATGAAACTATTCAAACCAGCCCTGTGTTCATGCTGTCTTTGCCCAGAGATGCAGGATGCACCAGTGTCTCTTCTCTGCACACCAGATGTCACAACCAAAGTGAGATTGACATTTTCAGGCAAGTCTCTCTTTTCTAGCCACATATGTCCAGCTTTCATGGACATAAGGGGCTGCACCTTTCATCACTCACAAGCCTCTCCCCACTTCTGATGGTTTTCCAAAGAACTGTTCATGAGCTTAATCCTAACAAACATATCCAGACTGTAAATTCCCGTAAATTCCCATCAGTGATGAGAGTCCAGGGACTTGTTCTCACAAGCTGGAAGACATCTTTGAGCTGGTTTCCAAATGAACCAGACATAATCTCATTGCCTCACAGACTTGAAGCCAAAAGGGAGACCAGTAAATCACATCTGCCTATCGCAGCCCCAAATGTCATCCAGATATGAAACCCAAATGCTGGAGGTTGATTAAAACAACTCCAGCCCTCGGGAGGCTGAAGAGCATCACCAGGAGAGAGCAGGAGCCACTTCCATGAGCTCCCAGGTTCTATCAGAGAGTGATATGTGTCCCCACAGCAAACACAGGGCAATGCAGAGCTCGTTAGGCTACAATTAATTAAGTTAGGATGATGCATTAAAGCAACAAGTGCCAGCAACTCAACCACAATACTCAGATCACCACAGGCCCTCCGAATTTGGTTTAAAAGGGGGAAATAACCCCATTTTTTGCTCAAGGCAGGCTCAGAGAAGATGCAGTGGTGACAGCAGAGTTGTCCTCAGGAGCATTGGCCACAACTCACCTGCCTTGGGTGGGGTGTTGGGGGCCGTAATCTCCACAATCAGGTTCTCCAGGAGGGTCCCTCTGCGGCCAATCTCCTCCACCTGGGGCCCCTTCCCCTTCCATTCCTCCAGGAGATCCTGCTCAAAAGCAAAGTTTGGGATTGGAGGCCACGTTTGCCCAGCCACAGCCCCTCCTCCCTCTCCTGTCCCCTCTGGTGACACGGTGACACCAGGACACAGCACCCAGGGAAGCAGCTCACGGCTGCACCGGGGGAAGTGGGTGTGACACATCTATTTTTGCCAGGGGGGAATCAAACAGCAAAAAGCTCTTCCCAACTAATGGGTCTGCTGAAGGAAACCTTCTCCCTCCCACCATTCCGGGGACATCCCTCCTCCCCCTCCCTGCAGAGCCCAGCCTGGATGAGCCCAATCCCACTGCAGGGTGTGAGGGCTGCGGGTGACTCAGCAGAGCTGCTCTGCCTCTGAGTCAAACCCCAGGCACATCCCAATTTATCACATCCCTGTGCTGGAGAGCAGCGGGGGCTCGGGTGACAGGAGGCCACCTTCCACACCTACCAAGGGAAACACTCAGAAAAACTGAGTGTGCTCGGGTCTCCCACTCCCAAATCCCACCCAGAGCAGGCACAGGGAATGTCAGGAAACCTCTCACACTGCTCCCTGCTCTGAAAGCCACTGAATGCAGACTGAGGATTCCATAAATCACCTCCCAGGCCTCTGCTTCCTGGGATTTGTTTCATATTCCAGCATTTCAAGGCTTTCCCAGTTTGATTCCAGCTTCCCTTGGCCCACCTGGATCTGCTGCCTGCGCTGCTGCAGCTCCTGGGTGCCCAGGGAGGTCTCGGCAGGTGGGATTTTGCCTTCACTCTCCCTCAGCCACTTCCTCACGGCGCCAACCAGAGTCCGAAACTCATCCAGTTGCTCCTGGCAGGATGATGCATCCTTTTCTCTGAGAGTGAAAAGGTTTTGGAGAGTCAGAGCTCGTGCTCTGCCTTGTAATTACCCCCTCCTGAATGCAGCATGGTTGTGTCTTTAGGAGCCCTTTTTTAATTAATTATTATTATTAAATGTTGCCTGGGAACAGCACAAAATGGGGCACGCACCCAGTGCCAGCCCCTCACTGCTGCTGAGCCCCTCAAATCCTGGCTGGTGGCACTTTTGGGCACCCCAGTGGTGGCCAACAGCCACGGGACCACCACTGCCAACCTGGCCAGGCTCTTTGTCCTGGGAAAAGCAACGTTTTTGGGAAGACAGGGCTCATTCATGCTGTGTCCCCCCAGGCACCTGCATCCCTGGTGGGCAGCCCAGGCTGTGCTGCCCCTCCTCCCTGGCCACAGTTCCATCCATTCAGCCCATCCTGGAAGAACAAGGCAGCCCCTGGATGGGAGTCACAGGCCCCTCTGGCTCATCTTTGCTGGCCACAGCTGCGAGCAGCCTGCACAGCACTGAATTACTGGGGATTATTGGGAGTTACACCTGCTTTTCACCACCACCTTCCCTCCATTCCACAGGGATTTCAGAGATACAACCAGAGAGGTGTGACTCCTGAGGATTCTGTCACTCTGACCCTACTCTAGCTCCCTTTTATCTCCATTTCAGGGCACTCCAGGAACAGGCTGCTCTGCTGTCACCCAGCAGGAGGCTCTGGGATGGAGCTGTGGCAGCCCACACACCGGGAGCTGGGAAATGCAGAGCCCCAGCTCCTGCTGCAGCAGCACCAGGAATTTTTCACAACGCCCCCAGCCAAGGCTTTTTTTAAAGCGTCAGCTGGAGCAGAGCTGCCTCAGGATCTTGGTGTGGGAGGAGGGTGGCAGGAAGAGTTGGAAAGGAGATCTCCACAGGGTCTTGCTCGGACCATGAAGCCACCCCCAAGCTCCCCTCCCGGGGACTCACCTGTCTTTTGCCACCTTTTGTAGCTGCAGGAAATCTTTCTTGAGGCTCTGCAGCTTCTCCAGCTGCTGGAAGGTGCTGGGGGCAAAGCCACAGGAGCTCAGCTCCTCAGCCAGGTGCTCCAGGGTGGCCAGGTCCTCCTGGTGCTGCCTCATCTCTGAATTCAGCTCCTGCCAAGAGCAAAGGGTGATGCTGACCGTGTTCCCCAGCAGCAGAGGGGATGAACTGGACAGTCCCACGCCCTGGAGAGACCCTCTGTGGGCAGTGCCATGCATGGCACCAGTGCCAAATGTTGGGCACAGCTCACTGCCACCTGCTCCTCCAGCTCAGCAAATATTCTGAGCAGCTGCAGGGGCAAATCCCACCTTCCCCATTACTGGTGACTGGGATGGGATGGGATGGGATGGGATGGGATACCCCTAGACCAAGCCAAATCAACCCCTCCCACAGCACAGGTGTCTGGTTTCATGTCATCTTCCAGCATTTCTGAAGCTGTGGATGAAGCATCCCCTGCAGCAGAACACTTGTGGGAAGCCAGAGGGAGGAATCCATGCACAGCCACAGCACCCCAAGTGTCCAAGGCAACCCTGAGCAACCTGGTCTAGTGGAAAGTGTCCCTGTCCCTGAGAGAGGACTTGGAATGAGATGATCTTTCCAACCCAAACCATTCCAGGATCCTCTGTCACATCCTGCACTGCCCTCACTGCCAGCACTGGGGTATTTTGCTGTATTAACCCCATGGAGTCTTTAATTGATAAAATCCTCCTTTGGACTGGATCGTGAAAGCCTGGCCACAGATCTCATTGAAAAACCAGCCTGGCTCCTGGGAAATGCCTTCTCCCACAGCTGGGAACAGCTGGACCCTGCCTCAGACACCTGGAGCAGGTAGAAGCTGCTCCCCCAGGGCCTCACCTGGATGTGCTGGGAGAAGTGAGCGATGTCACGGTCCGGCTGGTTCCCGGACGCCAACATCCGCGTCCTGCTCTCCGTGAACTGCTGCAGCTTCTCCCAGAGCTGCTCGTACTGCTCCACCTTGGGGAGGAGGCCCTTGAGGGCGTCCTCCCTCTCCTGCTGCTGCTGGCACAGCCTCCCAAAGTGCTCTGTCACCTGGGCCAGCTTGTCCTGCAGGGCAGAGGCCGCGGGGCTGTCGGCGGCCTCCGTGAACCGTGTCACCATCTCCCGGGTGGCTTCCAGGCAGCTCTTCTGCCGGGCAATGTCCTGCTTCAGCTTCTGTGGGGGGCACATGAGGACAGGGAAGGCTTTTTAAAGAAGGTTCTCCAGCAGAACTAACTGGGCTGCCCTTGGGGAGCAGCAGCAGGTGCTTTGGCATAACCAGAGTTGGGAAAAAATAGTTTTATATCCCGGTTTTCCTTTCCTTTCTGACCTGCCCAGAAAATGCTCCGCTTTTCCCTGTGTCTGAAATCTTGTTAGCGAAGAAAAAAGGAGGTTTTCAACAAGTCTGTGGCCTTGCACAGTTTGCCCAGACATGCTGGAGCTGCCCCATCCTTGGAAATGTCCAAGGCCAGATTGTACAGAGCCCTGAGCAACCCAGTTCAATGCAAGGTGTCCCTGCCCATGGCAGGGCATTGGAATTAGATGATCTTTAAGGTTCCTTCCCACCCAAACCATTCAGTGATTCTATGAAAATAAAAAGCTTCTGCTCACATTCCTTTTTAGGGTTTTTTTTCTGGTGCTTTCAGAACTCAGTAGTTAAACCCCCCCAAGCCCTGCAGGGTGCAGGTGCTGCTCTGGGATGTTTGGGGTGAGGGAGCCGTGCCCAGCCTTACCACATTTGTGGCAAGCGAGTCCTGGATGGAGGCAGAGGAGAGCACAGCTGGCTGATCCTTCTCCAGGTTCTTCTCAATCTCAGCCACTGACTGGAGGAGGCTCTCCAGGCTCTCCTGGACGCTCTGGGACTGGGCAATGGATTTCTGCAGCAGGTCTGAGCGCTCGGACATCTGCTGGGAGAGGCTCTGGAAGCGGCTCACGATGGAATCTGCAGGGTTCAGCACAGAGGACACTCAGTGGCACAGAGCTCCAAGTGCTCAGAGAGCAGCCAGGGTGACCTTTGGCTCCCCCAAAACTCTCAGTGATGACAAATCCCTGCCCCCAAACTCAGCAGCAAGACAAGCGGCAGCATCCCTCCCCACAGGCAAACACAAACCCTGAGGATGCACTGCCCAGTGATTATTCCCAAATTCCCCAAAAAGTGACTTAACTTTGCCCCCTCTGGCTTGTTCTCACTCTCCCCAGCCCTCCCTGCCAACACCACTTTGCTCTGTACCTGTTGTTTCCTGAATGTGGCCGTGGTCTGGGGCTGGCTCCCCTTGGATGTCCAGCAGGGTCCGAGCTCCTTT
Organism: Argya squamiceps; assembly: GCA_037834095.1. NCBI lineage: Eukaryota > Metazoa > Chordata > Aves > Passeriformes > Leiothrichidae > Argya > Argya squamiceps. Next base: position 5,347,107 of record JBBMKD010000079.1, on the reverse strand, counting down.
CTGGAGCTTCTCCACTGGCACCTGGTGCTCAGCCAGATCTCCCTGCAGTTGCTGTTTTCACACAAGACAAGCCAAAATCAGAGATGGGTCCCAAGTAGGATTCCCACACTCATGGAGCTCAGGGCTCCATTTACACCCTGTGAGGGAGCTTCTGCACTTTGTCACTAAATTGTTAAGAAATGATGGAAAAATCTACCCCCACACTGCAGGCAGGGCTGGATCTGAGGGTTTGAGCTGTCCCAGTGCTCTGGCAGCCTCATGGGGGAGGAAAGTCCCCCTCAATGTCCCTCTGGGGTGTCTGTGACTGCAGCCCCTGGTCCTTACTCCGAGCACCTCTCCAGTTTGACTCCGCCTGACCAACAGCACCAAAACCTGCTACAGGTGCATCTTTGCCCTCAACCACCAAAAAAACCCCAATGGGTCACATCTCCTCCCTGCTGCTGACTGCAAAAATTCCCATCCAGGCTCCAGCACTTCCTAGAAAATCCCCCAAGGTCCCTGTACCTTGGTGCTGGCGAGTTGCTCCTGCAGCACGGCCAGATCTGACGAAACCGTCTCTGAGAGCAGCTTCCCAAGGGCAGCCTCACTCTCCTGCAGCCACGTCCTGAGAGACTCTGCCACGTCCTGGAACTGCTGGTAGTGATCCAGCAAGGTGTTCAGGTGGGAGCCCAGCTTGGAGCACTGCAAAGGAGCAACGAGAGGTGACAGGGATGCACACAAGCGCTGAGCAACCCGTGGGAAAAGGCACAGAAATCAGCAAGAAAGAAAAAACAATTACAAAAAAAAATCAATCTTGCCACAGGCTAAATGAATTACCAAGGGTAACATGCAGCAAGACAAGGGTGTTGCCCAAGCTCTGAAGAAGACAATCCTTGTCCTACAATCTATATAGTACCTTGTCCTACTATCTATATTTATCTATAAAATACATTTATTATATTTATCTACATAAATGTTCTGGAAGTCCAGGCAGGCAGCTGGGACAAAAATCCCTCTGCATAGGAGGAAAAGAGCACCCAGGGTCCAGCTCTCAAAACCCTTCCCATACCTTGGAGTGCAGCCTGGTGTATCTTTGAGTGGCATCCTCCAGCTTGCTCTTAACCACCCTCCTGGACATCAACAGCTGGGATTCAGCATCCTCAGCATCCCCATCCAGAAACTTCTGCCCCGACATGGTGACGAAGCGCAGGTCGCCCTTGTGGGAGATCACATCCTCCGAGAAGCTCCCCTGGCGCCGCAGCAGCTGCCTGAGGGAGGCAGGATCACTCTCCCCTTTGTACATCCCTTCCAGCTCCTGCTCCGCCTGCTCCAGCCAGGCCTGGAACTCGCCGTGGTCCCGCAGGAACTTCTGGAGCTCGTCCCGCAGGAGCTGCACCCGCTTCAGCCGCGCCTCGGAGCGCGACAGCGAGGCCGGGTACTGATCCCTGAGCTCGGCCAGCTGCGCCTGCAGCCGCTCCCGCTCCTCCCCGGCCAGGCTGTGCCCCTGCTTGTCCAGGAAAGCCTGAGCTGACTGCGTGGCCAGGATGACGTCCTGCTGCTGGGACAGCAGCTCCTGGTGCTGCGCCTGAAAGATTCAGGGGGGTAAAAGGTGAGGCTCGGGGATGAGGGTCTGGGATGGATGGCTTTAAGTTTGAGTTTTTGTGTTTTTTCAGGTTCTGTGATGCCCAGGGGTGCAGTTCTGAGCCTCACATTAAGTGTTGCTAAGCTCTCTACACAGAGTAGGTAGATAAAACAAATCCTTTTCCTGCTGAAGACCAAGGACAATGAGCACGAGTTTCAGGCCCAAAAGCACAAACAACTGAAGGGAGGAACAAGAAGGATGGGACTTCACAGCCTGAAGCTGTAATTGGACAATTAAAGCCCAATATGCAAATGGACCAAAACTTATAAAAGTGTGAGACTTTGTGACTGTTTGTCCATTTTGTGATCATTTTGGGTCCATTTTGTGATCATTTTGGGTCCATTTTTGTGACCATTTTGGGTCCATTTTTGTGACCACGCTGGGTCCACCGTGGGTGTAGCCCTGGCCAGGCTCTTGTGCTGCCCAAGGTGTAGTTTTAAAGGCCTTTTAATAAATATCTAGTTTATTCTCTAGCTTTGCCCAGTCTCTGTTTCAGGTCAGCCTTCCCAAGGCATCAGTTTCTGGTGATCCAGGTGAGGCAACTGAAAAACCCCTCTGGACCAGAGGAACACACCACATATGGGACTGAACCTCTGTGTCCCCCAACAGCTGTGGCTGTGCCATCCCTGGAAATGTTCATGGCCAGACTGGAGAAGCCTGGTCTAGAGGAAGGTGGAGCAGAACAGGAGGATCTTTAAGGTCCTTTCCAACCCAAACCTCTTCACTATTCCATGACAAAGCACCAGCAGGGTGGGGAAAACTGGGAACATCCCAGGCTGGGCTACAGGACCTGTGCCCACCAAAGAGTGACCCCTTCTACGGCCATCATGGGCACCTTCTGGACCCTGATTACACCTTGCCAGGGCACCACACATTCTGCATCTCCTGCAGGAAGCCAGGCAGGGCCTTCCTGAGCCTCCCACATGGAGAATCTGACCCATCTGACACCAGGGTCAGGAGGCTTTGGGTGGGATGAGGTGTCAGTGCTGACCTTCAGCCTCTCGTACTGCTCGTCCAGGCTCTCAGCAGCACTGTCTGCTCCCACAACGTGGCCATCAGGGACATCCCCAGGCCTTTTTCCTGCTTGTGTCCCTGTCCCTTGATCCACAGGGTGTGGTCTGTACTCCGGGAGCTCTCCCTTCTGCTCCAGCGATGCCACCCAGTTCAGAAGGGAATCAATCTTATTGCTGTTCTCCTCCAGCTCTTTGGCAGCTTTCACCTGAAAGCACAAGGGCTCCAAATAAGAATGACCCAGTTCTTGCATGTTCAGCAAACTGCTGCACGGGGGAGGGAGACAAAAATCAACAGAAGGAAAAAAAAAAAAAGAAAACCCGAGGAGTTTCCCAGCCTCAGCAAATGCCTGAGACACTCCCAGACCCTTTGTGGCTCTCTGGAAGGTGCAAAGAAGCTGTGAAAAAACTCAGCCTCGCTGCTACATTGAATTTCTCATCCTGATACAACCCAGGGTCCCTACCCCAAAAGGGCTGGGATGTGATTGACAATCCTCATCCATTAAGGGTCACCCCAAAGGCAGAGTCAGGGACCTTTTCCTCCTCCATTCCCTCCACAACCAGCTCATCCCTGGCTGCAATTCCCAAGGTATTTCATGACAGAAATATTTGGGGGAAACCTTGCCCGGGGAATACCCAGGAAGGAACCACAAATTGTTTTGTGCTGCATCACCCAGATGGCTGCCAGGACCTCACTCACAACCCTCCTCAAGCAAAACCTGGAGGCTCTACATCTCCTGGCACGTTACCTTCTCAGTCTCCTGCTGCACTGCAGCACTCACAGCACTCTCCAGCTCCTTCTGGGCCACCTCTGTCCTCTCCTGCAGGGACTGGTACTGCTCCTTGGCACGCTGCAGGTCCTGCTGCAGTGCTGCCAGCTCCCCTGGCTCCAGCTTGCCCTTGTTCTCCTCCAAAAACTGCTCTGTGCTCTTCAGGACGCCGGCGAAGGAGGCGGCTCTGCTGTGCATGCTCCTCTGCAGCTCCTGGGTGGACAACACCGTGAGGCTCTGGGGGCACTCCTGAGGTGAAACCCACCTCTGCCCCCTTAATTTTTAAATATCACTGACCTTAACATCGCTCTGCCTCTGCTGCAAGGCAGGCAGGTCCCCTTCTGCCCTCTGCTGCTCTGCCAGTGTGTCCTCTGCCTGGCCCAGCCAGCGGCTCAGCTCGGCCAGGCTCTGTGCCCGGGCTGCCTGCTGCTCCTGCAATGTCTGTGGGCACAGCAAAGGGGACAGGGGGGACAGGGGACAGTCACTACCAGCCCTGCACCTCGTCTGACACTGCTGAAAGGCAAAGGTGAGGTTACAGCTGGAGCAGCTCCTGGAGGGGAGGATGCAGCACAGAAAACTTTGTGGCTCTCCAGGTGCTCCCTGTCCGGCAGCAGGTGCTGTGTCCCTGCCGAGCTGGTGGCATCTTTGTCACCATTCCAGGTTTCTCTCTGAGGAGCCCAAGGTGGAGCTGCGCTGCTCTCCCAGGAAAACTCACCCACGAGTTTCTGTGCTTTTTTCCACTCCACCTTACAAACATTAAAACAGCAGCAGAAACTCACTGAATGAGAGGCAACAATGACCCGGGTCAGGCAGCGCCACTGTGGAGCTCAGACAACCCCAAATAAGGGATTTTTTTAAATGATTTGGGGTTGGAAAGGGAGCCCTGGAGAGGGAAAGTGTTTCTGTAGCTGATCCAGCTCCTCTTTTTGCTGCCAGAGCACAACACAGAAGCGCCTGTTTGAGCAATTGAGCATGATGTGACCTGAGAGTCCCTGTGACACCCCTGTCGCCCTCTGCCAGGGGGGGATAAAAGGTTTTTGAGTTTTTCACTGGGCATTTTCAGCAAGGTGATGTACAAACTTGTGCAAAACACTGTGCCTGTTTCTCCCAGTCATAAGATAAAACAACAGAAGCAAATTGCAAGAGCCTTCTTAAGAGCTCTTCAGCTGCAAAGCGAGTTCTTCCTGGGTTAGGATGGGCGCACACTCAATCTGAAAAGGCAAAGCAAACTGGTTAATACACACACACACTCCAGAGAGGACAGGCAAGAGTTACAGAGAGCAACTGTTAATAAAAAACCACATTAATCCTGCCTTGGGTGAGAGGATCCATGCAGTGGTGGGTGCTGCAGCAGTGCAGCAGAGACCTGAGGACTTGTTTTTGTCCTTGCCAGCTGTTTCCCTGGGACAGCAATGCCTGATGTGTGCAGTGGAAATTGGACATTAAAACCGTTGGGTGTCTGTGGTGGCCCCTCTGCAGAAGGATTTTGGGGATGATTACAGGGTTTATTCCACCCAGCCCCAAACAATCCCATATCTAGCAGAGAACTGCTACCCAGACCTCGGCAGAGCTCCGCGTTTTGGGAGCAAAGCAACTTTCTGCCTGGTTGAAAGACTTTTAGAGGAAGCTCATGATGTGCAGTGAGAATTCAAGAAGTGGAAGTGGCATGCAGGGGGAAATCCCAAATTTGAGGTGCCTCAGCTCCTGTTCCTGGTGGCTGGGAAGCGCTTCAGCGAGCAAAAGGCAGCCAGGGAGGAGATGTCTCACAACCTTCACCTGCTCCGTCTGCTCCACTTGCTGGAGACAGACCTGCAGCACCTCCACCCGCGCTGTCACACGCTCTGACAGGTCCCTGAAGGCTTTCTGCAGCTCATTGAGCAGCCTCAGCAGCTGCCTGCTCTGCTGGGGGGTTAAATCCTGGGCGTGCTCCGAGATCAGGAGCTGGATGTCGAAGGCAGTGGCGTCCAGCTCAGCCTTGGTCTCAGCAAGGGGCTCCTTCAGCTCCTGAATGGGAGAGAAAAGGTAAAACAGGTAAAATGAAGCTGTGCTCCACTGCTTTCCATCTGCAGGAAATATATATCCCAGAAACACTAAACTCTCCCAAAACAACACTCAGCATGGAGGTGAGAGCGTCTCACCACAGGGATTTTCCAACTTCCCTCTGCACCAGGTGCTGGAGGCACCTCACCAAAAGGCCTCTTAGATGTGTGTAGGGCTGCCCCTGGGTCTGAAGATGACCCAAACCTGGCCACAGTGACTCCACGTGCCACCACCAGCTCTCAAAGCCTTCAATCCCCTGATTTCCATGCCAAGGTGCCACCACCAAACTTGGAAATAATCTTTAAAGCTATTGCTAGAAGATGGATAAAGAGACTGGGCTCCTCCTACAGGTGATGGAGACCAGGGCAGGTGTGATGGAGCAGCTTCCCAGAGGATACAGCTCTCTCCTCAACAGCCTGACAGGAATCTCCACAGGTCATCCAGCCACCACCACACCCCCTTGCACAGGAGCACGTTCAAACAACCAAACCAGGCCGTGTATTATGGAAACAAGTGACTTTGGAGAACACCCAACCCCTGCTGCAGCACAAGCTAAGGGCAAACCCTCGCTAGGAGAGAAGCAGGATTAAAAGCTTCTCCTCTGTGCAGAGGGCAGCAAGTTGATCAGCCTGCAGGATTAGGGGCATTGCCATGGTTACCTTGTAGTGCTGCAGGCAGAGACTCAAGCTGGTGGCATCGGTGGCCTGCTGGAAATCGCTGTCATCCAGCGACTCCGTGGTGCCAGACACCCAGCTCAGCAGCTCCTGGAGCTTGCCCTGAAGAGCCTCGTGATGGGCCAGGATTTTAGCCTTAAAAGCAGAAATTCATTGTTTAAAGGAGGAATTTTAGGAAGCCTGTGAGGCAGCAGGGGGCAGTTGCCAGCTCTACCTTTTCAGCTTCTGCCGCCCCACGGAGGTTTTGCAGCCGGGACTGCAGGACTTCCTTTGCAGAGCTCAGAGACTTCTGGAGGTTCTTGGCATCCTTCTCCAAAGCCTTCAGTAACTGCTCAGGGACTTCTTCAGGGGGGTTGGCCACAATCCTCTGCACAGCATCCAGCTCCTGATTCACTGGGAAGCTCAGCTCCTGCAGCTCAGCGCCCAGAGCCTGAGACAAAGACAGCATCGTCACGTCTAACAAAGGGTGACTTCACCTCCCTCCTGCCAAAACCCAGCAGGGGTTTTGGAGAGGCAGCTCCAAACACTGAGTCTAGAAAGATTCATCACCACCCTCCAGCCCTGCTCAGCTGCCAGCACTCTCCTGCCTTTCTCCAGGCTGTAAAATTCATGTCAGCCAAGCTCAGGCTGCTGTCTGGGCAGGGAGGAGAAGGTGGATGGACCAGAAGGAGGGATGAGGTTTGATAAAAAAGCCTGTTAAACCTGAGACAAAACTCCCAGAAGCAGGGAGGGGTGCAAGGGCTGTGCAGGAAGCTGGGAAGAAGGGGTGAAAGCTCTGTCTAACACCAGCCAAGCCTCACTCACCTCTGCTTGCTGCTTCAGGTCGTGCAGGGCTGCCAAATTCTGCTCTGCTGGCTGCACTCGTTTGATTCTCATCTCGATATCTCGGAGCATGGAGAGATAAGATATCAGCCTCTGGTCGTGCTCCAGACACATCTTCTTGCTGAACTTGATCTGCAGAGTCAGACAGGAAATCAAAGCTTCAAACTTAGGCAGAAAAGGAGACAAAGTGTTATATAAAATTCTTTTTTTTTTTCCAAGGGAGAAATTTGTTAATAACGTTCCCACTCAGGGATTTGCCACTTGCCAGCCTTATCTACAAGATTTACTACAGGAAAAATAAAACACACGGTTCTTTTTCCAACATAAGCTTATAAATGGCAAGAGATCTCTTGGTGTTGCAGCAAAAGTGCCAAAAAAAGAGTTCTACTTGTTAGTCATTTAGCAGTAATGCTCCAGCAAAAGGAGCCACAACCAAGCCCTGAGTGTTTCCAGTTGTACATCATGGGCTCCTTTGCCAAATTCACTGCAGCTGATACTGCAACATCCACTCCTCCTGCTCCAGCTGCCCTCTGTGCTGAGATTTAGCATCAAACATCCACAAATAGCTCCGAAAAATTGCCAAAATAGCAAAAAAAAATCACTGACCTGGGCTGGTCTCGTGGACTCCCTGGAGGTTTCCAGCAGCTCCCCCTCCACGATCACAGGCAAGAGCAAACCCCGATCGCCTGGACCTGGCTGCTTGGTCCTCTCCTGGGGGGTTTCTTCTTGGGATTTTGGGGGAGCAGGGGCCCTAAGCTCAGCTGTTTGCTCGTGCTGTTTCTCCTCTCCAAGCTCCAGCACTGCAGAGATTTTCTCATCTTCTGTGGGCTCCTCTCTGATAATTAAGTCGTGGGGCAGTTCCTGTGCCGTGGTGGTTGTGCTGGACACATCCTGGGTGGTTTCCACCCTGGTGTCTTCCTGAGCCACCCTTTCCTCCAGACTCAGTGCCACCAAGGAATGGTGATCATCCTTGACCTCACCTTTCACCACCTCTCGAGCTTCCTCTTGCTCAGGGGGCACTGGGAGCACCTGATCCTCTCTGGGGGTTTCTGTCTCCTTCCCAGGAATTGTTTTCTTTCCTTTTCCACCCTTGTGCTTGGCTGTGTCTCGTGCCAACCCAGCAGCAGCCTCGATGCTGGATTCATGTTTTGGCTCTGGCACCCTGGAGACAAAGTGCTCCTCCTCACCCTTTTTCCTTGGAATTTCATGGGAAACCAGAGAAGGAAGGAGCTGCTTTTCTGCAGAAAGTTTCTCTGGCTGAGCGCTGTCTGCTGGAATTTTGCCCTGCTTTGCTTTCTTTTTCTTGCTTTTCTGTTTCTGGGTAGGTTTTAGCTCAGTTTCGCTTGTTTTTTCCTGATCAATGGGTCCTTCTGTGTGAGAGGTTTCTCTTTCTGTGTGTTTGACAGCTTTTTTCCCTGCAAGCTCATCTCTCACAGGCTCCACAGGAACACCAACCCCAGGGGGTTCTCCAGACTCTGCAGGACCCACCCCTCCCTTCCCTGGGCCCACACTGACAGATTCCCTTGGGACTGCTGGTGTCTCCTGGACCACGCTGGCCACTCTCTCTCCTTGCCCTGAAGTTACCACTGCACCTTCTCCACCTGCCACAACTCCCTCTGCACTTACAAACTCCCTCCTCCTCCTCTTCTCCTCACCATCCTCCTCCCTGTGAAGCACCTCCACGCTCAAGAACACCTGCTCCTTCTCCAAGCCCAGTCTCTCTACTTTCTCTGTCCCTCCATCCACTTTTTTCCTGGATTCCTTCTCCCAGGCTGCCCTCACCTGGGAGCTGCCTTTTGGGATCTCTTTTTCCACAGCTCCTGCCACCACTGTCTCTTCAGGGAGAGACGCTGTCCTCAACACTGAGGGGGGCTCTGGAGTCACCTCAGCCTTTGCCTGGGGATGATGAAGATGATGATGTTCATCTTGGGGATGGACACCACCCTCTGAAGCTTCCTGGGGTTTTAATTTCTTTTCTGTCTGGGCTTTGGGGGGTTTCTCAGTGGCAGCAGCTGCACTCGGAGTTTTGTCATAGGTCACAGCTTCAGGCTGAGCTTTGGGCTCAGCATCATCAGATCTGGCAGATCTGGGAGGGGGAATGACACTTTCCTCTTTTGGAGATAATTTTTCTGGTTTTTCCTGTGAAACTTGCACTTTTTCTACTTTGCAGACCTCAGAACCAACTTTCTCTTCAGATAGTTGCACATCCCGAAGACTGGCAGCTAATTTTTGGCTAATCAGTCCTTTTCCAACAGCTTCCTTCACAGTCAACCTTTTCCCACTGGGAGCATCAACAATTCCCCCAGCCCTGAGCTGGTTGGTGGCGATGACTTTGGCCATGGCCTCATTCAGCATCCCTTGTTCCACAGCTGCCCTCAGGGACAGCCTCTTGCTGACAGTGCCCTCCACCACCCCTCCACTGTCTGCCTGTGCCTGCAGCAGCCTCAGGGTGGGCAGGGGGTCCACCTTCCCCAGCCTCACTGCCTCAGCACAGGGCAGCTTGGTCCCTGTCACCTCATCCCTGATGGCCTGGAAGGGATGGACCTCCAGGTACCTCTGCCCGGATTCAATATCGATCTTGCACTTCTTCAGGAACTCTGAGTAGGGAGTGATCATGCAGGTCTCGGGGTCTACGATTCCTTCTCTCATTTCTGAAGATGACAGGGCTTTCTCCACCACCTGCTGGGGCACCAAGCCCTCCTGCACTGCTTGACACAGCGCCAGTCTCTGGCCAGAAGCTGGATCAAGGATGCTCCCGCTCTCAGCCTGGATTTCCTGCACTTTCCTCTGGAATTCTGGGCTAACAAGCCCCAGTGACACTGCCTGGGGCAAGGGCAGCTTCTCGTTTGTGGCTGGATGGACAAAGTCCTGCAGGACCACACTTTCAGCTTTCCTGAGCTCCTTGCAAAGGTCTGGATTGATCAAACCGTGTTTCATCGCGCTGTCCACCGACAGCCTCATCCCAGACACGTGATGGATGACTCCTCCATCAGCAACCTGCTTGGTCAAGAGCTGAAAAGCTTTTTCCTTCTCCAGGAGCCCTTTTTCAACAGACTCTGCCACAGTCAAAGGCTGCTTGGTTTCAGGATCCACAATTCCACTGGTCTCAGCCTGTAAATTAATGAGCTTCTGCCTGGTCACCTCATCAGTGCCTTTCCCCTTGGAAGCCTTCTCCAGCTTGACCAGCTCTGTCTGACTCGTTGGCTCTATGAGGCCCAGCTTTGAAGCCAAAGTCACCGACACTTTTCTGCCACGTTTCAAGTCAACAATCCCCCCAGTAACCACCTGCCCTTCCAGGATCCTCATGGCTGTCTCCTTGTCCAGAAGGCCAACAGCAGCAGCATCCTTGATGGAGTAAACAAAGTTGTTGCCTGGGTCAAGGACACCACTGATGGCTTTGTCAGGCATGAGGACCTTTTGGAGCAGCTTCTCATCCATCAGGCCTTCTTCAATCACATCCTCAGTGGTCAAGGGTTCACGCACCTGAGAGTCAAAGAAGCCACTGAACATCTTCATCCTCTCCATGAGCTTCACAGCTGTGTGGCCAGACACCACCCCAGAGGCCACCGCCTCGTCCAGCAGCAGCGTCTTGCCTGTCTGTTCATGGATGATCCCACCACTTTGGAGCTGTGTCAGGAGCTTTTCCAAAGTGTCCTCTGCCTCCTGCTCCTCAGGGGCTGGCAGGGATGGTTCCTCAACACCCTCATCACCTAACACTTCTTCCTGCAGTCCTTCTTGCACTTCCAGCACACTTTCCACATCCTTGCTCTGCCTCTCTGCTGGTGCTGCCTCTCCACTTGCAGGGAGCACAACCTCCTCTCCTCCCAGCACACCATTTTCAACTGTTTCCTCCTTTAGCAAACAAACCTCTCTAACATCTTCTGCCTCTCTTTCAGGTTCCCTCAAACCCTGAGACCTCTCTGCCATGCTTTTCAGTCTGTCTCTACTTTCTGGAACACCCATTGTTATGCAGATTTCACTTTTCACAACCACTGCCCCACTTTCCAATGCCCTCTCCTGATATTCGGGACCTTCCACTCCATCTTCTGCAGGAGGTTTGGATTCTTCTACTTCCTCGCCCATCATTTCCTCTGTTTCTCTGATTAATCCACTATCAAGGTCACTGGGAGGTTTTGGCATCAATAATTTTACCTGATGTTTATCCTTGGTTGTAAAAGTGACCTGTTCTTTTCCAAATTCAGCATCAGTTTCACTCCTGATGGTCTCCTGCTCAGTGGAAATCTGCTCCTGCTCTTCCACATGCAGGAAATCCTCTGCATCCTCCAAGAGGAGACTGTGAGGTCCCATCACCACCTCCCCATTCTCCAGAGCAGTTCTGGCTGGTAGGATCTTCTCACTTTCACCTTTTGAAGGAGCAAATTGAAGCTCCAGCTGCTGCAAAGCCAAACCATTGGGAGGTTTGCTTTCAAGAGCTGCATCTGCCTCTGTCTCCTGAAAGCCTTCCAACACCTGTGCACAGGATCCATTTTCTTGGCTTTGGATGAGAGCTTTGGTGAGATTGTTCAACTCTGCATCCACTAAGAGCACCTTCTGGCCATTGTGGATGTTGATGTAGCTGTGGGTCATCAAGTGGAACATCAGCCTTTCATCATCACTCCTCAGCAGAGGCTCCTCGTGACCTGTGGGGCTCCTTCCAGGGGAGCTCTGGCTGTGCCTGCTCCTGCTTGGAGAGCCAGAGAGCTGCACACTGGCCATGACATCAGGTATGGCTGTGGATTTCAGCTTCTTCACCACCTCTCTCTCCAGGACGCCCTGTTCCACTGCCTTCTGCCAGGACAACACCTCTGTGGTTTCTGGTATGAAAACAGCCTGAAGGAGCTGCCTCTTGCTGAGAATCTCCTGAATGAACTCTGTGGAGAGGATCCCCTGCTCCAAAGCATCTGAGACAGGGATGATCTCCCCCGTCTCTGGCCACAGCAGCCCCACGAAGGACCACAGGGATTCCAGGGCCAGCAGTGCAGTGCTTGGAGCCACCAAGCCCTTCCTTAGGGCTTCATCCATGCTCAGCCTCTCTCCTGTGGCAGTGTTGATGATCCCACCCGTCTGCAGCTGCCGGATCAGGAGCCTGCAGGCCAAATCCTGGTCGATCAAATTATGCCTGACAGCCTCATCCACGGTCAGCCTGTGTCCTGTCCTGGGGTCTGCAATGCCCCCAGCAAAGAGTTGGCCTTCCAGCAGCCTGATGGTCACCTGCCTGTCCATCAGCCCCTCCTGGACTGCACGGAAGATGCTGACCTCCCTGCCTGACCTCAGGCTCACCATCCCACCCGCCAGCTGCTTGACAGGGAGCAGCCTCAGCCCAGTCTCTTGGTGGATGATGCACCGCTCCAGGAGCTCGGGCAGACTGATTTTCTCAGCAGTGTTGGGGTCAATCAAATCCTTGCCACCTTCCAGGTGAGACAGGAGCCTGGAGTGAAGCTGTGGGGGAAGGAGCCTTTCTTGCACTGCTGTCTCCATGCTGATTCTGCCCTGCTGGAATTTAAAGCCCCCCGTGGCCAGCTCAGCCTCAAGAATCTTTAGCCCAACGCTCTCACTGATCCTCCCCTCTTCTATGGCAGCGACGACGGGGAGGAGCTGCCTCCCTTCACATCTGATTTCTTCCACCTGCTGGAGAGCATCCTTCAATTCCTGCAGCACCTGGAATGCCCTGAGATCAATGATGTTTCTTGCCAGAGCTTTCTCCAAGGAGAGTTTCTCACTGGTCTCTGGGACAACTAAGTCAGAGGTGATGACCTGGGCCTCCAAGAGGACCAGGCCCGTGTCCTGATCTATAAGACCTCTCTGCATGGCACCAAAGACAGGGAATATTTCTACTGTGCCAAGATCGATCACTCCTGCCACGGCTTCGCTGCCCTGGAACAGAAAGAGAAGGAAAAGAATTAAAACAAAATCCAGCATTTCCAGCACTCATTGCATGAGTTTCAGGGAGGCCTCAGTTAAAAAAAAAACCCAAAGAAACAAACTTAAAATCCCCAAACAGGCTAGAAAGTCCTAAAGTGTTTGAAATCTAGTCCATCACCAGGGCAGCACCAAGATGCTTCCAATATCCACCACCAGTAATGCAGCAAAGCAGCAAGCACCAAAACTCAGAATCATTCCTAATGCTCCATGGAAAAGAGGGCAGCAGACCAACAAGCACGACAAAACCCTCCAACAACTCCAGCTTTAAAAAGCAAAGACAACACAAATCCCACTGTGCACCGATGGGGAAGAAAACCCCCCCAAAACCACCCACTTTGGGGTAAAGAGGAACCTCTCCCAGCACAGCCTCCATGCTGATTCCTGCCATGCTGAAAATCCTGCACTTCCCAAGCAAATCCCAAGTGCCAGGATGGATGGGGAACACCACAGAGCCCTGTGCCATGGAGCAGCTCCCAGCCATGCATCAGGGCAGGAGCAGGACAGCTCCCCAGGCATGACCACAGCAACTGCTCTGCCCACTCCAGCACCTCCAAGTTGCTCCTCAGACAGGGCCAGGGGAGAAATGGAACAAGCTGGAGGTTCCAGCATGGGAACAGTGACAAACTGGGACCACACCAACTACTCTGGTGTTTTTTGGAGGGGCTTTTCTTGCTGCTATCCCCACAGGGAGGGTATGCAGTTAGGTGATAAAGAGTGTCTTTTTCCAAAGGCTCTTTGGACGTTTGGGTTTCTCCCAGTGTCACTGGCTGGGTACAAGGCTGGCCCAAGCACTCCAAGATTTCTGTGGGGATAGCAAGGACGGAATCAGGACAATGGAATGAATTCCTTTTGCATCCCAACACGCTGCTGTGGGGACAGGAGGAACCTTCTGGGACAACCTAAGCTCTCCACCACCATCGCCAGACCCTGACGTGCATACTCAGAGATGAACAAGCCATGGAAAGACAAAGAAGAAAGGGGGGAAACAAAAGAGAAAGATAAAAAAGGAGATGGATGGGAGGGAGGGGAGTAAAAGGCTTTTACTTACCGACTTGCAGGGTGTGCCTTGAGCAGTTAAAGACAGAGCCTTATGGAGCAGTTCAGCCGTATCACACACAGTGTAAAGCTTGGGGTTAGCGTCCAGCATGCGACTGTTTTGTTTTGCAAAAAGAACCCCACCACACACAGGTCCGTCCTCTTTCCCTTTTGTGTGTTTCGTTTGTTTAAATCCCAGGGGGGTTAGTTAAACTTGTAAGCAAGGATGTCAGTTAATCATAAAAACAGTTGACATGAAACACAAACCGTACAGGGACACATCATGCTCAATTTAGCGCGTTCTGCTTTGCAATTTTTTTTTTTTTTTTTGGTATTTTATAACTTCTTTCTGACAGTTGGATGTTTCCAGCAAGCAAATGTTAAAGAGTTCTTCATGCTCCCTCTACAGTGAGGCAACGGCTCCGCAGCAGAGCCGCAGGGATGGTTTTGCAGACGGGGATTTAAGGTGAAGCCCCACTGCCATCTCTTGTTTTGCTGCCTGGGCTTCATCGAGTGCATGAGTGAAAACTGTTCCAGCCCCAAAGCAGCCTCGTGCTGTACCAAAACAGCTTGACAAGCTCTGGAGAAGGCTTTTTGCTCTAAAATCATTTTCCTGACCAAAAGGGAGGAAAAGGGAAAGGAAAAAAAGCAGCCAGTCCACTGGGAGGCTGCACCAAATCCGTGATGGCTTAACAAAATGACTTGTCCACCTTTCTGCTGCCAGCACAAGGCTAATGGGGCTTGCAATAAAATAAATCATTTCCTGCTCTGCAACACCTGGCATGTGCTGTAAAGTCCAGCTTGGAGCAAAACACTACATATTTAGGTGAAGGCTGGACAGGCAGATCTCAATAAAAAAGCAGCTCTGCCACCTTCTCCCCATGAGTGGCTTGAACAGGGCTTCACTCACAGACCTGAGGGCCAAAACCTGCGTCTCACAGCCAGATGTGAGCGGGCTGTTGCTTCAGGGTACAGGGAGCCAGCAAGCAAACACACAAAAAAATCCATTGACACATGAATATACACTTAGAGAACACGCACACGTAAATCTGTGAATGACAGCTCGTAACAAGAGGCAATAAGGATGCGCTTCCAGCCCTCCCTACAAGGATGGGGCCTGGTGGATATGAGCAGGGAACAGGTCCTGAAAGTCTCCCAGGTCAGCTGAGGGGGCTGGAAAATGCAGTTGCCTTCCACAAGGAAGAGCTGCTTGGTTCAGCCACTGCTGAGAAAAACCCTTGGCCAGACCCTGAAATACCTGAGGCCATGTGAATCCCACCTTCCTGCAACCCCTGCCCTGCAGGCAGCCTGTGGGATTGAACTCTCTGAGGTTTACAGCCCTCAGAGGACAGGGATTTCCCCAAGGGGATCATTTCCAGGGCAGAATTCCATCTGCCACCCTGCTCACCAAGCATGAACAAACCAACCCTGGCACAGAGGGCAGAGCCCTGATGGGAACCAAAGGACAACTCTCCCACGGACCTGGAAGGCAGCAGGAAAACAGCTCCTGCTTGGCCTCCAGGGACCACCAGATGCTTTGGGTGACCAAAATGGATGGAAGAGAAGGGAGGGCAACCACGTGCAAGTAAGAGGCTGTGAGTGGCCAGTGGCCACGAGACACACAACAAAATGAAATCTTTTCCATGCCCTGAGGAGTGAAGGTGAGGAGTGAACAGGGCTGAGCAGGGAGCAGTACCTTGTGCTCTGTCTCCTGGGCCAGCTGGCTCTGGAGCTGCTGGAGCTGCTCCGTGGAGTTGTTGCAGAGAGCCTGGTAGGTTTCCTTCAGAGCACCAATCTGAGCAGAAATTTGGTCCTTTTCTGGTTGGGAAAGCCTGCAAGGGGAAGGAGAAATATCTCAGGATAATGCCCAAACCAGCTCCACAGAATTACCATGTCCTTCCAAGCCCAGGAAAAGGCCAAATCCACCATGAGTCCCTTCCTCTCCTTGCCCTGCTCCTTGCCCAGCTCAGCTAAAATCTGCCAGGAAAACTGAGCAAAGGCTGAGCTGCATGGCAACAATAAAATCCCCAAATATATGGGGCTGCATCTCAACTGAAGAGGATTAATATTGTCCCATAGCACAAATGGATTGCACATTTCACAGGTCTCATTGCAGACAATAAAGAAGACAACTGTTGTGTGCAGCTCATTGTTTTTCATGAGTCAGGCACTGGATCCCAGGGATCCACCAGCTCTAAGAAATCATCTCCAGCCCCTGGATCACACTCACTTGTGGCTGTGTTTTGCCAGGAAGATCTGGGAAGTTTTGATGGCCTCAGAGACCTGCTCCTTCTTCGCAGTCAGCTCATCATTCAGGGCCTGGAAAAAAATATATAAAACAAAGAAAGCAGTTTAATGCAGCTGTGAGAAACAAGAGCAGAAGTTAAACCTCAGCGTCTTGGTGTCACTCCTGCTTTACCTGCTGCTCTGAGATGGATTTCTCGATGTCTCCCAGCTCTCTGCTCCCAGCAGCAGCTGTCCTGCCCTGCACACTCTGCTTCAAGCCCAGGGCCCAGCCCAGGAGCTCCTTCACCTTGTCCACGTGCTCCTGCTTTTCCTCCTCCACCACTTTCTGCAAACAGAGGGGGAAGGAGGAACACAACCACGTCAAAAGGGATCTCCAAATGGGGAGCAACACCCAGGGGGAATGTGGGGACAGAGCCCAGGTGTGTCCCACGCCCTCACCTCCTCCTCCTCCAGCCGCCGCAGCGCGTCGCTGATGTACTTCACGTGCTGGGTGGTCAGTGTCACCAGGGCCGTGTAACGAGTCCTCAAATCCATGAACTGCCAAGAGAGAGAGGGGAAAACAGAGAGAAAAGCGGGTGCATCAGTCCTGCTGGCGGATCCAGAGCGTCACCCTTCACAGTACATGACACGGATGAGGCACCTCCAGCTTGGGAACCCCCCGAGGCACCTGGCAGAGCCGGGATGGCACCAATGGAATGCAGCAGGTCTGCTGGGGAGGGTGGTGGCCACACAAGGCATGCTGCACGACACTGGAGCGAGGGGACACTCCGGCCACGGACACTGGGGTGGATGCTCAGCTCTTTACAGAAGGGCTACCGGCATCTTTTAATATCCACACAGAGCAGACAAGATCTCGGGTCCCTAAAGGGGTCTCATCCCAAAGATGCACACACAGCAACACTGCATGGTGCTCTGGTTATTTACCTCGCAAGGCTGAAGGGCTGAGCCGACCCCGCTGGATTTGACCCAGGGGTTCCCAGGAGTCTAGGTATGGCATACCTGGTGCTTAGGGCACTAAGCCATCCTCTCTGGCTATTGGAAAAAACAGCGAGGGGGGAAACTTTATTCATACAAGAGAGTTCAGTAGAAAGGAGCTCATTTCACAGAGGCTGCTGGGTGGTTTTGCTGGGCGTGGAAGAACCCCCTCCCTGAAATTTCCCCCTGCTGAGCTTAGCTGGGTTCCTACCTCCTGGGTGATGGCATCTGAGGAGGAGAGCATCCGCCGGCGCTTCATGGGGGACTTCTGCTGCGACTCCACGAAGGCCCTGTAGGTCATCAGCTGCAGCTCATAGTCCTGCAAAGGTGGGGAGAGGTGGAGCTTGTGAGATCTGCAAACTCTGCTGGGGCTGCTCCTGCCCAGCCCACCCTACCCAGGTGCAGGGGGGGAGCTGTACCTTGACGGCGGCCGAGTACTGCTGGGAGAATTTCTGACACTGGTCCAGCTTGGCTTGGTTTTTCTCAATTTCTGCAGCCAAAGCCTTCAAGGAAATTCAAAGCAGAAATGGTTGTCAGAACAGGTTGGCTGAGCTGTTGCCCAGAGAAGCTGTGGATACCCCAAGCCTAGAAGTGTTGTTCAAGGCCAGGCTGGACTGGGCTTGGAGCAACCTGGTCTGGTGGAAGGTGCCTTTGGCAAGAGGATGGAAACAAGATGATGCTGGAGATCCCTTCCAACACAACTTTTCTGGGATTTTATGACAACAGCAGTGAGCAGAATTCTGGTTCACATCCCTGCACTTTTGGGTAAAATCTTTACCCTCTCCCAATTTTTCAGGCAAGACCTCATCTGCACCTCAAGTCAAGCAGATTTCCTCCACTTCCCAGACACCCAGCTCAGGCCTGCAGCCTCTTCCCTCTGCTGCTTTTCATATTTCCAAGCTCAGAGATGAAAAGAAGTGACACGGTCACGGTGGCAACGAGACATCACGAGGTCCTGCCTCACCGTTTGCTGGCTGAGCTGCTCCGACAGCACCCGGCTGTCCTCAGCCTGGCCAGGCTTCATCAGCTCCTGCTGGGCTGTGATCTCTTCAATCCACTGGATCAGGGCGCTGTGGCACTGCCGGTAATCACTCAGCACCTCCTGGATGCTCTCCAGCTCCGTGTGGCTGAGAGAAAACCACGACAGGTTAAGAGGAGAGGGGGTGAAAAGCCACCAGCGGGAATCTCAGACAGAAAAATTTCACCACCACTAAGCCTGACCCAAGCTCTGAGCTGAAGGATGGAGAGTAAATCTGGGAGAAGAGGCAGGGGGGGTCTCTCACCGGGTCTCGATCTGGGCGCAGACTCGTTGCCAGCGATCCCACAGCTGGCTCCCCTTCTCCTGGAAGCGCTCCAGGTCGATGCTGCGCTCCTGCCTCAGCCTGAACAGCTGCTCCCCGACCTCCCTTGCCTTGGCCATCTCCTCCTCCAGCGTGGAGAACACAGAGCCCTTGTCCTTCACCTCCCCCAGCCATTGCTGCAAAAGGAGACAGCACTGGGTCAGTGTCACTGACAGCACAAGGGACCAAGTCAGAGACGTCCTCCCAGCCAGGGGTGACAAAGCTGTGAAGGGGTTAATGGGTTTATTTTCCCACTCTCCTTAACCTGCAGAAGAACTGGGAGGTTTTAGGAGGTGTAGAATGAAGGGGAACATGCTCCCAGGTCAGATTGGTTCAGGCCCTGCCCTACAGCAGCAGACAGAGCACAAGCCACAGCACCTCCTCCACACTTACAAAGTAATCAGGGCTCTCACATCAGCAGCACAAAACCCTCTCAAACGCATCACGGCAAGAAAAATGTCCCACAGTCCAAATTCAGCAGGAAAAAAGGGAAGGGTGCTGCTTGACAAACCAACAGCACCAACCTGCAACGCCGTCCTGTGAGTCTGAATGGCTGCCAGGTCAGCAGGAACAGCCTCCTCCTGGCTCAGCTTCACCTCGTAGCCTTTGACCAGGGATTCTGCTCCTTGGGTGTTGCGGATAATGACATCAACCGTCTTCAACCTGCCAAGCCAAACAGAGGCAGCACGGTGACATCCCCGATGTGGCACAGATCTGGGGGCTGCACCATGTGCTGCAGGGGGATGGATTCAGTCACATCCAGCACAAGGTGTGTTGGAGGGACAGGATAAGTCCTTCAATGATCTGGGAACACTCAAAAGGGTATTTGGGAACAGAGGCACATCCCGACTCACTTTTCCAGGTAGATGGAAGACAGCCCGTGGGTCTGCTCCATCTTGTTCACCACCAAGTCCAGCTCTGAGCGCAGGTGGGGCGTGCTGGGCCCTGCAGGAGCTTTGTCCAGGAAGCTGTAGCACCTCTCAGACACAATCCGGAGCTCTGACTGCAGCTGCTGCAGATCCTCCTGCGTGCGCTGCAGAGGGAGAGAGGCAGCATGAAAACAGAGCCCAAACAGGCAGGGAAAAGGCAGGAACTGCCCTTGGCAAAGCAGCTGGTAGGAGATGAAGCAGGCAGCCCACCTGCTGAGGTTTCCCGCTGCCTTCTGCGCAGCGAGATTCCCTCAAACCTCACACCCTTCGCCAACGCAGAGGAGCCGCAGCTACTTTTGGGTCTGTGTCCATCCCAGCCCTCCCCTGCCCAGCCCAGCTCCCGGCAGCAGGCCTGACCTCTTGCTCTGCCATGCGGATGGTGTTCTCCTGGATGGTGTCCCCGTCTGCCCGGGTGCTGCTCGGGGTCTGGATGCGGCTCACCAGCCTGTGCTCACACTCCTCCAGCCGCAGGCGGATGTTCTTCAGCTCCGACAGGTACGTCCTGGCAACGGTCTCATCCTTGTCCTCTGCAAGCCACAGACACACAAAACAGCAGCTCAAGCACCACTGAGCCTGCTGGGATCCCCAAAGCCAAGCACAAGCCTTGTGCTGACACCAGGATCTCTGCTCAGATGGAGAACATGTTAATTAAATAATCTCCTTCTGGAAATGAGTCCAGCCACAGGGAACCTCACTGGAGTTCTAGTGGGACTCATGGTGTCACAAGTGCCACCACCATCTGTATTTTCCCAAAGATTAAATGCAGGAAGAGCTCCTTGCTTGGAATGCATCCCCATTGCCAACACTACAAGGGGAAGAGGACTCAGCAGCTTGGCTGAAGCCAAGACTTCTCTGCAGGAATAGTGCTGGACACAGGCCGAACACTTGGATGGATAGATGGAGAAATAAGCAGAGCAGCTGCTCACACCATCAAGCAGCTAGCTCAGGAAAAGAAGAACACGAAGCCATCCCATAAACCCTTTGTTTATGAGTTCCCACAGCTCCTGGTTAAGCCATCAGGCCCTTTGAAGCTCACCGTTCTCCATGGACTCCAGCAGCTGCCGGATGTGTTCCTTGGAAGACTCCACTTCCTCCTCCAGGCGCAGCCGGTCCGACACGGAGAAGAGCTCCGAGTCCCGGCTGTCCTGCAGGAAATCCTCGTAGTGGGCCTGCAGGCTCTTCAGGGCTTGCTGACACTCCCCTTGAGCCAAGGATCTGAGCTGTGAGTGGAAAAAGTGGCACATCCAAACATCAGGAACAACTGAACCGCCTTCATTTACCCGAGGAGTATTTTCAGAGCGGGAAAGGTAAATCCTCTGTATCAGACCCGTGCTCACTCCCTAATGAAATGCTCAATCCACAATTTCTCAGCAGCAGCAAATTCCTGATGCTCTTTTTAGTGGGAAAAGCTGCAACCCTTTTGCACAGCACCCCCAAACTCAGGTTTTCAAGGTGTAAATTGTTCCCCTTTTCCCCCACAGCTGTAAACTGTGACCCTGTGCACTGTCCCAGGTGTAAAGACCCTTGGCTTCCCCAGTCTTGCACTCTCTGATTTTCGCCTCTCTTTGGCCACACAGAGAAGCCTGGAGAGCAGCACAAGCCCAAACCAGGCAGGGAAGCTCCTCTGTACCTTTTCCATGCTGAAGCTCTGCACCAGGGCTATGTCCTTGCGCAGGTAGTTCCAGGAGATGAGGCTCTTTGTGTTCATGTGGAGCTGGTGCCAGAGAGACATCACTTTCTGGTACAGCTGCTCCACCCTGCAAGGGGAAGGAGAGGATCCATCAGCCCTGGATCTTCCCAGCAAACCCAGCCCTGACCCCGTTAATCCTCCAGCAATCACTGCCAGACAGCAGCCCATCAATCCAGTGATCCCAGTCTGGCAGCAGGCAGGGAGTGATGCTCCTGCTGCTCAGTGCCAGAGATCCCTGGGGGGATCCCTCCTCCCAAATTGTCATTTTCTCATTTTGCAAGCTACTGCAGCAGTCTACTGCAATGGAGTTTGCAGCTGTAGAACCATGAGGGATTCCTCTCCTCACCACAAACCACTTTCTTACCTCCATACCCACCCTTTTCCCATTCCCACTCCAAATCTGTCCCCTCCCATGCCACCACCCCATCTCTCTGTGACTGCCACCATGTTACCTGTTGGCCATCTCGATGGCCTCTTTGTTGGGTGGGGGGATCAGGAAGCAGACAGAAGGCACCATGGCCTCGTTCCCCGTGGGGCTGATCACCTTCCACTTGGTCCTCTGGGAATTGTCCTCCAGGACACACTCGTCGTTCCTGCAGATGGTGATCTGCAACAGCAACAACACCAGCAGCCCATCAGAAACCAGCAGCAGGGCCTTGCATGCCTGTCCCAGCTGCCAGCCCCTCTCCTGGGGGTGAGCCAGCTCCCAAAAATACACAGATGGATGTGTTTTAATCAAGCAACAGCCTGGAATGGTGCCAAGCAGTGCGGCACGCTCGTGCCGGGAGAGGAAGGGACAAGGAAGTCACAGGGAGTTGGCTGCCACCCACGTGCTTGTTTGGCTGTGGCTGATGAAGCCTGTCCTCCTTGGAAGGGGAAAGGACTCCAGCTCCTGCCCAGAATAAATCTGAGACATGGAAATCTGCTCCAGGAAAAACATCCCTGCTGTTTTCCCTCCCTCTGTCTTCCCACTCTGCTCCTGCTTTCCGCTGACAGATCCTACGGCGCTCATCCTAAACCACCACGGGCTGTCACTCCCCTTGCCTTGTCCCTTGTCCCTGCCTTCCTTGTCCAAGTGCCACCAACACCCTGCCAGCCCTCACTCACCTCAATCTGCCTGTAGTCACACACAGCCTTGATGGGGATGGTGCTTTTCACGGCGTGCTCCGGGTTCCTGGGCCGCAGCTGGACGATGGATTTGGACCTTCCCACCAGGCTGGCAACAGAGCTCTTGGACTGGATGAGCTGCTCCTTCTCATCCTGGCAGGGAGAAGGAGGAAGGGTTGCTCAAGGATGGTGAGGGGAGGTCTCTCCCGGGCATCTTGGCTCTTCCCCCCACCCCAATGCTGGCCTGGAAGGGCTGAGCAAACACGTCAGGAGGATCCTGCTGCCCTGGCAGGATGGGGAGAGGGCTCAGGAGATGGGATGGGAGGGAGGACAGAGGTCACTGCTACTCCCACTGCCCTGCAAAGCCACATGCACACCTCTGGCTCTCTGGCTGGTAGGACAAGAAAATGTTTTTTCTCTCAAAAGCACAAAAAAATAAGAGAACACAACATCCACTAAAACAAAATCCCAGGAGCTATGAGGGACTGAGAGCAGGACAATGTCCAGCCCAAAGCTGGGGAGGTTTAGCTGCCTGGAGGAGAGCCCAGGGAAGCATGCTCCCTTCTCTAAAGCAAAGGATGAAGGGGTGTTTAAACCAATGGCTGAAATGGGAGATGATGAATTATGAGGATAAAACATCTCAGGAGAAGGGGCTTGGGGTGGAGCGACTGCACAGGTCTCTGGCTTTGGGGAGAAATCTGCCAGCTGGAGGTAACTCATCCCTACAAATCCCTGCTGGGTTTGGTGATGGGACCAACCCGGGGTGGGGAATGGTGGCAAAGCTCCCCTGGAACAGCCTCTGGCACGGGTGGAGACGTGTGCAGATCACAACACTGGCAGCTCGTGGGATTAGTGACAGCTCAGCCCATGCTGGCTGCGGCAAAGGTTTCCAAAAAAAAAAACCAAAAGGATCTCCCTCATGCTCGGTACTCTGGGGTTGGTTAGTGTGCTACGACAGTGGAGGAGAATTTAATGGTTAAAAAAAGAAAATAAAGAAAAGAAAAAGAAAAGAATAAATGATTAAATAAACTACCTGTGCCTGTCCCAGGGAGCATGATTGGAAGAAATACAACTTTAACTTATTAGGTAAGAAAGAGTAATATAGCTGAGCTCAGGGCAGCTGCCCCAGTCCTGGGTTTGTGGCCACTCTCTGGCTGCCCAGAACAGCCTCTCCCACCCCAGATATCACCTGCCAGACTCCTGATGTTCCAGGGCTCCCAAACACAGACCCAGGAGCCAGGCTGGCTGCTCCATGTCCTGGCAGCACCACAGACAGGCCAGGACAACCCCGAGACCATGACAGAGAGGATGGGGGAGCCCCCAGGCCTCCAGGAGAGAAGACAGTGCTGATGCACCCATCACCCCCAGTCAGGGCACCCCAGAGCCACTGGGGACACCCTGCTAAGAGCAAAGTGACCACCTGCCACCATGCACTCAGTGTCACCTCCTGACCCTGCCACCACAGCTCAGCCCAAATCCTCCCCTGGCCCTGGTGTCAAACACCAGCTGATGCTTTGCTCCTTGTGGGGTTGATTTTAAGTTGGTTTTTTTCAGGCCAAATCAGGCAAGAAGGTGACAGTGCCACAGCCCAGGCTCTGCTGTGCTCAGCTAAGCCAAGCCACGTGTTCAGAGATCAGCCCCTGGCACAGCCAGGCTCTCCCCTGGCTCTCCCCCATCCAGCAGGATGGATTAACACGGGATTTGGGCTGGATAAAGAGCAGGCATTTCTCCATCAAACTCCAAAGCAGAACCAGGAGCATCCTGCAGGCCCTGCCTTTGTCAGCAGGACTCGAGCAGGATGGGCACAGCAGGGGCAGGAGCAGCTCACACGTCAGGCTGTGACCTTGCACAGACAGCACAGGCTGCCTGCTCCTCACCCTGAGGACACACACAGAGGTCAGATGGTGCCTCGAAATGACAGTGACCAACTCCAGCCACACCACGCAGCTGGGGCCACACCACAGCCTGCAGCTCATCCAGGGAAAGCAAAGGTGGAAAAACAAACCACATCCCACAAACCATGGGGATGAAGAGCCTGGTTCTCCCTGGGGAAGCAAGAGGTGCCCCAGGCAAGGCTGCAGGACCAGAGCAGGGTGGTGGGGTGTGGGAGAACCCACCATGGAGTCCTGCAGGAGGTCCTCCAGCCGTGTCAGGCTCGTGTTGTGGTCACAGGAATATTTCCTTTTGATGGAGTCCTGCAGGTTCCGCAGGTACGTCTCCGACTCCCGGGCATCGCTGAAGAACTGCCAAGGCAAAAAGGGTCACAGGAACCTGGGCAAGCCCCCCTGAGCAGCCTGAAAACAGGCAAGGAGCAGCCCAAAGGCTCAGCCAGCAGCTCCTGACACTGCTCTGGCTTCAGGGCTGCACGGGGCAGGATCATCCCATGTGGATGATCATAATTACAGGGAAGCTGATCCCTTTTCCCTCCCAGCAATGCCCAGGGAGCAGCTAACAGATATCCCAAATAAAGCCCAAATCCCTCCTTCCCTTTCCCCCAGCAGTGTGAGGAGCTCATGGAGTGGGATTCAGTGGATGGGACTGAGGGAATTTGGTCCCAAATACCTGGAAATAGGCAGCGTTCTCCTTCACGTGCTGCTCCACGCACAGGCAGAGCTGCTTGATCCACTGCCACTGCGTGTGCACAGCAGCACTGTAGGCCTGTGGAAAACATGGAAAAGGACACTGCAAAAGGGGCATTCACAGCCAGGAGGGGAACAGTTAGGACACAGGAGCTGGAGGGAGGGACAAAAATGACCAAAATCTGGCTGCAGCCAGGAGGGTTTGGACACAGGAGATGGCAGACCCTGTCTCAGTGACCCCATGTCCCACACACCCACGATGCCAGAGGCAGGAACAGATTTGCTTTTACCCCATGGAAAAGGTTCCCACAGCCCTTTGCTTCACCACCACAGTGTCCCTGGAAGCCTGGATGACTCCAGGGCAGCTAAAGCCACTCCCTGCATCACCTCACTGCAGGAAAGGCTCATGTTCTGTGTGTTTGTTTCTTAATTTGAGGTGGGGATTATTTGGGAATGGCCACTTCCCCAAATTAAAATTCACTGATGTCCTACCACCACAAAACACTCAATCAGGCACTGTGGGGTGAGGCTGAGGTGATTTGATCCTTGGGAACCCCACAGCCCTCCCAGGTTCCTGCTCACCTCTACGGTTTGCTTGGCTGGGTGGTTCTCCAGGGAGAGCAGCTCAGCCGTGTCCTGGAGGGAACGGAAGATGTCCTGCTTCTCCTCCAGCTCTGCTGTCAGCTCCTGCAGGAGGGAAAGTCCAAATCTCAGCTCTGGGACCTCGCCCAGACCGTGTGTCCAACCGACACAGTGTGGAAGTTCTAAAGGAAGCAGCAGCAGATTCCAGCACGGCACCACAGCCCCATTCCCAATGGGAATCTGTATCCTAAACACTGGAAACCTGCCCAGGGACCTCTTCAGCTCCACAGTGTGATCGGGGAGAGATGGGAATTTGTTTATACTGCTTTAAAGAGGAATCAATCTTCCTCTTTGGCTCAGACTTACTCCCCTCGCCCCCACTAGTTCGAGATGCCTTGAGCTCCAAAATAAAGCTAAAAATACATCTTTTGATGCCTTTTTGATTGCAATTCAATTGAACACACATTTCCATTTCACTTTCTGCTCTGGGGAGAGCTTCCCTCAGCTCTGTTCAAGAGCAACAAGCTCAGTGAGCTGGGAGGGAACATCTAGCCTCAGGAATTCGGGTCTGTTGGGAGCTGAGGGCACCACAGTGGATCAAAAGCAGCACCTGCCCTCCCAGCAACTCACTGAGAAGTAATTCTTCTTGGCTGCAATGTTGGGGTTGTTGTCACTCCAGTCATAGGCCAGCTCCTCCTCCTCCTTCTCATTCAGCCAGATCAGCTCAGCAGTGGCCCGGGACACAAATCCATGCAAGCTCTGGAGGTGCCTCAGCCTGAAGCTCGAGGTTTCCTGGACACAAAGAATTATTTATTATTCCTCCTCCCTGCTCTGTAGCTGATGGGTTTTTTCCCCTCTCCCCAGCCTTGGAGCAGGGATGGAGCCCAGGCTCCCTGGGCAGTGCTGGGAGCCCACTCACCATCAGTTTGCAGTACTGAGTCTCCAGCTTGCCCAGGGTCTCTGTGTAGCTGGCACGGAAATTTGCAGACATTTTACCCTGCAGTATGAGAAATGCCCCTGTTACCCACCACAGGACAGCATCACTCAGAACCCCATAACAAATCTTCCTGCACAGCTCCATGTGAGGAAGGGGAGGTGGAGAGGATGGCTCAGGGCAGCACTGCATCAACTCAGAAGCTCCATCTTTAAAAATCACTTCTGTCCCAGGAATGTGACCCACCAGAGCTGATCCCAATGCCCTCAGCCCCCATGTGGGGCCATGCCCCGTGTCCCCCACCATACCTCATACATCCTGGCCTCCTTCACACTGGAGCCCAGGTCCTCCACGCTGGCGTGGATGTGCCTCTGGGTCTCCAGCTGGGATTCCACACTGGGCAGGTCAGTGCCCCACTCTGCCCGCTCCAGCCTCATCTGAAACCAAGAGGATCAGGTCAGCACTGCTCATCCTGCTCTCAAAGGGACACCAGGAATCCTCCCAGGTCACCCCACAGGGAACAAACACCTCCCAGCCCTGGTAGAAGATCCTAAGCCAGTGCTCCAGCATTGAATATTTCTGGGACAGCCTACATGAGCTTCCCACCCACGTAAGACCAAGTGACTGCATCAGCACAGATCTGCTTCCAGCTTTGAGAGGCTCCTCTGATCCCCACTGGCCAGCAGGACCACAAGAGAGAAAACCCAGCTCCAGACAGAAGCCTCAGATCTCCAAAAACTACAAACCATCAAAGCAACTATTCACAGATAAAGGCAGGAAAAGGCCTGCGGGCAGCTTCCCACATCAGTCTGAGCACAAGGCAGGAGGTTTGGCCCAGCACTCACCTGCATCTCCTCCACCCAGGCCAGCAGCTCGTAGACGAAGCGGAGGCTGCCTTCATCTTCAGAGGAGGAGATGGCCACCAGCTCTGTCCTGGTCATTGGCTTCCTGAACCAGGAGGCAGAGGAGGTGTGGAGCCCTTTGGTCAGGGACTCGCCCTTCAAGTGTGTTGTGCTCAGTGTGGACGTGGGCACCAGCTCCAGGGTGGAGAAGTGACCTTTCCTGTACAGGTTGGTGCACTCCAACCTCAGCGTCACCAGCTCGTCCTGCAGCCTCATGATCCTGGGGAAGCAAGCAAGAGTGGGTAAGGAGATGGACACGTGTCTCCCCTCCTTGCCTCACGGAGGGAGGGACAGAAATGACCCAAATCTGGCTGCAGCCAGGAGGGTTTGGACACAGGAGATGGCAGACCCTGTCTCAGTGTCCCCATGATGCCAGAGGCAGGGACAGATTTGCTTTTACCCCATCAAAAAGCTCCCCACAGCCCTTTGCTTCACCACAGTGTCCCTGGAAGCCTCTCCATGGTCACCTGAACACCAGTTCCTCCAGCTGGTAGTAGTTTTCATCCCGGAGGATCTGCACGTCCACCTGGAGCTGGCGGATGAGCCCCTCACACTCCTGCAGGTACACGACCACGTCCGACTCGTACTGCACTGGCTGGCCTGACTCCAGGTGAGCAGCATCCTGAGGGGACATGGGACACTCAGGGACGAGTCCCCTCAGCCCAGGAGGGGCAGGGAGAACACCACAGCGCCCCAGCTTGGGGACTGGAAACACCTTTGGATCCATGAGCTTAACTGGAGCAGAACACGAATCCATCCCCTCACATCGCACCCAGGACAACCCCTTCAGAAAAATGTCTGGAGATGGTCTGAAAGCTCCCAGGAATAGATGGGGTCATCATTTTTAGCTCCCAACCCCTTCCATCCACATCTCTTTCTGCCATGACAAAGAAAACCTCTTCAGAAACCTCTCCCTACCCAGGGTCTGCCACTGAGTCCTTTCCGCCAGACAAATAAAATAGATTTTGGGGGTTTTAAGCCTCATTATACAACATAAAACATCCAACAAATTTCCCCAGAAGTGCTGCTCTCCTCCACATCAACACCTCTGCAGATATCCAGCCTCACTTGCTGTATTCCCAGAGGACAAGATCATTCCCCATCCCCCTGTCCTCAAGGTGATCTGTGGATCACCAAATATCCACCAGCACCTCGGGGACAGGCTCAAGGAGAGAAAAGAAAGGAAAACTGTCCAGGGGAACCCATCACCCCAGGCAGAAGAGAGGGGAGGGGATGGGTACAGAAGAAGAGTAGGAAAACAAATAAATCAATAAAATCAGGAGGGGGAAACCCTGCCCCCCACTCACAGCCTGTAGCGTGTTCTTCGCCAGGGTGAGCTTTTCTTCACAGCTCAGAGCACCATTCTGGATTTTGTTAGCGATTTGTAGCAGCAATTCCAGCCTGGAATGACAGAGGGAGATGAGAGAGGGCTTTTGGATGTCCCTCTGGCCAGAGGAAGGAGCAGGGGATGTCCCTGACACGGGCACCAACCTCTCCACCGCCGGCCGCAGGAGCTTCTCGCGCTCCAGCATCTCAATGATGAGCTTGCCCCACTCCTCCTCCACATCGTTGGGGTGGTAGCCCTGGGGCAACTTGATTCGTCCAAATTCAATCCAAACCTGGGGGAAAACACCAGCAGAATGGCATTTCCCACCTCTCCCTCGAGCTGGCTGGGGATTACAGCAAGGGAAGAGGGGCTCTGCCTCTGCTCCTGCAGCCTCGTTTATCCTCAGGGTTATTCCCACTTCTCCATTCCAAAATAAACCTGAACTGAGCACAGTTTAGTCTTGCTAAAAAGGCACAGTGTTCCCACCTACCAGCCTCTGGGCAGCCACGATGATCCTTACCTCTAGCAGTTTGTAGAGCTCCTCTATCTGTCCTTTTTCCTGCTCTTTCGCTGGGATTTCAGTTTCTTTGAAGTGTATGTACTGGTTATAAAGTGCCTGGGATGAGAAAAGATCATCAGGAATCACTCTGGGGAATGCCACCAGCCATCCCTCAGTGCTGGACACAGGACACACTGAGGAGGGACCTTGTCCAGGACCTACCTTTAGCTCTACAGGGTTCTGGGGGAAGGATTTGTCTGACATGAGTATCGTGTGCTGTTTGATCCACGAGATAAGGGACTCCACACGGGTCTGGTACTCCAGCCACCTCGAATCCACCTCCTGTGGGGTGAGAGTGTCTTTGCAAGCACTGCTGGTGGGCAAATCTCCACGGGGATAAGGCAGAGCACAGAGGGAACTGAGGTGCCACAGACAAGCTGCAGGGTGGATCATGTGCCAGGGGCTCACTGCTGTGATGCCACCCCAGGAACAGGGAGGAGGACGATCCTCCTTTCCTCTCCTCAGCCCTCTTCCTCAGGGAACAGACCCTTTCCCAAACCCTCCACACAACCCCCAGCTGCCTCCCAAATGGCTGTCCCAGCCTCCCAGCCCAGAGCAGTGCTTACGATGGCGCTGATCCCTTCTCCTCCCTCGGGGACTTTGGGAAAGGCATCGTAGATTGAAGACACGTAAGTTATCACGGATTTCTCATCCGGAGAGGGGACGTCCACATCTGCCAAGAGGGAAGCAGAAAGGCAGTGAGGAAAGGGAGTGGGAAGAGAAGTTGGCATCTCCTTGCCCTGGTCACATGCCATGGCAACCCACCTTCAGCATCCAGCAGCCGTGTGACCCCCAGGCGCTCGGCGATCTCGAAGGCTTGCTCCAGGTTCTCCCGGTTACTCTGGATCTGCACCCTCTCCATGTCCACCAGATCTGGCCTGCAAGACACTCCCCAGAGTCACAGCCAGCACCAGGTGGCCAGGGTAGAGCATCCTGGATGGGCATTGCTGCCATGGGTGGCTCCCAGGGTTGGTCTGAGCCCCTGTCCCAGCGTGGTGGCTCTCCAAGGGGTCCCTGCCCTGTCTCATTCTGTTTGGGAAGGAGGGTTCAGGCTGCAAAAAAAAAACTCTTGGTCCCAGCTGGGGAAGAAAGAACCAAGAGAGGTTTAAGTGCTGCTCAGGAGACCTCTAAGATGCTTGGATAAAAGCATGGATGGAAGTGCTGCTGTTCATGGAGAGCGAAAGGGCAGCGCTGACATGTAACTACTGCAGCACTCAAGAGTTTAAAAGCTTCCCTTTTCTACCTCTTTCCCCAACCTCATTAAGATTTTTTTCCCTGCAATCTGATGTGTTTTTTGCTCACTCCAAGCATCCCCTCCTCCACAGCTACCTGGCAGAAGAGATAATTCCAGGTAAAAATGACATTGCTCCCTGCCAGCCTCACCCACATCTCCAAGCACTCCAGCCCGTTACTGACCACAGTGGGAATCCCTGGGAGATCCTCATCCCTCCTCCCACCCTCATGACACTCCCCATTGCTTCTCCCAGCCTACCTGTATCTGTGGATGAGGGCGTTGAACATTTTGCCATCGCTCCAGCAGGAGGAGAAGTTGGTGCACTTCACCCCGATGTAACCTGCTGTCACCTTCTGTGTCCACAGCAGGAGCTTCTCCTTGGCTGACATATCCCCCAGCTCCCCACTGATGTAGATGTCAGAGATCTGGAAGGAAGCAGCACAGCCATGGGAGGATGCAGGAGCAGGGAAACCTCCACCAGGCACATCCAGTTTCTATGAACTTGCCCCAGATCTGGCTACCAGAAAGGGCAGGAGGAAACTCATGGTCACCATGGGGATGGCTGAGGAATTTGGGAAGGGGTCCCTGGATCTGCACACTGTGGTTTTGGGCAGGCTGGAGATCCAGAGCCAGACATTTTCCAACCCCATTTCACAGGGGCACCAGGTGCTGCCTGGCCACACAGCCCAGCCCAGCTGACAACACCAAACCCCAGCTTCCAACAAGCACCACTCCCTCTGCACCATCCCTGTCCCCACCAGACAGGGACACACCCCACTGGGAACATAATGTCCTGGAGAGAGGAGGCCCCAGGCAGGTGCTTTCCTGCCTCTCCCTGCTCCAAACACCCTCCTGTACCCTCACTCCCCCTGCCCAGCACCCACCACGAGGTGCCCCAGCACCCTCAGACACCCACAGGAATTGTCACTCCCACCCAGCAGCAGCCAGGGTGGGCAACGAGAAGAGACCACCACCAATATCTCTTTTTGGGGCTGCAGGTGTGGCAGGGGAGCTCCACCTGGAGCATGCTGTTGTAAAAAATACCAACTTAAGAGGAGAGAAAACACTCGGAGAGGACTTTTCTCCCTGACCTCCAACCATGGAGCAGCTCCATGGTGTGGGAAAAGGGAAGGATGGTGAGAAAGATGTGACATTCCCCCCTCTGCCTCACTGGTGCCAGGGGGTGCTGGTGCCAGGGGGTGCTGTGACCCAATTCCCAACAAAAGACAGCGACAGTCACGGACCCCTCAGACAGGACTGGCTGCGAATCCCAGACTGGCACGTGACGCCACGCACGTGTCCCCACATGCCAGCATATTCCTGATTGGCACGGCTTCCTCCTCACCCTCCCCTCTCCAGCTCCCCACTTAGTACAATTACCTCCCCTTAATTAAGGAGAGGACAAAGGGGAGGGTGGGAGCAGCTCAGATTTTTCCGAGGTGCCCGAGGAAAGGCAAGGCAAGGCTGTTTGCTCCCCGGATTCCTCCTCCCGGCACTGCCGGGAGAAGGTTTGCCAGCACCCAGCCCTACCCACAGCCCTGAAAACACCCAGTTGCTTTTTCCCTCCCCAAAACACACCCAGCTGGGTGCTGGCACCGCTCAGGTCCCAGCTGTCAGACATCCCTTTGCAGGCAGGAGACAGGGGACCTGCGGGATTATCTGTCTCTCCCGCCGGCGGGGCGGATGCTGCCGGTGTAATTGGTATGCTGCAGCTCACCTCCCTCTCCAGCCTGATACGCTCATCACACATAAAACTGCTCTTTGTCAGCTGCTACCACACTGCCAGAGCTGCCTTTAACTCCTCCAGCCCCGGGGCTGGCTTTCCCCGGGGACGTCGGGAGGCAGCACCTGGTGGCAGAGCTGGGATGGATGGGACGATGTGCTGGGTGAGCAGCAGGATGCAGGATGGGACCCTCCACGCCTGCAGGGAGCAGGGGAGGATCCACAAACCTCCCTCTGCTCAGCACCCCTTTATTAATTGGCTCTTAATTAAGGGCAGAATGAGTTCACCCTTCTGTGAACCCACCCACCAGCTGTGCCCCACCTGGGCTCTCCAGCAGTGCTGCCCATCCAGGAGCACCTCACAGCACCCTGCTCTGATAAATCCTTTATTTTTAATCCCTGACACAGCACTGGGGTTCTCCAACCACTGAGCCTCTTCCCTGAGAGCATCCTTGAAGGAAACTCTCTGAGAGATGTGCTTATGGAGGTGCAGGGTGCGGCACCAGCTCCACCCTCCTTTCTTCACATGTCTGTGACAGGACAAAGATTTAGGGAGGCACCAGCAAGAAAACAGAGTGGAAACTCGCAGGACTTGGGGCCAAACCCTTCCAAACCCTTCCAAAATCAGCTTCATGCATCAAGCAACTGGTGGCAGGATGCTGAAGGCCACATGGTTGGCTGTGACACTGGTCCTAACCTGGCAAAGGTATCAGGGTCACAGCCCCTCGAACCACACGCTTGTCCTGGGTCATTCACAGCTTGACCAGACCCAAGGGCACTTTGCCCACGCTGTCACCCCCAAAAGAGTCACCACCAAACAGCAACAGGCTCCAAAACACAGCATCATCCCCTCCTGTTCCTCCTGGAGACCCCTTGGAGCAGGCAGAGCCCCCACGTCTCCATGTTCATCCTGCTGCCATTCATCCTGCACGGGCAGCAGGAATGGGACACCCGAGCCAGCAGCCCTGAGGGCAGGAGTGCCACTGGTGACAGCAGCCACCAGCCTCACCCACTGGATCCAGAGACTGGCACTCCCAACAGGGGACAGGACAGGTTGGTCCCCAAGGGACACTTTCCCAGTGGAGATGCTGGAGGGAAAAAGACTTCAGGAGCTTTGCCCCAGCATCCCACCACCCATGCTCAGCACGAGGCTGCCCCTCACCAAAATGACCCTGCCCAGGAGCCACCACAATTTGGGGTGCACTGACCCAGGGCTGGGATTTGGCTCCCCCCACCCCGCTGCGGAAAGGGGGCCAGGGCACACACACACACACACTGACCATTGCTCCGGCTGTCCCCGAGCTCCCCCTGCAAGCCCGGCCCTCCACAGCGAGCCTGAGGCCACCATCAGAGGGTGACACCGTGGTCCCACCAGCTCCTGTGCCCTTGGCCGGCCGGTCGCTGCCGTACCCCGAGGAGCTCCGGGCGGCGCTGCCGCTGAAGGAGGACGGGCTGCGGGATGCCGGCAGTCCCTGACCGTCTCCTCCCTCCTCGGCCCGAGACGATGGCAACCCTGAGCTTCTCCCCGCGCTGGGGTTTTCCAGCTGATCCACCATGGGGGACGGCGTGGACAGCTCGGACACGGTGCCCGGCTCTGCTGCGGAGGAGCACGTCCATGCGGCGCTGGAGCTGGGATCGTCGCTGCCTCCTCCTTTCCCCCAGGCATCCAGGGCGCTGCCGGCCTCCGGTTCCCTGCTGGGCGCTGCCTCCTCGCCGGACGCGGCGCTGGCCGGGGACAGGAGTCCCCCCGCCGCCGCCGCACGGCCATCGCTCCCGGTGCGCAGGGGCAGCAGCACGGCCCGGCAGCTGCCGCTCCTCTGCGGCTCGACCAGCCGGCTGACCGCCTTCTCGCAGTCCTTCTCGGCCGGGTTCTCCAGCAGGCGGGCGATGACGGTGGTGCCTTCCTCCCGGGGAGCTCCCGCCACACCCGGCCGCTGCGGCTCCAGCACCAGGCGCGCTGTCTGCACCTCCCCCTGGAAGCGCTCCTTCACCTGCACGATGATCCCGGGGTGCAGCGCCGCCGGATCGGGGTCCCCACCGCGGGGCCGGCTGCCGGAGGGCTCCTCTCCTCCTCCCTCCTGCCGAGGGGCTGCCTTCGACTTGGGCGCCTCCTCATCCTCGGCCACCTCCAGCGCCGGCGGCTCCTCCTGCGGGGCTGCCTCCGGCATCGCTCTCCTCTTCCCTCTCCGCCTCCGTTTGAAGCGGACCCTTTTTTTGGGAGACAGCGGCGCCTTCCCCACAGCTTTTTCCTTCTGCTCTTTAACGCAGCCCAGCGAATTCCCCATCTCCTCCCGCTCGGTGCCGGCAGGAACGCAGCTGAGCGAGTCGCCGGCTCCCGAATAAATCCCAAGCCGGGCTTCATCGGCTCGAACGCCCGGCGCGCAGCGTTCCGCCGACTGCCCCTTGTCGCTGTCCCCTCCCGCCAGCCCTGCCGCCACCGCCGCCGCTCCAGACAGCCATCTTACAGCCTGGGCGCTGCGAGAAGACAAATTCAAAGCATCTCACTGCAGTTCAGAAATCACTTGACCTAAAAGCAGAGGGAGCGGGGATTGGCTGCGGCGTCCTTCTCTCCAAATATGAGGTAATTGGAGCACGGCCCTTGCCAACACAAACAGGGAGCAGGAATCAGGCAGCGGAGCGAGGAGGGGAGTGGGAGAGGGTGGGGAAGACGGGGATAAAACACAAAACCTAAGGAAGGTTGGCAAAGGTAGAATAAAGGAAGGGGAGGGAGAGAAATGGGGGAAAAAAAATAAAAAGGGAAAAAGCAGGGAGGAGTCAGAGTGACTCTGCATGCTCGCCAGCCGGCTCCGCAGGGCTGCTCCTCTCCAGTTCGGGAGGTTTGCTCCTTAATTCTTAATTCCGGGAGCCCCAAAAAGCACAACTCGGGGGCCCACGCTGCTGCCGGGCTCACCCAGTTTGGGGCACAGAGGGGCAGCTCCAGGTGCCCTGGGGACCCGGCATCTCTCCAGGGAGCCGCGGTCGGAGGGTCCCGACAGGAACGGGAGCACGATGCTGCCCATCCCAGCCCGGTCCCAGCCCCGCCTCTCTCCTGTGGCTCCTGTGTCCGCCCAGGGCAGGGGTTGGAGGAGCACGGAGCATCCCAACTCTGCCTGCCAGCTCAGAGGGACCAGGGCAGGGGTAACACGCACCAAAGTGGGGGTGAGACAAAAACTGGGGACATAAAGATGGGGGAAGACTGAGCTCAGGCCCAGGAAGCAAGGAAACATTCCACGAGGAAACTCTCAAACGAGGAAACGCTCAACAGGGAGCAATCCAGAAGATGACTAAGGGAAATCAGCGACCACAACAAGAGCTGCCAGGGCACAGGGAAAAGCCCCCAGGGCACAGCGACACCGCCCTCATCATCCCCACACCAGAGCTGGCTGCTTCCTGAGCTCCACACCAGCACCATCCCACCCCAAACCTCTCCCGGGGCTCTCCCAGCCGCCTGCCCCCAGGCAGCAGCACTGGGACACGGGAGATTAAGAGGTTCACAATGGAGCTACAAGCCCAGAAAAAATCCCGTTAGTGCAGCGGGAGGAGGACACGCAGGCTCAACCAGCCCGGCTCCTGTGTCACCCGCCCTGGGTGGCACTGTCCCCTCCCAGCCAGGCACGGAGGGGACCCAGAACCTCCTGATGTCCCTCTCCTGCAAGAGAGGATGCACCAGGGCTGGGTGACCACAAGGACAAGATGCCACAGCCAGGGCCCCACCGGAGATGACGGTGACTCATCAGCAT
This sequence comes from Argya squamiceps, assembly GCA_037834095.1. Taxonomy (NCBI): domain Eukaryota; kingdom Metazoa; phylum Chordata; class Aves; order Passeriformes; family Leiothrichidae; genus Argya; species Argya squamiceps. The sequence continues at coordinate 5,311,346 of JBBMKD010000079.1, read as the reverse complement.
CCAGAGCCTGCTGGACCCCGGCTGATTCCCAGGGCCAAAGCCTGGGAAGAGCCTCGTCAGCAGCCTCACACCCAGCTCAGCCCCATGCTCCCCACAAAGCCTCTCCCTGAGGCACTGCCCATCCTCCAAAAATCACAATCTTCCAGTTCAATCTTCCTTAAGAGCCTCAAAGGCAGTGCTGGTCCTGTCTGGAAGATGCCAGCAGGGATAAGGCAGGGAGCTGGGATGCAGCAGATCCCTCAGAGCTGATGCCACACAACCAACGAGCTGCTGACAGCAGCACTGCCCAGCAAACCTCAAATGCCAACTCACTGATGGCCACACATCATCCCTCTGAAGCCATCAGAGCTACAGTTGGATAATTTGAAGCTATGAAAGACCCAAAACTCGCTTTTCCAAAAGCATCTCTAGCACACAATTGCTGGAGACAGTCCCAGGTCAGGGAGCTTCTCCCATCCCTGTGCTGTCACCCAGCTGACACATTCCATCCCAGTGAAAAGTTCTGTGGCTGCAGAGGCCACCCAAAGGGCCAGGAGTGCCTTGGGATAACAGCCCGTGGCCCCTTCCAAATTTGCTCTTCTCCAGAGACTCCAGCTGAGCAAACAGCCACAGCTAACAACCAACCCCCAGAGACCACGGCACACAACCTGTCATTAATGATTTCGTTATGCAAATGAAATTTGGATACTGCTGTTCACCCAAACGTGGTCTCCATGACACTGCCATGAACCTCCAGACCCATCCATGTGCTGACATCACCATGGGCAATGCAGAAAACACTGGAAAATGCAGATTCCACTGCCCCGGAGACATGACACACTCCTGACGCCTGCCCTGCATCCCTTGGCAAAAAAATTCCATGTCCTACCTGGAAGTGGAGGATGATGGTCCAGATGAGCCCCAGGGTGAGCTTGGGGTTGCCATCTGTGATGTCATCATTGCGGATATTCACCAGTTTCACCTGGGATAAAAAGCAAACAGGGTTAAAGTTTCCCATCAGCCTCACCTGGAGAGCAGAGGGGACACATCCCTGTCCCCAAGGCCACCCTGGTGAGGAGCAGGCACACAGGAAGATCTCAGTGCTTCCCAGAGAGGCAGAGATGTCACCTCATCTCCTGGCTCGGGGAGGATTTTTCCATGTTTCCAGCACTCTCCATCCAGAAGTGCTTTCCCAGCACTTAATGGCTTTACTTCAGCTCACAGAGCAGCATCCCTGAAGCCCTGAGCACTGGTGCATAATTGAGCAGCTACAGACCACAGGGAGAGGGGAAAAAGGGGATGACCAAGCTTTAACTCCAGCCTGGGCTCTAAAACAAGCTCTAATGAAGGCAGGAACACCCTCACTCCTCCCCTGGGGGAGTCCCCTCTCCCCAGCACTCCAGGGGACCCCAGGGACCATTCCCTGGCAGGAGAGTCTGGGGTGAGACATCCCAGCAAGGCCACCACACTTCAAAGGAAAGAACTGTTTCATCCAAGTGGAGAAACAAGTTCCCCAGAGCCCTTGGCAACATGTCTCTATCAAGGAACTGAGGAGGAGGAGGAGGGGGGCTGGAAGCAGCTCACCCTCTCTAGAGTAGGGAATGTGCTCAAATTTATTCCGTGCCCTCAGGCCAGCAGAGAGGGAGAGAAGTCTCTGCTTCAGCATGAACTGGTACCATTTATCATCATCATCATCATCACCTTGGCATATCTGGGAGCATCACAGTGGGGAGAACCTGACCCAACAGGCAGAACAGGATACCCAGCCCCCCTGGGGCTGTGGGGGTTCATCTAGAGAGCCAACAAGTTTTGGGATGTATCCCATTGCCCTGGGCAGCATCTGCCCAGAGCTGTGGAGCTCAGCTGGTCTCTGCCAGCTGCACAGGCACTGAGGGGCCAGCAGCTCCCAAAAGCCTGTCCTCCAAAAAACTGAGGGATAATAAATCCATATCCAGAGGGGTGATGCCACACAGAGGCACCCCGAGGTGAAGGCTGCATGGGCTGGGCAGAACCAGCTGCCACATCTCCCCAAAAGTTGGTGGGAAGACACCTATCCCCACAGCCAGGACCTGCCAGGGAGCCCCAGGGGAGGCTTTTGGGGTGCAGAAGTGACATTTGCCAACCCCTCCTCAGAGCTGGAGGTCAGGACCCTTTTTCACAGTGGTTTTTGTGTGCAGGGCTGGTTTTCCAGAGGCACAACACCCAGAGGGAAAAGCACCCCTGAAAGCCACCCTCAATCAGCACCACAGAGACGGGCACGCCCCAGTGCAGGCTGACGCTGCTCCTCTACTCCCTCCAAAGCCTCAGACAAAGAGAAAGACTCCACAAACCACCCAGCTCTGCTGGATGAGCTTTTATCAGCCCTTACCTGTCGCTGCTTCAGGAAATCCAGGGCAATCTGCACGTTCTGCAGGCGGTGGAAGCGCATCCTCCCCTTCTCACGCGGCTGCAAGAGACAGGCAGCAGTTTTAGGTCAGGCTGCTGGGGCTGGGCTGGGCTTGGCAGCACCCCAACATGCACAGTGAACCCCCCTGGGAGCTGTCAGCGTGCTGCTGTGACCCCCCCTGTGCCCCCACACGTCCTGCTCTGCCTTTTTCTGGAGTAAATAAGGTTATTGCTATGCACAGTCCTGCTGGAAGAAGGTTAAAATGCCCTGCTGGGAAGACCCTGAGATCCACAGTCTGTGTCCAGGCCTGGCTCAGCCTCTGAGATCCCAGGGCAGGAGCTTGGCCAGCTCATGGACAGCCAGACAAGCTGGGAAGAGGGCTCAGCAAAAAGATGGACTCAAACAGGTACAGAATCTAATTTATCCAAGAGGAAGCAGAGGCAGGACAGGGAGACTCAGGCAGGTCCCCACTGATGGCAGAGGAATCCTGACCTCAGCACCAGCCCCTCCAGCTCTTCCCCTACATGGCAGGGGCTGCTGCTCCAGGTACCTCTGAATCCCTTGGGAGAGGGCACATGAGACACCCTGGGCCTTGCCCATTGCTGCTGAAGTTGAGGGATTTCCAGAGGTTTCCATCAGCTGAGCCACGGCCAGGGAAAGGGGATGGGAGGCTTTGAATCAGCAGGAGCGGGAGGAGTGACACCCAAAACCAAATCCCAGCCTCAACATGAGGAATCACCTGGAGCTTTGGGTTGGAAAGGACCTTAAAGGCCATCTAATTCCAGCCATGGTGGGGGGACACACCCCACAACCATGTTTTGAACTGTTGGGAGACCCCAAGTGCTCCGAGTCACCTTCCTTTTCCAGCCTGAAGGGAAGAGCTGTCCCAGTGAGGGAAGAGCTGTCTTTCCAAGGGGAAAATCTGTCCCTGCCAAGGGGAAATCTGTCCCTGCCAGGGGGAAAAATCTGTCCCTGCCAGGGGGAAAAATCTGTCCCTGCCAGGGGGAACATCTCCAGGGCTGCAGGGGACCACTGGGAAGGTGACCCAGCTCCTCCTGCATCGCTCCAGGGAGGTGACACCGCACAAGGGCATCGTCACCCCCCTGAGAAGAGGGGATGAAAAACACATCTGGGCACATTTTGGGGTCTGACCCTCACGTGGGGCTGTGCTGTGCTCACTCCCATCCCCACTCCCATGCAGGATCCCAGGAGGTGCCTGTGCCCAGAGCCTGTCCATGCAGTGCCAGGTGTGCAGCCCTCAGAGTGGCCTCCAGCAGCGTGCAGGACCCATCCCTGTCCCCTCCCACCCCGTGGAGGGGACACATGCTGTCACACCGGGTGGGTGGCGTGCCCTGCCTGCAGCCTGACCCCACAGTGCACACACAGATAATCCAAACCCAGGGAACACAGCCCTGCTCCAGCACAGCACCCACAGGGTGGGTTTTATCCCAAACTCCTCAGGTAGGACAGCGCTGGGATGGCACTGCATTATCTGGTGGCACTGCCAAGGGACATGCTGCAGCCCAGGGGGGGCAGGCTCGACCTACTTCTTCATCATCATCATCTTCCTCCTCCTCGCTGCTCGCACGGCACCAGGCTGGTGCTGTCACCAGGCGAAGGCTCCGCTGAGCTGGCGGCTCTACGGGCTAAGGAGGGCGGGAGGGACGGTGGCAGGAGGGGTGGCACGGCAGGGACACAGGATGGAAACCAAAAATGTGACACCCAGGCACGAGGAGAAACAAAATAAACAAGACAGCAACAAGCACGGGGTGAAAGGTGGCTGGGTCTCCTGGAATTTCCTCCTGGTTTTGGAAGCTGAGGAGCAGGAAGCTGTCTGGATCACGAGTAGAGTGAATCCAAGTTTTCAGCCCCCACAAAAACCGATTTTGGCGTCTCCGGAGGGTACGGAGGGACGTAGGAGATCTTTGCCCAGATCCTATTTTTGGGGGAAACTAAAATAATTCCTGCTGTGCTACGGCAATGGGGATCTTCCCAGAGCTGAGGGAATGTGTCAGTCAGAGAGGGAAGAGGAGGAGGAGGAGGAAGGAGGGGGAACTCTACGATGCTCCAGGCGCAGGGAGAGGTTTGCACCAATGACTGCTACAAACCCAGGAGCTGAGCGTGAGGCAGGAGTGTCACATCTGAGATAAACTACTGGGCACGCTGCCACAGAAGCAGCTTTTGATTAAATTCTGCTGTTATCCATGATTTTATACATGGAGCCACATCTGGGAGGTGAAGGTGTGTAAAACTTGGCAAGAAGAGGGCTTTACCCAAGGCACCTTAATCAGGTGAGAGACCAGCCTGGGGAACGGGGGTTTAGAATAAAAATAAATAAATAAAAATACAATGAAAAGTATAATAGTAAATAATAATATTCCTAATAATAAAAGAAACAATGACAGACATTTGAAACTGAAACCATGGTGTGAGAAAAGACAGGCGAAGGGGAGCAGAGGGAGAGGATGAAAGGAGTTTAGGGGGACTCCAGAATCCCTGCCCAGCCCTGGGGACTCACCAGCTTCACTCCCGACAGCACTTCCAGGAGGGAGATGAGGTTGTGGCCATCTCTCAGGTCTTCATAGAGGTCATTGATGTGCTTGCGCACCTGGGGAGGGGAAAAGCCACCAGTGATGCCAAAATTATCACCAGGGAAAGCAGCCTCCCCTTTCCCAAAGGGCCTGGCAGAAGCTGCTGCCAATTTCCCACACAAAATCCAACCGTGGCACCATCTGTACTCCAGGTTAACCCCGGGATGCTGCAGGAAGGGCAGCCCCGGCTGAATTTAAATATTCTCACATTCCTCACAGCATCTCCCAAAACACAGCTCCCACCTGGCAGCAGAGCAGCTTTCCATGGGCACCATGTGCTGCCTTTCTTCCCCAAACACCCAGATTTTGTCCTGGGCTTTTACCCACTTGGGAATCCCCGGATGTTTTCCCCCAGCAGCCTCAAGATTTTTCTCTGTTTTTCCCCTCCTCTGTAAGGTTTAGGAAGCAGCCAAAAGCTTGGCTCAGAGCTTTGCAAAGCTGGCAGGAAAACACAGCTGGGACACCTAGTGCTCAAACCACTTTTTTTCCTCCTTTATTTTATTTTTTTTTTTTTTTTGGCAAATGGAGGATTAATTAAAACCCACCCAGCATTTACCAAGAAAGCAGAAGGCACCTCGTGGTGCCACGTTAATCCTGCTTAACAAACTTGGGATTTTGTCTCCACCCCAGAGCATCTTTCAAAGGACAAAAATGCTCCTTTTTCCTGGCAAGGGGGCGTGAGGGGGGAGTCAGGATCCCCTCCTTTCCCCCAGGATGCTCAAGCCTCATGTTAAGCAAGGATCAGGTGCCCAGGAAGGAAAGGTAATAAAAGGACTCTGTGGTGATGCTACAGTGCCCTCCAAAGGCTCCAGCACATTTCCAGCACACCCTGCTCTGCTCTGACTCATATGAACACTCAAAACAAACAGTCCTGGCATAAAAAAAAAATTAAAACCCTTAAAAAGTCATTTATCTGCCAGCCCTGAGCTGCAACAGACAGAGAGAGAGTCATTTCAGTGGCTTTATAACAAAATCCGTGACTCTTACCTTCATCAAGTGTTTATTGACCCATTTAGTGAAGGTTTTCTTTTGGACTCTGTCCCGTTCATCTGTCAAAAGGAGACAAAGGCAGCTCTTGGTCAGTGGTTCTCATGCAGAAACTCAAACGACTTTGAAAATGACGGGAAGAGACAGAGGGATCGCCGGCGGTGCCAGCACGGATCCCGGGAACAGAGGCAGCTTATTCCGGGAATGGTGCGGGATGGGGCCGTTCACGCGGCTCCAGCATGCCCCCCGGGCAGGGAAATGCGAGTCGGAACAAAATACACCGAGTTTTTTTGTGGTGAGAATAACGATTTTTAACGAAAGCAGCGTGGATGACTGGGATGGGTGAAACCGGCAGCATTGATTGAACCCCCGGAATTCATCCCCTCTGGGCCTCCCCACCTCCCCCGGAGGCAGCACAGGGAGGGAAAGGGGGGTTTGACCAATTTTAGGAGGGTGTCCCCCTCCCGTGCCCACTCCTGGAAGGCTTTAGGGTGTTACATAAACCCCCCAGATGTCCTGTAACAGGTCCTGGCCGGGCACTGCCAGAGCGTGCAATTAGCAGCTTATTCTGCCACTGTATTTTTGGTTCATTGGATTGTCAGGATTTAATGTTTATTTCTGTCCCACAGCTCAGCCCTGGGAGCTCTGAGTGCTGCTGGGATGGGGTGACAGTGTGGGTGCCAGCCTCAGAGGGTCCCAGTCCCCAGGGGTGGCAGGGATGGGACATTTGTGGTGACACCAAGCAGCGTTGGGGGAGCTCTAGACAGGCTTTTGGCTCCATGAAAAATAATATCAGAGGAAAAACACAGGCAAACAGGCGAAAGGAGATGGTCCCACAGGGCAAAGGGGGACCCACTCAGCTTCCCTGGCAGCAGGATGTGTGTCCAGAAGGATTTAACATCATCTCCTGGAGCACAGAGAGATCTCCAGCACCACCCATGGCACACAGCCCCGAGCACTGCATCTCCAGCCCAGAGGACCCCATGGATATTTCAGGAAAGGACGAGCCCTGCTCACACAAAACACATCTCTGACAGCAGGGTCTACCAGGCAGCAGCACCCCGTGCTTTGGTTTTAAGTCAAAAATCGAGAAAAAGGAGGAAACCAGCATCTCTCAGGCCAAACTCCCCAGGACAGCCCCAGATCCCCCTCCTGGGATGGGAGGTCACTGCAGAGCCCCAGGGACCCTCGGCAAAACCTCCTGATGTCTCCATCCACGCAGATTGAAAAGCACCACCCAACCTTCTTCCTCTTCCTCACCCACCCCGCGGCTTCCCCCTCTGAAAGCACCGCAAACACGTGGCACAGAGTGACACAAGCGTCACCTCCCCGTGTCCCACTCCGTCCCCAGGCCACGGCACGGAACCAGGTGCCAAAAACCATCCGTAGGCTGAGCCACATCCACCCTCACTTCCCGTCCCACCAGGCTCCAGCCTTGGCACGACTTTCCAGGAGCTGCTGCCTGGCACTGCCGGCCATAGGGAGCTGCGTCACTCCCACGTGTTTTTCGGGATTTTTCCTTCACCAGACCCCTCCAGAGCCGCAGTGTCGGGTCCCTTCCCAACTCTGGTGTCCATCCGGGATGGATAAAGCCCCTGGGCAGTGGGTACTAACCGATGCAGCACATCCGGCACACCAGGCAGGCGCTGAGCCGCCTCTTGTCCCCGGAGAGAAGCCGCCTCTCCATCGCCCCAGCCCGGGATGGCGAGCGCTGGGTCCCGGGAAAAGCGGCAGCACCTGGGGAAGGGTCTTCTGGCGGCACCACCCGCTCCCCGGAGGGTGTGGACGGATGAGTTCTGGGCCACAGCTCCTCCCACAGAGCCACTTCCTACCCCCGGTGCCCCCGGCGCGGGCAGCGGCCGTTCCTCCTCCGCGGCATCGCCACCGACCTCTCACCGCCACGCCCGTTCCCGGCTGCTCCCGGGCTCTGCAAAATCCTCACAGCTTGGAAAAACTCCCTGCAGCGAAGGGCAGAGCCGCTGCTCCCTCCGGCACGTGGGGAAGAAGCGCGGTGCGGTTCCCGCAGCCCAAAGCCCGGCGCGATCGGCATGCGGGCACAGGCTCGTCCCGCAGAGCCGGGCACTGCCCGCCGGCCCCGGCTCTTGGCTTGTTTTTCCTCGTCTTGTTTTCCAGTTAATTGCACCAGGGACAGGAGGGACAATGCCGGGCTGTTCTCGGCTCTCCCGCCTGGCCGCCCGCGGCTTCTGCCCAAATCATGTCCCGGGTGCGGAGCGCTGGAGCCCCGCTTGGCACGCGGGGAGATAACGGGGGCCGCCTTATCACCGCCTCTCTTCCTCTTCTTCTAAATATAATCCCCCTGCAGCCCTTCTGCCGGCTGCTGGCCCGGCCTGGAGGGAGAGAGGAGCCGGGATGATGCCTCGGGAAGGTGGGAGAGCGTCCCCGAGCATCGCACGGAGCACGGGAGGACAGAGGGATGGATGTCACCGGGTCCCACACGGACAGTCGGCAGCCAGGCACCTCCAGCGCGACATCCCAGGGATGCCCACAGCCCAGAGGCTCCTCCGCGAGATCCCTCTTCCCATATCCCGCAGATATTGGGGGGTTTTCCTCTGTTTTTTTTTTTTGCCCTGACTCACCTCCTTTGGGTGGTTCCCGGGCTCTAATGAGATTAAACCTCCCCAGCCCGGACCCACGCTATCAGCTGAGCTAATAATAATGCTGGTTACTGCTTACTAACAATATTAAGGCATTGCAAGCTTATCTCTGCCAAGCTAATCTTTTCCAGAGTAACTGTGACAAAGAACTTGTTGCAATCCCCCCCGATGCTCGTCCTCTCCCTGGTCTAGCAGAGGTTTGCTGGCCACAGCCACCAAAAACCGTCTTGTCACCAGCCGGGGACAGTCAGCAGAGGCACGGCAGGCAGGTAGGGCAGGGCCAGAGGGAAGATTAAGGAGGAAAGGAAAATCTGTCCCACTCCAAAGACAAGCTAGTGGCAGGAGAAGGGACTGCAGAGCCTCAGGTCCCTCGCACACAGGGCATGCAGCAAAGGTCGGTGGCAGTGACACAGGGAACACCCCCAGCAAACACAGACCACGAGCCTCTGCAGGACCACACGCGGTTTAATTCCTTCCCGACGTTGCTCATCAGAGCTCAGCTCACAGCATCCCCAAAAATGGGGATCCCAAAGGAACGGGGCACTGTGGCACAAATCCCCCACAGGGGCACAAGAGGAAGGTGAGGCTTGGAAGTTTTTCTGCTGCTATTGAAGTCACCTAGTGAAAGCAAACAGGGAAAACCATCCTGCCCCACAGCTGCTTTCCAGCACTCCAAAACCAGAAAAACTCCCATCCCGCTGGACCTCAGCATCCCCAGGCACTTTCCATCATCACAGGGATGGCTCCCACAGGTGCTGGGTGCCAGAGAACCCCCCCAGCACCACCACAACACCCTGCACAGACAATTCCCTCCCCGTTTGCCTGAGGCAGCCTCTGTCCTGGCAGCCTGCCTGTCCCCAGCAGCTCCCAACACGTCTGGCCAGGAGCTGCTGCTCCCCCCTGGATCTCTCCTCCATCATCACTGGCCTTGCCTGCTGTCACACTCCATCCCTGTGTGCCTCCTCCTGCCCCAGGCTGCTGCCAGAGCCCAGCCCCAGCCCCAGGAATCAGCAGGATAAAAGGTCCCTGGCCAGGCAACATCCCTAATCCCAACCCTGGCTTGGCACCCTCCATCCCACCGACACCCAGGGCTCCCTGGGATGGCCTGTTGCCATCCTTGGGAGGGAACCAGGGGGTTTCATGCTACCCACCAGGTCCTGGAATAAAGTTAGGAGGTGGCTCCCAAACTTTCTCCTGCTGTTAAATCCAAATAAACACAGGAGACATCAGACAGGGCATTGCACTGGATGATCTCACAGAGATTTTGAGGATATTTCCAAACCCACACTCAGTGTGAAAGTGGGATTAAACAAGATCCAAACAAGGGGTAAAGGAGGGGTTGGTTACTTTAAAAAAAAAGCCAAAAGTCCAAATTTTTAAGCAATGAAACCCAAGGTTTTCCCTTCAAGGCAAGCAAAGAATGAGAATGCACAGGGGGCTTTTTGAACCCGGCACTTTTGAGAGGGGGGGATATGCAAAAAAAAAATCTGGCTGGCTGAGGAGCACAAGGTATTTCAAACATGCTGGCTGCCAACTTGAGAGCTGACATAATCCATCATGACAACAGAGCCAACAGGGCAGGATTTACAGAGCCTTTCACCCAGGGAGAGGAAACGGAGCCTGATTCAGCCTGGAAGAATGCACAAAGAGATACCTGCGGTGGAAAAGGATCCAACACCCGGATATTTAATGAGGGAGACACCTGAGATGTGGTGATGCAAAGGAGAGCAGGGCAGATGCTCAGCAGAGCTGGGTGAGCGTCACAGAGCAAAAAACCTGCTGCAAAACGATCCTGGTCTTCCAGGATTGGGCTTTACCTGCCCTTTTCTGGGAAAAAGTGATTAAAGAAAACAGGTTTTGAATATACTTGCTGCTTGCAACACTAACTCAAGGATTTTTTAAAAAAGGGGTGGATTTGGAGGGGAAAACATCCCTCCAAACAGGATGAAGCAGCAGGTCAGCATGGGGAAGAGATAGTCTAGTGGGGAAGCATCCAAGAGGTCCCCAAATGGAACCAAGAACATCACTGGACAACACTGCCCAGCCACAGATAATTAATTAAGATTAAATAAGTGGGCAGGTCGGCAGGAGGAATTGCAGCAAGGCTGGGTTCAGTGGGTGACAGGGTGCATTCTGCACGATGTGTTTGTGCAATTCCCTCTCAGCCTCCCTCTCCCAGCAGTTCAGAGGGAGAAAAGGAAGGAGTGTATCCCAAACAGCAGGGAAAAGCCTGCCCGCGCTGCCCGGCTGCTCAGTCCCGCCCCTTTGCATGGAAAAAAGGGAAAGAAAAGAGGGAATCGGTCATGGACGCGGGGAAAGGGCCCCATGCGGAGGCACAGGCGAGAACAAGCACGGCTGGAAAGAAAGAACGAGGAATCAAAACAAACAAATCCCAGGGGGAAGAGGTCGGGGACGGAGCAGGAGTTACCAAGACCTCAGACGGGGCCTGGAGCTATCCCACACCCCTGTAATGAATCCTTGCCCTCCTTGGGCAGTCATGTGCGAGCCCTATTTTGGGAAACTGAGGCAGGGTCAGCCCCAGCTGCTCGGCGAGGCTGTGCCAGCTCCGGGAGAATCTCCCAGGGCCGTGTCTCGCCGGTGCCGGGGGCTGACAGAGCTCCCAGGGGTGGGAGCGACGGGGGCAGAACCCCAGCCACGTGTTGTGGGATTGTGCCAGACAAAAAGCAGCCTCAACCCCTCCTCATCCCACTCGCCCCCAGCCCTGAATAAGCCAGGAATGGGCGGTGAGGCCAAATTTAGGCACTCAAACCTCTGCCTCCCCCTCCTCATATGGGCACAGAGCCCACTGAGGGTTCCCCATTGCCGTGTCCTCCTCCCTCCTCCCCACAGCCACGTCTGTCCTTGTCCCTGCTGGTGCTACCACGGCTGCTGGGGAGGGAAAACAATCCATGCCCTGGTCATGCCGGCCATTTTAACACTCCCTGCCCCCCCGGAACACCCCTACCTTCCCTGCTCCGGCTCCTCCAGTACAGGACGCCGGCGATGCCCAGGACGTGGCTCAGGACAAAGGCAGCGGGTGGCAGATAGGAGCTCTCCGAAAGAGGCATCGCTTCCTATTCCCGGCCCGTTATCCCAAGCCTGCCTCCGGCTTTCTTTTTCTCCTGCATCGCCGAGGGAGGGTGAGGGGATGGGGGCTGAGCCGCTGGTTGGAGAAACTTCCAAAACTTCCTGCCTTGCGCCTCTCTGCCTGCAGCTGGCTGTGTCCTGCGGCGTCCCCGGAGCTGGCACGGCTTGGGACAGCCAGCGCCGCTGGGACTGGGAGATTTGGGAGCTCCAAGAGGGGGCGGGTAAAGGGAGAAAAGCGAGCGTCAGGCCGCCTCGAACATCTTTTTCCTCCGAGTTCTCGCGGCCAAACTTCGTCGTGGTCCCCCCCCCCCCTCCTCCTTCCCTTCCCCGCTTGGTTGGGGAGGAGACGTCATCTCCTCAATATCCATTCCCAGCCCCGCTGGAAAGGAGCCGCAAGCCGAGGGGATATCGGCGGCGGCAGCTGCCGCGGGGGCATCGCCGTCCTCACGGGGGGCTTGGGAAGGGCACAAAACCTCAGCTCCCCCCGATGGGTGACAGTCAGCAGCGTCCCCTGCCAGCAGACAGCCAGGGATGCCAAACGCAGCCGGGATCGAGGGGGAGCGGCTGGGACATGGAGGCGGCACTTCCAGGGGCTCCCGGGCTGCTTGGGCCGGAGCCAGCAGTGTCTGCTCGCAGCAAACTCTGCCCAGCAGGCGGGTGAAAGCAACGGAAACAAAATTCGGGTTTCTGGGAGTTGAGGACCATAAGCACATCCCCATCACCCTCCCTGAATGCTGTGAATAATGTAAGAACACTCCCCCCCCATGAGGAAACACCCCAAAAGATGCTCTAACAGCAGAGGTTTGTGCAATTCCCGTGGCTGGGTGTCCCGCTTGCCCTCAGCATCACTGAATTTGCAGCCCAGACCCATTTACTGAGGGTTTGCACCGTGTTGGGCGTTACTCAGAGTTTCACTTCTTTTCGGAAATGCTTCCGCTGCCGGCGGTACCAGGAACAGCAAACCCAGGGAAACCGAGAGCAGCCGGTGCCTGCCCGGCCGTTGTAACCACAAGTAAACGGGCTGAGGAGGCTCCCACAAAGCCTGGATTGATCTCACAGCCCCTCACGTCCCCCCCCTTGCCAGCTCCAGAGGGAGAAACTGGCTCTTGGATGGAGGTAGGGAATTAAAGGCTCATTTTTCGCCGTTCCCTTTCTCCCAAGGGCTCAGACAAGAGTAGGTTGTTCTGCCGGGGGCTCAGGGGAGTTGTTAAGGTGAGGCTGGTACAGAGCAGACCTGCAGAGTATCAGCCTGGCTTAGGGTTTACTGGTGGGAGAGCCAGGAATGCCAGCTCAGGATTTACTGACCAGGAGATGCAGCTCATGTGGGGCCATCCCATGCCATCCCACAACTCCTGCTCCACATTTGGGAAACCCCACGAGGTCCAGGGTTTCATCCAAACAGAGATTTATATTATATTAATAACCCTGAGCAGCTCCCCAAACCAAACAGCCACCAGCTAGTCAGGCACACAAAGAAAACCATCTCAAGCAAAACCTGACAGACCCAAACATTCCCTGAAACATCCCAAAACCTGGCACAGTTTGCCTGGAGAAGTCGTGGCTGCCCCTGGATCCTTGGAAGTGTCCTAGGCCAGGTTGGACAGGGCTTGGAGCACCCTGGGATGGTGGAAAGTGTCCCAGCCCATGGCAGGGGGGATGGAATGAGATGATCTTTAAGGTTCCTTCCACCCAACCATTCCATGATCCTAAAATTGCATTGTCCCCTGGGGTTCCTGCAACCCCCACATCTTTTGGGACAACAAGATGGTGACAAAAAATACAGAATTACCCCGGGGCTCGGCGCTGTTGCAATATATTCTCCAGAGCTCCATCCCTGCCTGGATGAAAAATATCCTGGCATAGTTTTCCTCCAAAGACGTCTGCTTTTTGTTAAAGCTGCAGGAGGAATGACCCACCACGAGGCAAGCACGAGGCCACCATAAATGGGCCCGTGGTCCAACCTGAGAGGGGCAGAGAGCCTCCAGAAGAGTGCTGGTGACGTGATGGAGCTGGGATGTGCCAGTGGAAAAGGGTCCAGGAAGCAGGAGCTGGTTTCCCACATCCCCTCACCCCAGCTCTAACCACGGGGGCTCAGCTGCTCTTGGGCTTCCCGGGTGTTTCCTGCACAGAGGGGATGATAAAATGCACTGAGTGCTGCCAGCTGCTCCAGCTGGAGAAGGCTTTGAGTGAAAGAAGTTCTTAAAATATATATAATTGTGTGTAAATACATGTTTTTTTTCTTTTTATACATATAAATATAATTTCATGGAATTGGAGAATGCCCTGACTTGGAAAAGACCCACAAGGATCACCAAGCCCAGCTTTTGAATATATTTATATAAATGTATATTTATATCAATACATCCCTCTGCTGCATCAGGACACTCTGGGGATTCTTGTGATCCCAAACTCATCCAGCTCAGTTTAACACCATCACCCCACTTCCCTTTCCCCACTGCAGGAAGCTGATAGGGCAGGAAGGGGGTGGCTGATCCGGGGCGTCAGGAGCCAACGTTGAGTTTCGGGGTGACTCTGCTGGGCCCAGGGGACCACCCAGCCCCGGATGCAGCCAACAACCCCCCCCTCCCTGCCATGGAAACCACCCTGAGCACCCAAAACACAAACAGCTCATTTTTAGTTGCTTGCAAGACGGCTTTGCCCGGAAAGGAAAGGGGTGGGGAGAGGACACATCTCCCGCCCGCGCAGGAATTTGGGGAGTGGAGAGGCCCTGCCCTCCTACGGGGGGGGTCCCCACCTTGCAGGGCACCTCCTTTTTTCACAGGGGGTGCCCTGGGCAGCATTTTACATCACCCAGAACGGTGAGACCCCAGCACTACACCCCACCTGACTTTAGGGTACCCCATGGGGCAGCCTGGGGGGGACACAGATGCTGGACCCCCCTCGCTCCAGCCACGCTCCCAACCCGGAGCTGAGTCATGCCAAGCTTTGGGTGTCCTGGGCTGTTCCTCCCCCCTCCATGTGCCTGCTCAGTGAGTAATGCTCAGGCGACAGAGATCAGCTCCCTGCTCAGCTCCCGGCTCCGGCATCTCCTTATATGACCGGAGAAGCTGCTGGGCAGAGTCACACGGGAGCCAGGCACAGCCCCCGTGTCCCTGCTGCCACTCAGGGCATGGAGGCACCCTGGCACGGGTGTGGGCAAAGCCACCGGGGTGCTCCTTCATCCCCTGGGTGCTGCAGCCTCGCAGAAAGCAGCAAAAAGTCCGGTGAGCTCCGGGCAGGGCCGTGTGTCCCAGCCCTGGGAGGTGGCAGCCAGGTGGCACTGTGGAAACGCTGGAGTGGGCATTGCTGTGGACAGAGGCAGAGCCGGCACATGGCAGCACGGAGCCGGGGTGAAGCATGGTTCTGGGGCTCTGCTGCACCCCACCGTGCCCGGGTGGGCACCCAGTGCCCCCCAGCCAAGCCCCTCCATTGCCTGCAGCAGGAAAAACTGGACGTGGGAGCAGCTGGGAGTGCCCTGGAGGGCTTCTCTGCCCCAAAGGGTCATCAGGGTCACCCCACCCTGCCCACAAGGTACCCCAGTTCTCACAGCAGCTAAAGGGCCTGCCCAGCAGCAGTGCTGAGCACGCACAAACTCGTGACTGCAGGCCAGGAGCCAGGTTTCCTGCTGTGCTTCCTCAGCGAAGCTTTCCCCCTTTCTGTTGTTTTTTCCTCCTTTCTGGGAGCTTTAGGAGCAAATCTCAGTGGCTTATGGCAATGGCTGAAAATCCACAAGGAGGGGAAGGAGAGTCCAGGTTTTGGATCAGGAATGTTCCTGGTAAATCAAAGACAGCATCACCCAGGGGCAGGCTGTGCTCTGGAGTGGGTCAAGGAGTCTGTCTGGGCTTCCACAGGGGCTGGATGGGGGCACAGGGCTGGAACAAACACCGTTCCTATTCCTTAGCCAAGGGATGGAGCACATGCCCCGCTCCAGCGCTCAGCTGAGATCATTCCCCCTCCCTTACAGCATCACACCCTCCTGGCAAACCACAGCAAAGGCAGCTGCGGACAGACAGACAGACAGACAGCTCAGCAAGACCCATCCCTGGCTGCCGAGCACTCCCGCACGTGCCGGGGCACCCCGTTCTGCCGGCAAGCACGGGCACGGCCCCGCCGGGGTGCGGAGCCTCGCTCCACCCTGCCCGCGGTGCCAGCAGCCTTGGCAAAGGAAAGCCAGAACAAAGATGACGTTTCTTCTGATCCAGGCTATTAAAAACAAGGTGGAAACGAGGCAGGTCACAGCTCCCGACGCTGCCCAGCTCCTCGGCTCCAGCTCCCAAGTCTCCCCTCCTGCTGCTGGTGAATCACCCGCCCGAGCGTGTGTGGGCACAGCCGGTGAGCCCTCGGCAGGCGGCTGCTGGCACAGCGGGCACATTCCCCACGTTCAACATTTCCTTCTGGCTTTCATCATCCCCATGTGGCCGCATTCCTGATGGGAGGGACAGGGAGAAGCCCGCGGGGGTCCTGTGCCGGCCCCACTGGGCATCATCACCCAACTCTGGCGCTGCAAAAATTGGGGTTGTGGAAACTCCCAGACAGCAGAGCTCCTGTGGCCCTGGAAAGTCAACACCCTAAACATAGGGGTTTGTGCAAATAGGGATTTTGGCTCTGATTATCCCTCAATTGCTCCTTATTTGCACGGGAATAGTGTGAGCTTGAGCTGGGCCTCATCTGGATTAACCAGAGCAGCTCCATCCTACCCAGTGCTGGGGGGGTTTTATGCACCAGCCCCCCCAGCCTGCACCGTAAGAGCAGCATAAATCAATATTTGCCTGCAAAGCTCTCACAGAGCAGCTTCCAAAGGTCAGCAAAACGAGGGGAGAGGGAAGGGGCTGGGAGGGAACCTCAGAACCCCCCCCGGGCGCCACCAGAGGTAAAATCGGAACTGAGCAAAAGGAACCTCCAGTGATAAGAATGGAGATGTTCCTTTTTCCAGCAGACGTCTGGGCACCAAAATTAGATTAATATCTTTAAAAAAAGACCAGACTTCCCTTCCCACAGCAGGGCTGACAGTGCTGCATCAGAGGAGGACGTGGGAAAGCACCCCTGGACCACCTTGCTGTGGGAGGGATACAGAGGTGGAGGGCAGGGATAAGAAGGTTTGAGACAAGGCTGGAAGCAAACGTCATTCCTGTGGCTTCCATCCTGCAAAGGCAAACAGCTGAGCTGGACGGCCACCTGCTCATGACTTAATCATTCCCCAGCAGCATGAACTCCTGCTGCCAGGCTGGAGGGCAAATCCCCTGTACAGCAGCAGTTATGGGGTCTATGGGAATGTGACATCCCAACAGGGGCCATCCAAAGGGACCAACTCCAGTGAGATGGACAGAGCCAAAAGGAGAACCCAGGGCCTTAAGAATCTCAAAAATAACTCAGGAGACAGTTCCCTACACAGCAGGATCGGGGAGAGGCTCCTACATCTCCTGCAGGAAGAGCAGTTGGCATTCCCAGGGCATCACCTTCCTTTCCTTGCTGGGGCTCACTTTTTGGTGTCCCAGATTCAGCACCTTTCCCAGGGGCACCCAAAGCCAGCAGCACTTGCAGCCCTGCTGCCTGCAGCACAGGCAGGGTGCCCACCTCTCCATGCACCCCTCAAAGTGACCCCAGCTCCCTGTCTCTGATCCCAGCAGATCTTTGCCCATAAACCACGTGCCAGACACATCTCATTCCAACACCACCCGCCCTTTGGAACTCTCCCTGCAGCCCGGGAGTGAGCGTCACGCTGGAGGGGGGGGTGATCTCACCGCTGCCTTCCCAGCATGACAAACCTCCCTCCATCCATCCAAGGCTGCCGGGATTCTGCTGACGCAGCAGCTCAGGCATTATTTCATCGCTTCCCACTCCTCGGAAGCCTCCCCGTGGCTTGTCACCCCTCCGAGGACGCTGGCAGTGTCTGCTTCATTGAGTGATGCCACCAAAATTCACGGCCACGTAACCCCGGAAAGCACCGACCCCCGCGGAGCTGGCACGGACTTAATGGCATTGTCCTGCATGGAGAGGGCAGGAGGGAACAGGGACAGGCACTGGGGGAAAAAAAATCTGCACGGAGGGCTTGGAGCCATCCTGGATGCACACTTGGAAGTGCTGGGTGAGAGGGAAGAGGTGAAGCAAGGGATGCACAGGGAAAAGAATAGCAGAGGTCTCCCGGCAAAAAACACCGCGGGCTCTTCGGGAGGGAGCAACACCAGCCCTGGGCAGAGGAAGGCTTGCTCGCACGCCCACGTGCAAGAGGACACACACGTCTGCACGCCTTCCCAGGGGCCTGTGCTGACACGAGAAGGTGGCTTCTTTCCCAGGCAGGGGGAGGAGGAGGAAGGCGATGCCATCTCCGGGTCCCTCCCTGCCCCTCCGGCCACGGGGACAACGCCGCACACCTCCACAGAGCCGCCGTCTCCGCGCCTGGGTAAACACTCGCTCCGGCATTCCCAGCACACCCCGCCGGCCCAGCGGAGGGAGAGAGCCATGAAAAAACAAGTCACCAAAAAAAAACCAAACCCCCTCCCCACCGTGAGATTTGCTAGAAACCCCAGCAGAGGGGATGGTCACAGCCCCGTGCCGGAGAGAGCAACACAAATCCCAAATCCTGCACAGGAGCCGAGCATCAGGAATGCCCTGAACGTTGTAAAAATCCCCCCAAATGAAATCTCAGGCCCCAACCCCTCTTGGAGGAGCTGTGGTGGGGCTGCTCGGGGTGCGGAGCTGCTGGCCAAGCCCCGGGGAGAGCCCCGGGGAGCCGGATCGGAGCCGCGGCGCTGGGATCATCCCCGGCAGCTCAAGTCCAAGCTTTGCACTTCCCACAGCAGCGGCTTAGGCAGCAGGAAAGCCGGGGGGCGGAGGGATGGCCGGCATCAAAACTCCTTTTCTAGCAGCTAACAAAAGAGCCGGTGTCTCCGCAGAGAGGGCTCGTTATTCCAACGCCAAGCAGAGGCTGCTTGGCAGCGAGGGAAATAGGGAAATGTTGGGCTAGTGGGAACTGGCTGCTCTTTGTTTGGGGGCTGCTGTGTTTGCACAGGCCCCACACAATGGGGGTGTCGGGGCCAGGGGGGTCACGGCTGGGCTGACCCCAGGGTATGGCCGACAGCTCTGGTGGCCTCGTCCTGGCTCCCCACAAATAAAGCACAGAGGTCACTGCCCAAGGTGCTGTTAGGAAGTTGTGGGTTCCCCCTTTTTTTCTGCCTTCAGCTCCCCAAAAAGCAGCTCAGACTCTCCCCAGCCTTGCCACGCTGAGAACACGAGGACGGCGGTGGTGGAGCTGGAGATATGCAAAGCCTCCTCTGAGAAATGGAGGTCAAAGAGAAGGAAGCAGACGATTCCCTCCTCTTCCCCTGCAGATGGAGGGCAGGCAGCAACCTTGAGCCCTGATCTCATTAGATGTCCCAAACTAAGCAGTGTGAAACCTGATTAGCGCCGGGCGGGAGGCGGGCAAAGGAGCGGCAGCTTGCTCTGCCAGCCAGCCCCAAGCAAGCACCCTGCCTCTGGAGAGGGGGTCTGAGAAACAGGGCACCCACAGCTGCCTCCCCACAGCACCCAGGACCTGCTCCTGGCCCTTCCAAGCTCAATCACACCCCAGGTCGTGGCCGTGCTGTGCCCTGAAGTGATGCTTCATCCCAGCTGCTCCTGCCAGCTCCCGGCCAGTTGGCCTTGGCGTGCAGCAGCACAGAGAAATGTAGGATTAAAAAAAAGGGGGAGGCAGGAGCCCAAAACCTCTGTTCCCTAGAGACCTGCTCTCCTGCAGAGAAACTTAATCCCTGTTAAAAAGCAAATGAAATAATCCAGTTGCTAACACCGCTCTGGCCGCTCCGTTCAAGCCCCAGATCCGCCGGACCCCTCCAGCCTGGCCCAAGCCCAGCAGATTCCCTCAGCAGGGCTGAGCCGGACCTTTCTGGAGCTAAAACCATCCTTGGCACCACAAAGCCGTGGTGGGAAAGCTGTAAATCAACAGAGATCCTCAGTTAGGGCACAGCCTGTGAGTGTCCCTGCCTGGCAGGGCTGCCCAGGGGACACCTCACTGGGTGGTCAAGCTGGAAAAGTGTCCCCCACCCTTTCCCAGGAGACACTAGCCCCATCCTACTCCTCATATACAGGGCTGGCAGAGCAAAAACTCAGCAGGGCCTCCACCCAGGAAAGATGTTGGCCCTGGATGTCTTATCACACCCGGCCACCTTGGGCGGCCCCGTCTGGGAAACCACCACACGATGGGACGAAAGCAAACAGTGACAAGGGGACGAGTTGTGGCACCACTGCAGCACTGTGGCACACAGCAGGGCAGGATGCTGCTCCTGCCTCCTGCTCCGATCCCACACATCCCTCAGGCAAGCAGAGCCACCCAAATCCCTCCTTTTTTAACAGCAGAAACTCAGCAGAGCTGTGAAATTCCTCACTGTGGGCACATGGTGAGGTGACAGGAACAAGCATGGACCCACTCCTTGGTCACGGGGGAAAATCTGAGCCCAGTTCCCCTGGGGAAAGCACACAGCAGCTCCAAGGTCAGATGGAGCCAGATTAGCTGGAAATGCACGGACAGGGCCGAGGAGATGCCAGGTTTGAGCCAGCTGCCAAGTAAACAACAAAACTCCTCAGAAAGCGAAACCAGCCGGCCTCGTGCTTGCTGGTAAAATTAACCCAGCAATAAATTTGTAATCTAATGGGTTTCCTCAGCCAAGCCCACAGGATCTGGTCATCTCGGGGCCGTGACCAACGCTGCCCCAGGAAACTCAAGATGGAAACTGTGTGGAAAGTCCGGGTGACCCCACACCCACCAGGGCAGGGTCACTCCCAGAGCAGCATCCTTTGTCCCCAGCATGGAGACAGGGATCTGGCAGGGCCCCCCAGCCCCATCCCAGCTGGGCGGGCTAGGGGGGCACTGGGATGCTCTCCAAGCCCCTTGGAGGGCTGACAGGGATGGATGCTGGCACAGAGCCGGGGGTCAGGGGCCTGGTCTTACACACACGAGCATTTACATATGAAACGCTCCCAGCTCCAATATCCGCTGCTGCCTCCACCTCCCCGGGGAGATGAATAGAGATGAGGGGGGAGAAGGGAAAAGAAACCTCTCCAGCAATAAAACCTTGTTTTCCTCCAGCTCTGGCCAGCCCCACAGCTCAAGGGCAGGCTGGGCTGGCTGTTTTCTGTGCTGGGAGCACACTTAGATCCATGGCAATGCCAAACAGTGACAGCAGGATGCACGGCACAGCATCCCCACGCCAGTGAGCACCACAGAGCCAACCATTCCCTGTGGGCACCCCTTTTGTGCTTGGATGCACAGGGAAGCCTCCCAGCAGTGTGAAAGGGCTCAAACTGTGCTGGCTCAAGCAGCATTTGGCCTCCTCCAAGCACAAAATGCCAGACTAGTTTGGTTGGAAGGGACCTTAAAGGCCATTTCACCCTCATGGGCAGGAACACCTTCCACCAGGCCAGGTTGCTCCAAGCCCTGTCCAACGTGGCTTTGGACACTTCCAGCCTCTCCACCCCTTCCCTACCCACACCCCCTGCTGAATTAAAGCCACAAAGGGCTGTGGTAAACACAGCTGGTGATTGACAAAGTTGACATCACCGGGTCTAGAGGCAGCAGAACAGACCAAAAACCCACAGGCTGAGCTTCTCGGGGACGTGCCACCCGCGTTCCCATGTCCTTGTTCCGGGCTCGCGGGAGCGGAAAGTGCCACGAGCTCTGGGATGTGGGAGCCAGCACGGGAGCCAACGCTCCCAGCAGGGCTCTGGGCAGCACCTGGAGAGGGGAAGGCTGCCAGCTCAGCTCCTGCAAGCAGTCACCTTGTAAACACGATTAATAATGTCATCTTGGCTCCCCGCGCCTCGCTCGCGCGGGCAGGACGGGAATTCGCCGAGCTGCAGCTGGAGACAGGGCTGGAAAGCTCCATGGGAGAGCTTCAGCAGCAGCCCCAAAATGTTTAAAAGGGTTCAGTGGCACCCAAACCCAGCTCCCAAACCCAGCACCCATCCCTGCTCTGGCAGCCAAGGGGCTGGAGACGGAGGGAACAGAGCTGGCCACCACCCCCGGCACACCCAGCAGGCACATGGCGACTCGAGGCTCCTTTTACATTGATTCCCAGTGCCAGCTGCAGCGAGGCTCAGGAAAAATTTATGATGGACACCACAGCAGCATAAGAAAGTGAATTATATTCCTCCCAGACTCGATAACTCAGGGCAGCTGTCAGCACAGAGCTGTGGGATTAACCCTTCGTGGCGGCGGCAGCGGCAGCACGGGAGAGTGGGGACACTGCCAGCCCGCTGGTGACAACTCCCTTGGCTCCGTGCTAAATTAAACATGGAATTGATTCACCTTTGTTATACAATGGGATCAGCTGGTAAAGCCCAGCCGAGGCCTTGCTGTAAAAGGGGCGAGTCAATGACAGCATTGTTGGATGACAGGTTGGATGATGGCATCCCAGGTGCCTTCTGTTTTCCTCCCCTCTCCTTCTAGCAGGAGAAGCCCTGCAGCAGGATGAGGCTGGCTGGGAATTCCAGAGGAAAAAGCTCCTCTGACAGCAGGGAGGATAAAAAAATAGAGAAAGAAAGGGGAGAAAAAGCATTCCCAAAGCACCAGGTAAACCGAGCTGCTGTCCCACAGCCTGGGCTCGCTGCCTGTGACAGTGGGACAACGGCTGCCTGCCTCCAGCCACCTGCCAGGGGCCAGCCCAGCACGATCGGGTGTCCCAGCTGGCTCTCCAGGGACAGCCCGAGAGGCAGGAGAGGGCAGAGCATTGGGAAAGAGCTTTAGAAAGAAAGGAACTGGGAAAACAGCAATCTGCACCCAGGTCCCACCGTGCACCCATAGCCTCACAGTGAAAACACCCTCAGCAGGGCAGGATCAGCCCCCAGTCCCGTGGGAACAGCAGCCTGCTGTCCCCTGGAGCAGGAATTTGAGCTCAATCCCTTTCCCAGTTGTTATTTGCCAAGCAGCTTCCCTGGGTTTCCCTGAGCTGCTCGCAAGGGCTGGGCCGGCTGCTGCCCCAGCGCTCCCTTTGTGCCCAGCTCCAAATCCAGAGGAGAGGACAAAAGAGGGAAGTGAGGCAGAGCCGTGGAAGCACCACCTCTCCCGGCAGCTCCTCCTGGCCGTGCCGGGAGCGCTGGCTCCGCCGGGATCGGTGACAGATGGTGGCACCCAGCGGCTCAGCCCCTCTCCCTTTGTGGGTCACAAATACCTCTCAGGGTGCCGAGTCCATCCAGGAACTTCTTGTACTTCTCCAAGTTCATCTTCCAGCCCGACCAGCCCCGCTGCTCAGCTGGGTGGCATCGGGGCACCCAAACACTCCAGGCACTGTCCCCAGCTCAGCATTCCCGCTGGACTCCTCTCACTCGCCCTTTGACCACTGGCAGTGTTTCCTTATTTGATGAAGCACATGAAAAACCTCCCAGGGCTTGAGGCCACCCCCCTTTTTGCAAATGAGCCCAGCAACTGCCCCGCACCACCAGGGCCCCCAGGCATCCCTTTATCCCACCCCTCCACGCAGCAGCTTTCAGAGATTGTATGTCCTGGGGATATTTCCAGCGAGGAAGGGAATTGGGAGGGGAAGGGAAAAAAAAACCCAGTGGGATTTAAGGCTGGCAGGCAGGGGACGAGGAAAACACAGGCAGTGGGCTGATGGGTTCCCATCCTTGTGGGAAAAGCCACCCTGGTGACTGACAGCGGGGAGAAGCCATCAGAAAAGTGCCATAAAATGTTGGAAAAATGGGCCAGGTGAGACCCAGGAGCAGATGGGGAGCAGATCCCCCCCGGCTCTGCCCCCCGACACTCGCCACATGCTCACCTCGCCCCGGCTGCGAGGCGCTCACAAAGCTGAAAAGGAGATTTACTGGTTTTAAAGGCATTTTTGGCAGCAGGAACCAGCCCAGAGGGACCCAAGGGGATCCAAGTGCCTGACCCGCTCATTGCTGCCTTTCAGCAGGGCTGGTGTCCACCAGGCATGGACCAGGACTTCTGTTAAATCAAATAATAAAAACAATAATGACCATGATAATTATAATAATATAATCATCATCAGTAGTGTTGAAACGTGCTGTCATGGAGGTAGATCCTGCTCTCATCATTCCCTCTCTGGAAAGATCCCAGCAGATTGAGCAAGACCAACCACACGGTGCAGGATCATCCTGCCTGGGCTCCCACACAGCATTTGAGCTTTGCCAGAGGAGGGGGAGAGAAACAGAGCAAGGATGTGCTGCAGGAGCCAAATCTCACCCTAAAAACCAGGGAGAAGCTCCCTAAAACTCAGGGTAATGAGGAGATTCCCCTCATCCACGGGCATATGAATCCCTGCCTCCTTCACTGTGTGTTGAGATGCATCCCCAGAGCAACCCACATCCCACTGCAAATTATCCATAAAAATATGAATAAAACCAGAACACTCATGGAAACAACCCCATGTCCAGCTCCTCCACAGCTCCAGGACAGATGGACACTTCTCCAGGGACAGACACACACCAGGGGTATCACTTTGCACGGCCAGCACAGCAAACCCAGCAGGCCAGTTGCTGCTTGTGCCCCTGACAGCTGGGAACCAGGGAGCCAAAATTCCCTCAGGGAGCTCCCAGTTGGAAAAGGGGGGCAGGTGGTGAGGTGCCTTCTCCACACTCTGATCACCCCAGCACCCTCTGCACCCTTGGGTTTGGGTGGGATGGAGGTGACATCCGTTCATCCCAGCAAGGAGCTGATCCAGCCACCAAGGAGGGGCCACATGAAGAGCCTGGATTTAGGATCTGGAGGTGCCTGGTGCCCACTGCATCCCTGGCATCACAGGGTCATTCCCAGCCACCCCCCTGCACCCGCCAGCAGCAGAATGAAAGTTGTTGCGAGAAGCCAAGTTGTCACCACTAAAAATAGCACAATGGAATTTTCCTCTAAAGGAAGAAAAAAAAAAAGAGGGGGGAAAAAGAAATCTTGATCCTTGCTGACAAAGGGACTGTGAGAATGAACGGTGGGAACAGCTCCAGGGAGGGGACAAGAGGGGACATTAAGTCCTTCCCCTCCAGCACCCCCAAAGAGGTGTGGGGAGCTGAGCCCATCATGGGGGGACAGTGAAATCCCACCCTGTTTATCTCCATCCCCTCCTTCCCATCAAAGGAGAGAGACCAGACCTCACCAAGATGGCCAGTGGGCATGGCAAGCAGGCAGCTGCTCCAAAATTCCAGCAGCAGGAGGGAGATGCAGGGAAATCACCCACTGAGCTCCCCCAAACCCTGCCTTGATGGGGAGAACGGCACTTCCCTCCTCCCGTCCCGAGGGGGTTAATGGAAAGCGGGTCTGACGCCACCAGATCCCATCCCCAAACATCCCAGCTCCTTCTCCCCTCTGCCGGGAACGCCAGGAATTCCTGGAGGAGGGAGGATCGCTCCAGCTGGCTCGATCAGCACAGAGAGACTGAGAGGGACAGGGGGGGAGTCGGGGCAGCCCCCAGCTCCCGCAGCATCCAGGAATCCCACATCTCCCAGCACAGCAACTGCCCTCCCAGCAGGAACGAGAAGCATCCCAAACAGCCGGCCAGGATGAAATATCTCCCCGGGCAGCAGCGTCTGGAGCCGCCTGCACTGAAACCTCCCGTGCCACCCATGATTGTCCCCACCGCTGTCACCCCCGGGGCTGGGGGGGATGCTGGGACACCCCACCAGCCTCAGGAGTGGGGATGGGCCCGTTCAAGCCATGCTGAGGATGCTGCCAGAGGCAGGGAATGGAGGTGTGATCCTGGGGTGCAGGGTGGATTTATTTAGGGACAGGTTTAAGGCTGCAGAGTCACCACCCTGGCGAGCTCCCAGTGGGGTCACAGGGCCACCCCAGCTGTCCCCAACATCACTGTGTCAACTAAACATGCCTGAAGCAGAGGGGTGGTGTGGGGGGCACTAATTAATGCTCATTAGCTGGCGGGGCAGCACGTGCAGAGAGGGACCACCAGGCTGGGCAGACGTCTTGACCCTGCTCCACACGGAAAGGAGTCGCTCCCACAGGATAGATTTACCAGGAGCAAAACTGCCCAAGGTCAGCTGGAATCTCCCAGCCAAGGGAGCCCTTGTATACAGTTTCCTGCAGGGAAAAATAAGCTGCTGGCAAAAGCATTTCTGTAAGGCCACAACAGACCCAAAAAAAACGATTAATAAACACCAAGATGAGTCTCACCCTGACAGGACACAAAAATCCCACTGGGATCAAGGCACAGCTCCGTGGTTGTGCAGGAGTGGGGTGGATGGCTGGGGGGAGCAAGGGCAGAGCAAGAGATTTGGAGATGGAGCTGGTTTAAATCCCAGCCATGCCAGGATTACACCCCTGACCTGGGCAGAGGTCCCAGCAGAGCTTGAGGAAGGGGAAAAGGCTCCCAGCAGAGCTCAAGGTGGGCAAAACAGAAGCTGGGAGAGAACACAGCCCACGCAGGGTGCTGCAGAGGTGCAAAAACACAGCACTCATCACCTGTGGGAGGCTGAAAAAGCTTCCCCAGCATCATTAAAAAAATGCTCATCTGAGCAGAGGAGGGCAGGCAGGGCAGGCTGGGACTCACCGGAGGGAAACAGGGCTCAACAGGAAATGAAAAATGGAAATGCAGGCTTGTCACGCACAGGAAAACAACAAAATAAACACAATTGTGGCCTCCCAGCGCCCGGAGCTCGCTGGCTCAGAGCACTGATAAACAGTGGGTGACAAAGGGACACTCCAGGCACAGGCACAGGCCCTGCAGCCAGACCTGTCCCACCTCTGCTGGCAGCCCCAGAGCCAGGCTGGGCTCTGAGGGGTGCCAGGGAGCTGCAGCCCATCCTGCCGGGATCAGCATCCTGCTTCTCACCCGGAATCTCCCAAACCATCCTGCCCAACAGCCTCCCTCCCACTTCACCCCCCCTCTTCCAGGAATCTCTGGGCTTATCTGACCCAGAGGCAGGACACGCATCTCAGATCACATCCCAGGACTCATTTTACCGTGTCCACACAGCCAAACACACACCAAATCTGATGGCTCAGCCTCCTGCCCCACCCACACATCCCCGCGGGAAGCTGAGGCTGGAGGATCCCCCTCCCCGGCCCCCCAGCCGGGTGGGATCCATCCAGACACACAAAACCCCACCAGCTTGGAAGCCAAACTTCCCAGCTCATTAACACAAGCATCCTCCATGCAGGGAATTTCCTTGGCGGTTTCCCTCTGCAAGCTGGAGGCTGTTTGAACATCCCCAGCCCCGGCAGCGAGCCCAGACCCCCCAGACAGGGCAGTGCTGAGAGGTTAAATCTGGAGTTTTCCCGGGAAGAAAAGGGAGATCTCAAGGACAGCAATCCAGCAGGGATGAGGGGTGTGCTGGGGAGAGATCAGCTCCACCCCTGCTCCCCCACCACCTCCCAGCACCGGCTCTGCTGGTTCCCACCCCACCCGCAGCCTCCGATGGGATGGGATGGGAAAGGTGTGAGCAATCAGGGGTGCGGAGAGGAGCCGGTTTGCTGCTCCTGCCCATGGACCTGCGAGGCTTCACCCACTGCCGGGGGGCACAGCACGGGTGACCAGCCCCGGCAATCAGAGCTCCCGTTGTGTTGTTCCCGCTCCCGGCCCCATCCCAGGTGTGCCAGCACCTCTGCACCGCCTCTCCCCAGGGCAGCGATTGCTTCACCTGCCTTGGAAAACTCAGCTGGCGTTGCTAAGATCCGGCCACAGCACTGAGCTCCCACGGCAGCGACGCCCTGGGCACGGCAGAGCCACGGAGAGGATTGGGAAGGGTTGGATTATTGGAGCTCAGGGAGTGAGGTCTCCCCTTCCAGGGCTTCCCTGTGCTGTTTTCCCAGCTGCTATGTGCATTTTCCCATTACCCCACGCCTGTCCCGGCCCTCCTGCTCCAGGCAGCAGCGAAACACTGCCCCGTGCAGGAACCAGCCAGGCTGAGCCCATGGTCCAGGCAGGGCTCACAGCCCCTCTGTGCAGGAGGATGGAGCTGTATCCACAAATTCCAGCATGGACCAGGCTCCTTCACGCCTTCCCTGAGCTCCAGCACAGCCTCTCCCTGCAGGAAGACAGGAGGAACTGGAACCTACAGCGCCCTGCTGCTCCTACAGCTTGGATTCATCCATTTCAGGTCCATAAAAAAGGCACTCATCACCCGGATATTCAAACAATGGTGTTAAGACACTTGAAATTTAAATAAAACCTCTTGTTTTACTTCCCTCTGGGAGGTTCCTTGCCACTGGCATCAGCCACGGTATGTCCAGAGCAGTCTAAACTTAGCTGACACAAGCGAGACGAGCCTGGAAAGGAGCTTGGCTGGGACCCAGCAGACGGAGGTCAAAGACTCGGGCTCGCCCCGGAGCATGAGCCGGGAAGGAAAAGGCTCCACGGGAATGCAGAGCTGAGGGGAGCAGGCAGAGAACAGCCCCAGCCCTTTCCAAAGGCTCGGCTGCTGAGAGGAGATCAAAGCCTTTCCAGCACAGCCCAGCGGTCACGTCCCGGTGACGGTGCCAGCGAGGTGCCGGGGATGAGGCCACCTTGCACCCACCCCCTGCCCCCCCAGGGGATTTTCTCTCTGGGTCAGAAGCACATGGAAAAGAGGAGAAGCAGCCAATAGCCACAGGAGCTGTGAGAGCAGAGCTCAGCCTCTGTTCTGGTTCATTAGCAGGGCACCAGGACACTCCGGCCGTGGCTTCCGCTGATCCCCGTGGGATGGGGGGAGGCACACGCCTCTCTGCCAGGCAATCCCAGCCCAGGAGGCACTGCTGGGCCTTGGAGAGGGGATGACTCCATGCAGAGAGCCAGCCAGGCCAGGTGGGGTGGGTCCTGTCACCTGCAACACCACCAGCCCCATTTCCCTGCTG